>JARQOC010000006.1:175088026-175331973 GCA_033576535.1 Allobates femoralis | reverse complement strand
AAACATGACAACATGATATTGATTCTTGATGATATTCTAATTCATTGAGATGCACTAGAACTATTCTAAAATCTCAAAGTCTTATGTGTTAGTTTCAAGATTCAAAAGATTGTCCACATCCGTTAATATATTTTTTGTGAAAATTGATTCTTGACTATAGGCATTGGGGCCACCAGGGATCAGGTTTAACTCCTTCTTCCACGGAGATTTTCCATTTTTCATTTTTCCATTTTTCTTCCTTTCCTTCCAAGAGAAATAACCTTTAAGGTACCTTTACACGCCGCTACGGAAGGTTAGAAACCACCGGGTGTCAGAGACAATTGTATCTTGTACCGTCAAAACACCGCGAGGTAGAGGCGTGTAATTCAGGTTGTTGCCACCGGTCACTGTCGACACCTGTCTTTCAGCCGTGCTCAAAAACAGGTAGGTTTAAACCCTAAGGTAGCGGCGTGTAATCAAGGAACAGGAAGGTTTTTTCAACACCTAGTGAACTCCCTGGGGCATGACACAGCCTCCGGGATACCGCGCACCATCAGCGATCATTGGTGGAAGATCCTGCGTTACAATTGGTTGTCCCTGCATAGGGCGGCATATTTAAGGAGATGACCAGTCACAGTCCACAATTGCAATAGCATCATGTATTAGCCAGCCTTCCTGCGCTGGCTGGCCAATCATGATGCTATTGCATTGTCCAATCACCGTACGAGCGTCTCGTAATCCACAACTCTGGCACGCCTATGTGTTGTCCCTGCTGCCCCAGGTCCTCCCATATTCCCTTGTTTTAGCGGCGTGTAAATCAGGGAAGGTGCTCTACAGAAGGTAACCTGGGGCACCCATTGGTGCTTCCAGCGATAGAAAAAACCTACTGTGGAGCACCTTGTAGCGGCGTGTAATTGTGGTATCAGCTACCGTTAGGAACCGTTGGAACGTGCTCGTGCACGTGCGACACCCGGTGGTTTCTAACCTTCTGTAGCGGCGTGTAAAGGTACCTTTAACATTTCCTTCAATATGGACATTTTAGAGCTCGCTATACCTGGCTGGCATAGAAAAATATGGCGAAGCCCATGTCAAATTTTTTTTTGAAAAATCCATTAAAAATAAAAAAAAAAAAACACATTTAGGGACTGCATCTTTACTAACCCCTCATTTTGAAGGGTTAATAAAGATGCAGTCCCTAAATGTGTTTTTGTTTTTTTTAAATTACTTTTTCAAAAATAAATTCACGTGGGCTTCGCCATATGTTTGTACGCCAGCCTGGTACAGCAGGCGGGAACGGGCTGCGCCAAACCCCCAGCTGCCTATTTGCACCTGGCTGGACACAAATATATAGGGAAGCCCTTTTTTATTATTTCATGAATTTCATAAAATAATTAAAAAAAAAAAAATATGTGGAGCTTTGCACTATTTTGTTGTCCATCCAGGTACAACTAGGCAGCTGGGGGCTGGAATCCACAGACTAGGGAGGCCCAAGTTTTCAGGGCCCCCCCACTCATAAATAAGCAGATTGTTTGAATCCTCATGGAACCAGCATTTTAGTTTAACTAGAATTCAATCCTCACGTATTGATCTGCTCTTCTGTGTTCCTTTTTTCTGTTATGTTTCGTTACCTATTAATATCTCTTTTCATAAAATGTAGGTTAGAGTTGGTAGAAATTTAATAGGTTAAAGCTAAAATCTACTTGTATTTTTTTAAGTTGTACTCCCCAGAATACAGATTTTTTGTAATTCTCTACACGTGAAATCACGAATTACATGAAACAATAGAAAAAAAATATGTGGGGCTTCGCCCCATTTTTTGAGTCCTCCCAAGTGCAACTAGGCAGCTGAGGGTTGGAACCCGCAGTGCAGGGAGGCCCAAGCTTTCTGCCCCCCCCCCGCTGCAAATTGAAATCCAAAGCTGCCCCAGAAAATGCCGCGTTCATAGAAGCGCCATTTTCTGACGCTGTACCCGACTCATCCAGGGCCCTGGTAAGGTGGCTCACTGGGTACTAAAGGGGTAAGGGCCAGCTTTGTATTATTAGCTGGCTATAAGCCCGAAATTCATGGGGTCATGCCAATATTAGACATGACCACCATGAATTTCTAGTAAAGTATTAATGAAAAACACAGCACAGAGAAAAAATATTTTATTGGAAATAAGTTAATGACTTCCGGATTATTCACTGCACTGCCCAGCACTCGACAATTTCCGCCAGCGTCGGCAGTGTTCGGACTGTGGTGGCACAGTTCACCCGTGGTCATAGCCCGAGCTATGACCTGGGGTGAACCTTGTCTGTCACAGTCAGTACTCAGCTTTTTCTCACTCTGCATAGACGTGTGTCATCTATGCAGAGTGATGTAGCTGTGCTGAGATTGCTTCCCATTTGGACTACGTCAGACTGAAGATTATTTTTCAATAAAGATGGAGTCTCTAAGTGTTTTTTTGTTCTTTTTCTAATTAAATATTTTTCTCTGTGTTGTGTTTTTCTTTAATATTTTACTAGTGTGACACCATGAGTTTCGGGCTTAGGGCAAGCTGATAATACAAAGCTGGCCCTAACCCCTTTATTACCCAGTGAGCCACTGCACCAGGGCCCTGGATGAGCCGGGTACAGCACCAGAAGATGACCCTTCTATGAAGGCGCCATTTTCTGGGGTGGCTGCGGATTTCAACTTGCAGCGGGGGGGGCAGAAAGCTTGGGCCTCCCTGCACTGCGGGTTCCAACCCTCAGCTGCCTAGTTGTACTTGGGTGGACTCAAAAAATGGGGCGAAGCCCCACATATTTTTTTTCTATTGTTTTATGTAATTCGTGATTTCACGTGTAGAGAATTACAAAAAATCTGTATTCTGGGGAGTACAACTTAAAAAAATACAAGTAGATTTTAGCTTTAACCTATTAAATTTCTACCAACTCTAACCTACATTTTATGAAAAGAGATATTAATAGGTAACGAAACATAACAGAAAAAAGGAACACAGAAGAGCAGATCAATACGTGAGAATTGAATTCTAGTTAAACTAAAATGCTGGTTCCATGAGGATTCAAACAATCTGCTTATTTATGAGAAAGAATTACATGCAAAACTCAAGTGAAAAATACATTGAACAAACTAACAGTGACTGACTAATACAGAGGAGAAAAGACCCTGCCCTTGCAGGCTCACAGATTATGGGATAATGGGGAGGGTGAGAAAAGGTTGTTTTGATTTTTAAAGCTCCAGTGGTGGTAAAGTGCCAGCTCTAGTGGGGATGGTGGTAAAGCACCAGCTCCAATGGTGGGGGTGATAAAGCACCAGCTCTGATGGCAGTGGTGTCATTGCAGGCTGTTAACTGTTCTGAAGAGATTGGTATTTAAGTTCCATTTTTAAAAGTTCTGAATGTAGGGGATAATTGGAAGTGTTAGGGGCCCGTCACACCTGGTGATGTCGCCGGAGATGACGGCGGCGACGGGCGGGAGCCCCGCCCCGCCAGTGTCGCCGTTGCATGTCTAAAAACCCCAGCGGCGATGCCGTAACATGGGAGCCTATGGCTCCCATCGCCTGTGAGAACGCCGTCCCCCGTTTACATGGGGCGATGTGTATACATCGCCCCAGATTGCTCGCCTGGTTTCAGAGCGCTGCTGCGAAAGAAGGCGACCACTCAAATGCGTCGCCCTCGCCCATTCACTTTAGGCGATGCGACCAGGTGTGACGGGCCCCTTAGGGCACAAAATTACATATGATGGGAGAAGTCTTGCAGGAGATTAGATGAGGAATGTATCAGTGTGGAGGAGAGAAGGAGGTTTGGAGAGGATTGAAGATCATGAGTTGGATGATATAAGGAGATTAGTTTAGAGATATATGGGGGAGACAGATAGTAGATGGCTTTGTAAAGTCAAAGTTAAGGTACTGTTACACGGTATAATATCCTTAACAATATTGCTCAAACATCACGTGTTTGGAGGCGTTGAAACGACAACGTTAAGACGTCGTTGCGTGTAACACCGAGATATGACTACGATAAATCATTGGATCGTTGTTCGCAGATTTGAGAACATGTTCTCAAATCAGACGATCCACGATTAGACAACCTGCTGCATCGTTCTGTGTGACACTGCCATAACGATGTCATTCACAACTTTGCACATTCATATCAGTGAACACTTCTTTCGCTGGGTTGTGCGATTAATACCTGCTCACTGGATCGTCCACGATATCTATGCGTGTGACAGCTCACCAACTATGTCAAAACGATGTCCTAATGACTGCGCGCCCCCGAGATCGTTAGTGAGATTGTTTCGATATCGTAACGTTTAATGATACCTTCAGTGGTTTGAATTGGATACATTGGGGAATTGGGAGCCAATTAAGAGATTTGCAGAGGGGAGAAGTGAAGCAATAGTGAGTAGACAGGTGGATTAATCGAGAAGCAGATTTAAAGATAGACTAGAGAGATGCGAGAGTGTTAGTAGGTAGGCAACAAAGGACGATATTACAGTAGTTGAGGCGGGAGATTATGAGCGTATGCACTAGTATTTTAGTAGATTGAGGGTTGAGGAAAGGATGGATTCTGGAAATATTTTTAAGTTGGAGGCAGCAGGAAGTGGTCAGAGATTGGATGTGCAGTTTAAAGGACAAGGCAGACTCAGAGTCAGCGGACTAGATACTGGGGAAAATTTGGTATCATTTATTGTGATAGATAGATCAGGTAAGCAAGGTGTGTGAGATGGAGGAAAGATGATGAGTTCAGTTTTGTCTACATTGAGTTTTAGGAAGCGAGAGGAGAAGAGGGAGGATGTGGCTGATACACACTCTGGGATTCTGGACAGGAGAGATGTGACATCTGGGCCAGAGAGATAGATCTGAGTGTCATCAGCATACAGGTGATACTGGAATCCATGGAACTTTATGAGTTGTCCCAGACTGAGGGTATGGATTGAAAAAAGGAGGGGCCCCGGGACAAAGCCTTGAGTGACCCCAACTGAGGGGGGATGGGGCGAGGAGGTCGTGTGGGAGATGCTAAATGTGCAGTTGGAAAGGTAGGAGGAGATCCAGGATAGGACAAGGTCTGTGATACCAATGTAAGAGAGGATCTGTAATAAGAGACAGTGGTCGACTGTGTCGAATGCAGAAGACAGGTCTAGAAGGAGGATGACAGACAAATGTCTGTTAGCTTTGGCCGTGAGTAAGTCGTTACTAATTTTGCTCAGGACAGTTTCAGTAAAGTGGTGAGGGTGGAAGCCGGATGGAAGGTTGTCAAAGAGAGAGTTAGATGAGAGTTGGGATGAGAGTACAGTGTGGACATGATTTTTGAGAAGTTTGGAGGCAAACCAGAGCAGCGATATTGGCCAGTAGCTGGATGTGGAAGTGGGGTCGAGAGATAGCTTCTTTAAGATATGTGTAATTCTTGCATGTTTGAAAGCAGAAGGAAAGGTACCAGAAGTTAGTAATAGGTTGAAGAGGTGAATAAGGGCTGGGATAAGCATGGTGGTGAGGTTGGGGAAGAAGTGAGATGGGATTCAGTGCACAAGTGGTGAGGTACGATCTGGAAAGAAGTTGTGCAAGTTTTCCTTCAGTGATGGTATTGATAGTTATATGCATTGAATACATGTAGCATAATCAAATCAATATGAGATGTAGGATGTATAGAAAAAGTGGAAAGGAAAGGGAAAGATAATTTATTGGGGCAAACTTGAAAAGAGGTGGGAGGGAAGAGAAAAGGGAGAAAGGGTAGGAGGAAGACGAGGAGGTGGAGGAAGAGGAGAAGGAGGAGTAGAAGGAGGAGGAGAAACTCTTAAATAGTTGAGAATACAGTTAATCTATTATATAATTGCCGTAGCTGACTTCCGTCGGAGCGGCGCAACTTCCGGTGGCTTGGTTAACGAGTCCAGGCTTCATCTCCTGGACTGTGTCCGTGGCCGCGTAGCGGCCACGGCGACTCCCGAAGCAATGCCCGCTTCGCGGGCATTGCGAGTCGTTGCAGCCTCGCGAAGCAATGCCCGCGAAGCGGGCATTGCGAGTCGCTGACACCTACCACTAACCAAGCCACAGAAGCCCATACTACTGTACTGTACACCCCTTAGTATACTACAGTCCCATGCCCATAAGCGCCATGGGACTGTAGTATACCATCGCGCTGTACACTACAGCCCCTGCCGCTCTAAGCCACTACGCGTTGTACACTACAGCCCCCTGCCCCCGCACCCCTACACCCTAAGCCCCGACCCGCCGCACCTATGCCCCTACCCCCTAAGCCCCGCAGCCTCTTAACCTCCCGCCGCCAAGCCCCCACCCGCCGCACCTAAACCCCTACCCCCTAAGTCCGCCGCACCCCTACACCCTAAGCCCCGACCCCCAGCACCTATGCCCCTACCCCGTAAGCCCCGTCGCACCTAACCCTCTACACCGCTATAGTATACTACAGTCCCATGCCCATAAGCGCCATGGGACTGTAGTATACCATCGCGCTGTACACTACAGCCCCCTGCCGCCCTAAGCCCATACGACTGTAGTGTACACCGCTATAGTATACTACACTCCCATGCCCATAAGAGCCATGGGACTGTAGTATACCATCGCGCTGTACACTACAGCCCCCTGCCGCCGCACCCCTACACCCTAAGCCCCGACCCGCCGCACCTATGCCCTACCCCCTAAGCCCCGCCGACTCCTAAGCTCCCGCCGCTTTCCCCCGCCGCTGTCGCTAACACCTAAAGCCCTACACCCGAAGCCCCCGCCGTCCCCTAACCTAACGTCCCCGTCGATCACTTACATGCCTTCATAATCATCTGATCGTCCGTCCGATCCACAAGTCCTCCGTCCGGCCAGGCGTCCTCTTCATCCGGCCCCGGGGGTCTTCTCTCTTCTTTCCGCCATCTCCGCCTCTTCGTCCGGCCCCGGGGACTTCTGTCTTCTTTCCGCCAACTTCCAGCTCCGACGTCCTCTTCAGTTATCATTAACATAGAATGGACGACAAATCCGCCATTCTATCTTAATGACATCTGAGGGGCTCTTCTGATTGGTCGCTCTCTACTGCCCTCAGCCAATCAGAAGAGCCCCTCCTTTCCCATTCAAATACATTAGCGGTGTGTCGGCCATTTTATGGCCGGCCACCTGGTTCTATTTGTTGGCCCTAAAATCGCCGACACACCGCTAATGCATCTCTATGGGCAGTGAGCCCGATTTCGGATTGGTCGCCGACCAATCAGAATTCGAGCTCACTGCCCATAGACATGCATTAGCGGTGTGTCCGCGATTTTAGGGCCGACAAATAGAACCAGGTCGGCGGCCATAAAATCCCGGACACACCGCTAATGTATTTCAATGGGAACAAATAAATTTAATAATAAAAAAATAATAATAAAAAAATAATTAAAAAATAATAAAATTTCAGCGGACCTGAATGAGAACTGTGTCTCAGCCTAAATAATAAATTTAATAATAAAAAAAAAAATTAAAAAATAATAAAATTTCAGCGGACCTGAATGAGAACTGTGTCTCAGCCTAAATAATTAATTTAATAATAAAAAAAATAATTAAAAAATAATTAAAAAATAATAAAATTTCAGCGACCTGAATGAGAACTGTGTCTCAGCCTAAATAATAAATTTAATAATAAAAAAAATAATTAAAAAAATAATTAAAAAATAATAAAATTTCAGCGGACCTGAATGAGAACTGTGTCTCAGCCTAAATAATAAATTTAATAATAAAAAAAATAATTAAAAAATAATTAAAAAATAATAAAAAAATAAATAAAAATAATAAATTATTCAATAAAAATAATAATAAAAAAAATAAATATATGCTAATTATATCAGCCCTTCAGCGACCTGAATGAACTGGGTCCAGCCTAAATAATTAATTAAAATAAAAAAATATAATTAAAAATAATTAAAAATAATAAAAAAATAATAAAAAATAATAATAATTAATTAATTATGCTATAATTATGCTATAATTAATGCTAATAATGTAATTATTAATGCTATTAATGTAATAATAATGTATTAATGCTATTAATAATGTTATTAATGCTATTATTAATGCTAATAATGCTATTATTAATGCTATTATGCTAATAATAATGCTATTAATGCTATTAATAATGCTAATTAATGTATTATTTATGCTATTAATGCTATATTTATCCTATTAATGGTATTATTAATGCTATTAATGCTAATAATAATGCTATTAATGCTATTAATTAATAATAATGCTATTAATGCTATTAATAAGTTATTAATGCTATTAATTAATGCTAATATATGCTATATTAATGCTAATTTAATGCTATTAATTAATGCTATTAATGCTATTAATTATGCTATAATGCTAATTATATCTATTAATGTATTAATGCTATTAATTAATGCTATTAATGCTATAATATTGCTATTAATGCTCTTTATGCTAATATAATGCTATTAATGCTATTTTTATGCTATTAATTTATTATTTATGCTATTAATGCTATATTAATAATGCTATTATATAATGCTATTAATCTATTAATGCTATTAATAATGCTATTAATGCTATTAATAATACTATTAATGCTATTAATGCTCATAATAATGCTATTAATGCTATTAATAATGTATTAATGCTATTATTAATGCTAATAATGCTATTATTAATGCTAATGATAATGCTATTAATGCTATTAATATATGCTATTAATTATGCTATTATTAATGCTATTAATGCTATTAATTAATCATTATTTATGCTAATATATAATGCTATTAATGCTATTATAATGCTATTAATGCTATTATTATGCTAATAATGCTATTATTAATGCTATTATGCTATAATAATGCTATTAATGCTATTAATAATGTTATTAATGCTATTATTAATGCTATAATGCATATTAATGCTAATATTAATGCTATTAATGCTTATTATATGTCTATTAATGCTATATATAATAATGCTATTAATGCTATTTAATGCTAATAATAATGCTATTAATGCTATTAATAATGTTATTAATGCTATTATTATGCTAATAATGTGCTATTATTAATGCTATTCATGCTAATAATAATGCTATTAATGTATTAATAATGATATTAATGCTATTATAATTAATGCTTATTAATGATCTATTAATGGTATTATTTATCTATTAATGCTATATAATGCTATTATAATGCTATTCATGCTAATATATTATTAATGCTATATAATGCTATTTATGCTAATTACTAATGCTATTAATGCTATTTTTTATGCTATTAATTCTATATAATGTATTATGCTATTAATGTATGATTAATATGCTATTATTATAATGCTATATTATCCTATTTATTAATGCTATTAATTAAATCTGCTATTCATGCTTACTTTATAATAAACTATTAATGCTATTTTTAATGCTAATAATAATGCTATTATAATGCTATTAATAATGTTTTAATTAATGCTATTTATTATTATGCTATTAATGATATTATTAATGCTATTATGCTAATAATAATGCTATTAATGCTATTAATAATGATTATTAATGCTATTATTTAATGCTATTAATGATATTAATGCTAATGAATTTATAATCTATTAATGGTATTATAATGTATTAATGCTATATACTATTAATGCTATTAATGCTAATTATCTATAATATTATTAATGCTATTAATGCTATTAATAATGTTTTAATGCTATTATTAATGCTAATAATGCTATTATTAATGCTATTAATGCTAATAATAATGCTATTAATGCTATTAATTATGCTATTAATGCTATTACATTATGCTATTAATTGCTATTAATGCATATGTAATATTTATCCTATTAATGTTGTATTATTAATGCTATTAATAATGCTATTAATGCTAATATTTATCCTATTAATGCTATTAATGCTATTAATAATGCTATTAATGCTATTAATTATGCTATTATTGCTATTAATGCTAATATTTATCCTATTCATGGTATTATTAATGCTATTAATGCTAATAATAATGCTATTAATGCTATTAATGCTAATAATAATGCTATTAATGCTATTAATAATGTTATTAATGCTATTATTAATGCTACTAATATTATTATTAATGCTATTAATGCCAATAATAATGCTATTAATAATGCTATTAATGCTATTAAGGCTAATATTTATCCTATTAATGCTATTAATGCTAATAATAATGCTATTAATGCTATTAATAATGCTATTAATGCTATTAATTATGCTATTAATGCTATCAATGCTAATATTTATCCTATTAATGGCATTATTTATGCTATTAATGCTAATAATAATGCTATTAATGCTAATAATAATGCTATTAATGCTATTAATAATGTTATTAATGCTATTATTAATGCTATTAATGCTATTATTAATGCTATTAATGCTAATAATAATGCTATTAATAATGCTATTAATGCTATTAATGCTAATATTTATCCTATTAATGCTATTAATATTGCTATTAATGCTAATAATAATGCTATTAATGCTATTAATAATGTTATTAATCCTATTATTAATGCTAATAATGCTATTATTAATGCTATTAATGCTAATAATAATACTATTAATGCTATTAATAATGTTATTAATGCTATTATTAATGCTAATAATGTTATTATTAATGCTATTAATGCTAATAATAATGCTATTAATGCTATTAATAATGTTATTAATGCTTTTATTAATGCTAATAATGCTATTATTAATGCTATTAATGCTAATAATAATGCTATTAATGCTATTAATAATGTTATTAATGCTATTATTAATGCTAATAATGCTATTAATAATGCTATTAATGCTAATAATAATGCTATTAATGCTATTAATACTGTTATTAATGCTCATAATACTGCTAATAATGCTATTAATACTGCTATTACTGCTAATAATAATGCTATGGCTTATATTATTGCTATTGATGATGCGATTATTATTTAAAAATGTTTAAAAAAACAACATATTTTAGATACCCGATGCATTTGCATCAGGCTAACAGCTATAACTACTATAATCAAATTAATGCACGTTCTAGAATCCCGATGCATTTGCATCGGGCTCACAGCTAGTTCAATATAATGCAGAATATAGATTACAGTTTAGTTTAGAAAATACAACCTATAAGGGAGAAAAGAGGTTAATATAAACCTAAGTAAGCAAACATATCTCTTGTAAGAGAAATTAGGGAAGAAGAGGAGATGATAGAAGAAAAAAAGAAGAAAGAGTAAGAAATGAAGTGAAGAGGAGGCAAAGATAAGTAAATTAATATAAAAGGTAAAAAGTAAATAAAGGGAAATAAAATTTAGGGAGGTATTACACCAAATACTTAAGGAGAGTTCCTTATCCAAGGTTCCTATCTGTTGTAGTATGCAGGAAAAATGTTGTTGGCAATTGCTCGGCTTAGAAAGGATAGAAAGGAGAAAGAGGATGTCAAGGACAGTGATGCAACCTTATAAGTTCTCAACAATGACAATAAATTTTATGAAGTTACAGAAACCACATAGAAAATAACACAAGAATAAAAACAATTAAAAGATGGCTATTAGCCAAATACAATTTCCAATGCAAATAAATTGGAAACAAACCCCCTCCAGAACAACCGAGCTGTTGGTATAATAAACAGTTTTCAAAGCATATATACAAAAGAGGTAGTTGTTCATGCAAAGTGTTGCATGTTTTACATCTTTTTTCAACTCTGAGGGTAAAATGTGGGAAGATAGTCAATTTTACAAAGGGTTATTGATCTATTCCCAAAGGCTAACAATAGGGGTCAGCCCTTAAACTATTGCAATATGGAGAGAGTAGTTCCCTATTAAAGCACATAAGCAATTAAGTTTAGATTAACATCATATTATATCAGATACCAGGTATAAATGCTTAGATACATATATGGCCCAATATATAACAATAGCTTCTGGTTACCTAAGGCTAGGGTCACATTTGGAATAGTAACTGCGGTTACCGCATCCAGATTTGGATGCGGTAACCGCAATTGCTATCACACACATTTTGGTGTGTGGTAAACCGCAATGCGGTTACCAGATAGCTCCGGATGTGTAATCTGGAGCAATGCGGTAACCGTATAGTTTGCTCAATCCTGCTGCCGCAGGGATGAGCAAACTGTAAAATCTGTTATTAAAGATAAAATATTCCTAATAATTGTGTGAAACATGTCTCTAGGGGGTGCCCACCCCCCTAGAGACATGCTACCTACTCAGCTGCGCATATAATGAGTTAATATCTTAAGTACAGTAAGCCGCCTCCTGGCGGCTCTGTACAATTTTGGGAATGAAGCCGGTGGCTTCACTGACAGCTGCGCACATACTATACATACATTATGTATAGTATGTGCGCTTTCCAGGGTCCTGAAGGCCTTTACAGTAGATCTATGATGCTGCACAGCCCATAGATCTACTGTAAATGCCTACAGTACCTCAGACAGTGCACATACTATACATAATGTATGTATAGTATGTGCGCAGCTGTCAGTGAAGCCGCCGGCTTACTGTACATAAAATATTAACTCATTATATGCGCAGCTGAGTAGGTAACATGTCTCTAGGGGGGGTGGGCACCCCTTAGAGACATGTTTCACACAATTATTAGGAATATTAAAGGGTCATTCCATGTCAAGTGATCCAAAAATGAATATTTTTTTTCCCTGACGTCCTCAGATTTTTAAAAATTTTTTTCTATCTGAAGAACAACTTTATCTAATTACAAAAAAAAAGTTTTGAATTTTTTTCTTTATCTGTTAATTTTTTACAGATTTTTAAAGTTTTAAAAAAGTGCGAATTTTGGCCTGGTATGGCTTTACATTTTCTATCATATCTCGGGCTAGAAATAAGATAGAGAAACAAAATAAACACCAATCTACTCAGAACTGTCCAGGCTTTCATCAGATATGTCACAAGAGGATATTTGTTAATATTTTACCCATGTGATCGCAAGCGCAAAACTTTAAAACGCATTTCCGAAAAATCGGCGTGCTTTAAATATTTCAAAAACTGCCCATGTGTCTGCTGTGCTCTTAGCCACATCTGTACCAAATTTCAAGTTGGGATCGCATTGGGATCATATTTTAACATATTTTACTAGTAAGAGCGTCAATGGGTCATTCCATATCAAGTGATCTAAATTTGAATATTTTTTTTTACCTGACGTCTTTAGATTTTTTTTTTTTTTTTTCCTTTATGAAGTACTACTTTAGTTAATTACAAATTAAAAGTTTGGAATTTTTTTCTTCATCAGTTAATTTTTTACAGATTTTTAAATTTTAAAAAAAGGGTGAATTTTGGCCTGGTATGACTTTACATTTTTTTTATCTCAGGCTAGAAATAAGATAATGAAGTGGGAGAGGCGTCATTTTACTCAGAACGGTAACAGCTTTCATTTGAGATGTTACAAGACTATGTTTCTTTATATCAAATTCAAACTATTGACGGGCAATTGTGAAAAAATGACTGATTGTGTTCTTGGTGCCTTTTGAATTGACACTATAATAGTTAAATATTTTGCACTTAGGTCCAATGAATGCGTCCATGGGGTCAAGCTGGGACAGAGTCATCACAAATTAGCCTTATTTGCAGATGACCTGCTACTTTACATCTCCCAGCCCCTGGTCTCCATCCCTTCGGTCTTAATGGAGTTTGAACGGTTCGGACAATTGAGCAACTTTAAAGTGAATTGCTCCAAAACCGAGGCACTCAATATTTCTTTGCCTGGAGAATTGGTTTCTCATCTATCTAAACAGTTCCCATTTAAATGGAAAGTAGAAGCCATTAAGTACTTGGGAGTCCTTATACCAAAAGATCTTAAACAAATATTCAATTTAAATTATCAACCCCTTTTGACTAACGCGGAATCGGCATTTACCTCCTATAGACAATTAAAGCTATCCTGGTTCGGGAGAATAAACGTAGTCAAGATGGATGTCTTGCCCCGACTCTTATATACTTTTCAGACAGTTCCTGTTCTATTGGATAGAGGTTTCCTCTCCAAAATGCAATCTATGATCCTTAGATTTGTCTGGGGGGGCAACAGGTCCAGATTGCGAATGAATATCCTATCCTTGCCCGAGACCAGAGGAGGGGTTGGACTACCCAACATACGAGCGTACTTTGAGGCTTCCTCTCTTGTTAGAGCTCTAGATTGGCATTATCATGCGTCCTCCAAGAAATGGGTAGGGGTGGAGCAAGAGGGTTTGGGGATTCCGCTGAAACACCTGCTTTGGATTTCCCCTAAAGACTCCACAGACCTAGTACCTTTGACAGACATGACCAGAAACACCTTGAAGGTATGGCACCTAGTGACGAAAACCCTCCGCTTAAACGACAGACTTAGCCTTTGACTCCCCTTTTTTCCAACCCATCTTTCCCACCCAGATTTGACAGGCAGAGATTTTTATGTTGGCGGATTGTGGATGACACCCGAGTAGGACAGACTCTGTCCAGTGGTGGTTTGCCCCCGATGGCAGAGCTACAACTCAAAGAACCTACGAGACCTCTTAAGTGATTCGAATTTCTCCAATACAGAGCATAATTATATTCAGCTGACCACTCTTGCAGGGTAAGATTGACGCCCAACGTATTGGAGAGGTTATTCCAACTGGAGGCTCCACCGAGGCGCAAAATATCATTTCTATACCAGGCCTTAGGGTCCATGAGAGAGCAAGGCACCCTTTACTTCCAACGTGCTTGGGAGAGGGAATTGGGGTGTAGCATTTCAGAAGCTAATTGGCAGAAATGCTTTATATTTACTCACTCACTAGCTAGCGCTTGATCTGCACAAGAAAGAAGCTATAAGCTGCTCACTAGATGGTACTTGTGCCCGACGACACTCCGGAACATGTTCCCTGGAACCCCTGATACCTGCTGGCGCTGTGGGGAAGAGAAGGGTACAATGATACACATTTGGTGGAGTTGTGGGGAAATCCGGCGGTTCTGGTCTGAGGTTTTCAATGCATACGCCCGGATAACAGGTAAACAAGCCGAATGCTGCCCAGAATCGGCAATGTTATCCATTTTTCCAGGTCCTATTGGGCTACAGAAGAGGGATATTCTCCGCTTTTGCATCTCGGCTGCTCGTGCTGTGATCCCGAGGTTCTGGAAATCAAGCCGGGCTCCATCTCTACTTGATTGGTTCAAAGAATTGATGGACACATATCGAATGGAGGAGCTCGCAGCTGATGCGTCGGGATCTCGGAACAAATTCTTAGGGATTTGGGTTGAATGGATTCTTTTTCACGACTCTGCAGAATTTAGGAGTATCTTTTCCAGCACAGATAATATGGCTCGACCTCTGGCTGATGGGGAGCCAGTGGGATGAGTACCCTTTCTCCTTCCCATACCTCACCCGTCCCCCCCCCCTCCTTTTTTTCTTTTTTTCTTACGTGGCTTTTCTTTCCCAGTATAACTTTTTCTAATGGTTTTTGTTTCTCTTCTCTCTCTCTCTTCTTTTCTATCTCTCTTTTCTTCCCATCTGATACATTCAGTCTAGGTATTTCCTTTCTACGCCTATACCTTCAGAATTCTAGTGAACATTAGACAGGTATCGAAAACTCTGAGCTGTGAGTAGATCATTAATATTTCGGCCTTCCTTTCCGGTACACCAGTCGCTAGACTATTCCAACTAGGCCTCAACGGGTAATGACCCACTTACGTGGTCAACCTGTTAGAAAGGGCCAAGTGATAAAAATCATTCTGCTGGGGCTGCTTGTCCCCTTGACATCAGAACATCTCAAAACCCTGAGAAAGGTTGTATACTTGAGTGTTTGGAATTATATTTAGATTGTAGTATATATTGCACCAGAGATAAGCGCAAAAGTAAATTTGCAGCTTATCTTAAAGTTACTAATAACTAATTCTCTTTTTGTATATTTTATATGTCTCAAGATTTTGTTAAAAGATTGAATGTATGTCTTTCATATGTTTTTTCAAAATTTAATAAAAATGAGATTAACCATAGTTAAATATTTTAAAATATGATCCCATCACGATCCCAACTTGAAATTTGGTACAGATGTGGCTAAGAGCATAAAAGACACATGGGCAGTTTTGGAAAATTTTTATTAAAATGTTTTTTTCGGAAATGCGTTTCAAAATGTTGCGTTTGCATTCGCATAGGTAAAAAATTAAAATTAACAAATATACTCTTGTGACATATCTGGTGAAAGCCTGGACAGTTCTGAGTAGAATGGTGTTTATTTTGTTTCTCTATCTTATTTCTAGCCCGAGATAAAAAAATTTAAAGTCGTACCAGGCCAAAATTCACCCTTTTTTTAAACTTTAAAAATCTGTAAAAAATTAACTGATGAAGAAAAAAATTCCAAACTTTTAATTTGTAATTAACTAAAGTAGTACTTCATAAAGGAAAAAAAAAAAAAAAAATCTAAAGACGTCAGGTAAAAAAAAATATTCATATTTAGATCACTTGATATGGAATGACCCATTGACGCTATTAATAATAAAATATGTTAAAATATGATCCCATTGCGATCCCAACTTGAAATTTGGTACAGATGTGGCTAAGAGCAAAGCAGACACATGGGCAGTTTTTGAAATATTTAAAGCGCGCCGATTTTTCGGAAATACGTTTTAACGTTTTGCGCTTGCGATCACATGGGTAAAATATTAACAAAGATCCTCTTGTGACATATCTGGTGAAAGCTTGTATAGTTCTGAGTAGAATGGTGTTTATTTTGTCTCTCTATCTTATTCCTAGCCTTAGTTATGAGGAGAAACGTAAAGGCAGGCAACAGCGAAATTCACACTTTTTCCGAACTTTGAAAATCATTTAAAAAAAAAAAAAATTTTTTTTAAAATTTTTCTCATCACATTTTGCATTGTCTGACATGCTATTATCAAATAACAAAATCTCAAAAGAATTAAAAATATAGAGGTAATAATCATTGGTTCACTTGACATGGAATGACCCTAAACCTTTTTTGTACAGTGCAACACTTTGCTTATCCCGGCGGCAGCAGGGATAAGCAAAGTATATACGGTAACCGCATTGCTCAGGATTACACATCCTGAGCAATCCGTTTACCGCATTGCAGAGGCTAGAACCACTCCGAAAACTGCAGCCTGCATGATTTTTCACGCAGGCTGCAGAGCCGGTGGTGGTAACCGGATTGCTTGTAAAGCAATCCGGTTTGTATAATAGGCTCCTATGAGGAGCGTTCAGGTTTAAAAAAAAAACGCAAGTGTGACCCTAGCCTTAGTAATATCTATCTATCTATCTATCTATCTATCTATCTATCTATCTATCTATCTATCTATCTATCTATCTATATATATGTGTGTGTGCCAGAAAAAAAAAAAAAAACAGGCAGCACTCCAATAGGATCTCAATGTGGATTTATTCCAGCCTCATGTGCATGAGCACATGAGGCTGGAATAAATCCACATTGAGATCCTATTGGAGTGCTGCCTGTTTTTTTTCTGGCTTTATTGGAGGACGGTTGAAGCACCGTTATGCAGGAAGTATTGCACCCACTTTTTTGATAAGGTTGTGCTGATTCTATTTTTCATATTTTTATATATATATGTGTATATCTCCCAAGAAAGACCCCTTTATAGGATCAGATTCAAAGTAAGGCTAGGGAAACATTTGTGTTGTGACCCTAGTATGAGAAAACCGTTAAAAACTTAGAAATTTCCACCGCAGCGCATAACGTTAATGCTATGCGCTGCCAGGCAACGGAACACCATAGTAATCCGTTGTTTACCTTAGCAGTCAGCCACACACACAGCTCCAGGAAGTGCACTTTAGCTGAGCACACAAGAAACGCTGTCTGCAGTGTTTTTCTGTGCGCTGTCCAAAAGCGCACATCCTGGGGCTTTGTGTGTGGCCGGCTGCTAAGGTAAAAAGCGGATTACTATGGTGTTCCGTTGCCTGGCAGCTCATAGCATTAACGCTATGTGCTGCAGTGGAAATTTCTAAGTTTTTAATGGTTCCGTCATGCTAGGATCACAACGCAAATGTCATCCTAGCCTATGGGTCCAAGATAGTAGCGTTTCCCCCATAAAAATAGAGTGGTTTGAGACCCTCAATTTCAATAGTCCCAGAGGTTATTATTAACATATGTTCTAGGATTTGCTCCTAAAACATATAACCAGAGGCTCCATCAAGCCCATAACGCCCACAGCGTACTCCCAAATGTGCAATCATAGCTCGGCTTCATCCATACAGATTGTGTAGTAACATTTTATCAATAATGTCCTGGATTATTGGAAGAAAGATTAATGCTGTGTAACAAAAAAAATGGAGAAGTACAAAATCAGCAAAAAAAACAAGCATGAATGAAATAATAAATTGGCCCCTATTTACAAAATCATATGTAATTTAAAAAAAACATTTGAGATTGGATTAATGTATTTTTATCTATTTCAGACTATTTCAGTGTTCTAGTGTGATATTCAATTAAACAAAATTGCACATTTGGAAATTATAATTAATTCATGAAAAGTGTCAACAGATTCATTAGAGTAATTTCTTCCCTCTTACTTTGCTTGCTTAGCAAAGATTAGACAGGTGCATCTTCTCTGTGTTGGGGGTGGTCTTAAATTACTACTATGATTAAAGCACTGATGCATTTCCTTTTCACATTAGTCTCTCATTATTTAAATTCAGATTATTTATGCAGGCAGCTTGTTACACATGGCAAAGGCCTCTACTTATTTTAGAACATTACATCTGATTTTATTATTGGCTACAGCTTGGCTAATTGGGTGAATAACAACCGGAAGGCATGCTGCTCTTGGGGTACCACTGTTCTGTACTTCTCACTGGCATATGGTCAACAAAATCATTAGGAAGGCTTACATCATTCTCAGACCTTACAGATAAACCTTCACAAGATGGCTCATCTGATTTAATCTTCCCTTTTGCTGCTGATTACTCCCTACAGAATTTCCTTAATTTCAACAAGTTGATGTGCTCAGATTTTTAAGTACATTATTCATTTACTTTCCAATCTTGACAGTGTGAAAGCTTTTCTTTCATCTATTATTTATTTATTTTTTTAGATGAAGGTTCACTTATATGATACAGCTATTGCATAACTGTATGTTAATGTTCAAGGCACATCAAAAAATAAAATGTATTAAACAATAATAAAAACATTAAATTGAACCTGTCAAATGATTTAACATTCCTAAACCAACAGCAGCAACAGTAATGTATTTCATTACTATATATTAGGTTTTTAAAACATGGAAATAAAAAAACATTTCTTGTTTTATAGGGTATAATCCCCCGGGGTGGGATTCTTACTGGTTCTCCTGTTAAAGGGGTTTCCCATAAACAAAGTTAGTTTTATAGTTAATTGTAATCAATAGATATCGGAATAATAATAACTTCCACAATCGGATGTGTTTAAAAAAATGTTCCTGTGCTGAGATAATCTTATATATGTGTCCCTGCAATGTACTGTGTAATGGATGTGTCTGACCGTACAGGGACATGGTCTGATCATACCACATCTCCTGTGCTGAGATAGGCCAGGGTCACATCTGCGGTTGGACCCTGGCCTGCCGGATTCCGGTTTCAACTTAGCAATTTTTCCATCACCGCATAGCGTTTCCGCTATGCGGTGCTGGAAACCGCAGTCCCTAGTTACCCGGTGTTTACCTGCACGACCTGTCACACAGGCAGCGGCTCGGAGGGCGTTTTACAGCGCCGCACAGGAAACCGTTGCAGACACGATTTCCTGTGCGGCGCTGTAAAACGCCCTCCGAGCCGCTGCCTGTGTGACAGGTCGTGCAGGTAAACACCGGGTAACTAGGGACTGCGGTTTCCAGCACCGCATAGCGGAAACGCTATGCGGTGATGGAAAAATTGCTAAGTTGAAACCGGAATCCGGCAGGCCAGGGTCCAACCGCAAATGTGACCCTGGCCATAATCTTATATATGGGACCCTGCTATATACTGTGTAATGGATGTGTGACTGTACAGAGACATAGTCTGATCATACCACATCTCATGTGCTGAGATAGGGTAGGGTCACATTGAAAACCTAAATTGCATTCACCGCATCCGGATCCGGATGCGGTGAACGCAATGCCGAGCACACACATTTTTTTTACAAAAATGTGTGCTGAATACCGCACTGCGGTCACCGGATGGCTCAGGATGTGTAATCCCTGAGCCATCCGGTAACTGCCGAGGTTGCGGATCCCGGCTATTGCCGGGATCAGCAAACCTAGTAAAGAGTTAAATTGATTGCTAAATGACTGTTTGAGGTCTGTAGGGGGGCTTAGACCCCCTACAGACCGGCCGCCCACTTCGGTGGCCTCCTACTACAATATCCCCGATGGCACGGGCTCATCCGAGCCCGTGCGAGTCCCCACACCCCCAGCCCCCCGAATTACTATACCGGGGTGCCTGCACCCCTCTGGTATAGTTATTCCTGTATGTGTGGTAAATGATATATTAAAGTAATGTAGTTCATATTTACGGGTCTTCTCCTGCAGTGTTGTGCTAAATCCATGGGCGGGGCTGTTTGCGGCAGCCTCCGCCCCCTCATTTCTCATGGCCGCCCCCTCTTTGCCTCATCCATTGATGTGAGGCCGGACGCGTCATGAAAGCGGCGGGGCGCACGGTGTGACGCGATTCGCCCCGCCCCTTTCATGACGCGTCCGGCCTCACATCAATGGATGAGGCAAAGAGGGGGCGGCATGAGAAATGAGGGGGCGGAGGCTGCCGCAAACAGCCCCGCCCATGGATTTAGCACAACACTGCAGGAGAAGACCCGTAAATATGAACTACATTACTTTATTATATCATTTACCACACATACAGGAATAACTATACCAGAGGGGTGCAGGCACCCCGGTATAGTAATTCGGGGGGCTGGGGGTGTGGGGACTTGCACGGGCTCGGATGAGCCCGTGCCATCGGGGATATTGTAGTAGGAGGCCACCGAAGTGGGCGGCCGGTCTGTAGGGGGGTCTAAGCCCCCCTACAGACCTCAAACAGTCATTTAGCAATCAATTTAACTCTTTAGTAGGTTTGCTGATCCCGGCAATAGCCGGGATCCGCAACCTCGGCAGTTACCGGATGGCTCAGGGATTACACATCCTGAGCCATCCGGTGACCGCAGTGCGGTCCCGGCAAACGCTGCGAAAACTGCTGCCTGCATGATTTTTAACGCAGGCAGCAGTGCCGGATCCGGCCACCGGATGGCTTGTGAAGCCATCCGGTGTTTTGCATAGGCTCCTATGAGGAGCGTTTCCTGGTCCGGTTTTGAGCTTTTTTAAAGCTCAAAACCGGATCAGGATTTTGCAACAAAAACGGAAATGTGACCCTGGCCATAATCTTATATATGTGTCCCTGCTATGTACTGTGTAATGGCTTTGCCTGACTGTACAGGGACATGGTCTGATCATACCACATCTCCTGTGCTGAGATAATCTTATATATGTGTCCCTGCTATGTACTGTGTAAAGGATGTGTCTGACCGTACAGGGACGTGATCTGATCATACCGCATCTCCTGTGCTGAGATAATCTTATATATGTGTCCCTGCTATGTACTGTGTAAAGGATGTGTCTGACCATACAGGGACATGATCTTATCATACCATATCTCCTGTGCTGAGATAAATTTATATATGTCAGAAATGAAGAATAAACGAACGACACTTACCCAGGACGATTTTCAGCTTCAAAATTTATTCCAGGAATTCATGTGAACAAGTACATGGCGGGGAGGGAGGACGGACGACGGTCCACCCTTATGTATCTAGATAAATACTTCTGCAGAAAGGACGTGCAGAAGTATTTATCTAGATACAAAACGGTGGACCGTCGTCTGTCCTCCCTCCCCTCCATGGGCTTGTTCACATGAATTCCTGGAATAAATTTTGAAACTGAAAATCGCCCTGGGTAAGGCTAGGGTCACACTTGTGTTTTTATTTTAAAATCCTGATCCGGTTTTGAGCTTTCAAAAAGCTCAAAACAGCATCAGGAAACGCTCCTCATAGGAGCCCATTATAACAACCGGATTGCTTTACAAGCAATCCGGTTACCGCATCCGGCTCTGCAGCCTGCGTGAAAAATCATGCAGGCTGCAGTTTTTGGAGCAGTTCTAGCATCTGCAATGCGGTAACCAAATTGCTTAGGATGTGTATTCCTGAGCAATGCGGTTACCGTACACTTTGCTTATCTCGGCTGCCACCGGGATAAGCAAAGTGTTATCACTGTTAAAAAAGAATAAGTATTAATAATAATTGTGCCCATCATGTCTCTAGGGGGTGCCCCCCCGTCCTAGAGACATGCTACCTACTGAGGTGGGCATGTAATGTGTTAATTACTCATGTACAGTAAGCCGCCTCCTGTCGGCTCTGTACAATTTTCTGAATGAAGCCGCGGCTCCCCTCTGAGCTGCGCGCATACTATACGTAATGTACGTATAGTATGTGCACTGTCCGAGGTCCTGTAGGCATTTACATTAGATCTATGGGCAGTGCAGCGCCGTAGATCTACTGTAAATGCGTACAGGACCTCGGACAGCCAATTGCGTTCACCACATCCGGATCTGGATGCGGTTAACGCATTTCTGTTTCAAAGTGTGACCCTAGCCTAAGTGCCGTTCGTTTATTCTTCATTTCTGCCATTTCCATGTGCTGATGAACTGAGCACCACCCTGGTTTTTGAAGCACCCATTTCTTCCTTTGCTGATTGTGCCGTTGAGTGGGACGGCTGTAGCGAAAGGCTGTAATTCATTCTTGTTTTGTGGATTAATCTTATATATGTGCCCCTGCTATGTACTGTGTAATGGCTGTGTCAGACTGTACAGGAAAGTGGTCTGATCAAACCAAATGTCCTGGTCTGAGATAATCTTATATATGTTTCCCTGCTGTGTACTGTGTAAGGGTACCTTTACACGCCACCACTTTTGGTGGCATTTGGAGGCAATCTAACGTGCGCATGAACATTTTTCATGGTTGCCTCCGAACGCCGAAGACGCTTTTACATGCCGCAATTTCGCCCTCAACCTAAGGCGATGTGCCGTCCCGGAAGTTCCCACACCAAAAGTGAGAAACATCCGGTAGAACATCCGCTTCACACGCCGCAATCTCCAAAGAAATGTGGGCGTACCTTTTCAGAGTGATGAGAACATAGGCGTGCCAAATTGTTTTACACCGCGCCCCAAAAACGCTGATTAGACAACGCAATAGCATTATGATTGGGCAGCCTGTGCAGGAAGGTTGGCTAATACATGACGCCATTGCCATTATGTAGTATGAATGGACAGCTTTTCAAATATGGCACCCTGTGAAGGGACAGCCAATGGAAACACAGTAGTCACCAGCAATCATCGCGGACGGGGCGCGGTATCCAGCATGCTGTGGCACGCCGCCGGGAAATCAGTACGCGACGCAGATTCCATTCCTATCGCCAGTTCACACGCCAAAAGCCGGGAATTTCGCCTTCATGATTGCCTCTGATTTTGGAGCAGTGCTGTGAAATCGGAACCAGGCGCAACCTTTTTGATCGCCTCCAAATTGCCCAATTACACGCCGCAATTTAAGGGCAATTTCACGGTGATGGTGACGGGGCTACAGATTGCCAGTCAGATTTCTCGCCACGGTGGCGGCGTGTAAAGGTACCCTATTAGATGTGTCTGACCGTACAGGGACATGGTCTGATCATACCACATCTCCTGGGCTGAGATAATCTTATATATGTGTCCCTGCTATGTACTGTGTAATGGATGTGTCTGACCATACAGGGACATGGTCTGATCACACCACATCTCCTGGGCTGAGATAATCTTATATATGTGTCCCTGCTATGTACTGTGTAATGGATGTGTCTGACCGTACAGGGACATGGTCTGATCATACCACATCTCCTGTACTGAGATAATCTTATATATGTGTCCCTGCTATATACAGTGTAATGGATGTGTCTGACCATACAGGGAAGTGGTCTGATCATACCACATCTCCAGGGCATGGGAGGAAATAAAAAAATACACAGGCATTACAGCACTGGATCACAAATAATCCTTTCTTTGACATAAAACATTTTTTAAAAACTGGGAGGGAAATGTTTCACAAAAAAGCAAAGAGCTACGGTCCTGTATTGTAAAGTGTATACCGTATATACTCGTGTATAAGCCGAGTTTTTCAGCCCAAAAAATGGGCTGAAAAGTCCCCCCCTCGGCTTGTACACGGGTCAATACGGTAATCCTATGGTGGAAGGGGGCGCGGGGGTGGGGGGGTGCTGCGCAGTATTTCTTACCTTGTCCCCCGTTCTGCAGTGCGTTCTGGTGTCTTCCGTGCTCCGTTCCCGGTCTGCTGGGCCTTGTGGTTCCTCCTGCTTCCTCCTCCTTCGGTTCCATCATGGGGGCTGCCATCTTGCTTCTTCTCTACGCCCCGGCCAGTGATGTCAGAGCAGGCCACGCTGTGATTGGCTAGCACCCGTGATCACATGTCACGGGTGCTAGCCAATCACAGCGCGGCCTGCTCTGACATCACTGGCCGAGGGCGGAGAGAAGAAGCAAGATGGCAGCCCCCATGATGGAACCGAAGGAGGAGGAACCAGGAGGAACCACAAGGCCCAGCAGACCGGGAACGGAGCACGGAGGACACCGGAACGCACTGCAGAACGGGAGGACAAGGTAGGAAGCTGTGTGTATGTGTGTGTGTATGTGTATATATGTGTATGTGTGTGTGTGTGTGTGTGTGTATATATGTGTGTATGTATGGGTATGTGTATGTAAGTAGGCTGGCTGCCAATATAAGTCATACCTCTGGGGCTGCTGTATATACTTCTGGGGCTGCTGGATACTACCACTGGGGCTTTATATACCTCTGGGGCTACTATATACTACCACTGGGGCTGTATATACCTCTATGGCTACTGTATACTACCACTGGGGCTGTATATACCTCTATGGCTACTGTATACTACCACTGGGGCTGTATATACCTCTGGGGCTACTGGATACTACCACTGGGGCTGTATATACTTCTGGGGCTGCTGGATACTGCCACTGGGGCTGTATATAACTCTGGGGCTACTGGATACTACCACTGGGGCTGTATATACTTCTTGGGGCTTCTGGATACTGCCACTGGGGCTGTATATACCTCTGGGGCTGCTGGATACTACCACTGGGGCTGTATATACCACTGGGGAGGCTGCTGTATACCACACTGCTGGGGGCTGTATACCTGTGCTGGGGTCCACCCTCGGCTTATACACGAGTCAATAGGTTTTCCCAGATTTTGGGGGCAAAAGTAGGGGGTCGGCTTATACACGGGTCGGCTTAAACACGAGTATATACGGTATACTTTTTTGCATCCTCCCCTGCCCAGGCGCAAACCATGCTCCATATACTGTCAGACACAGGAATTTTACAGTACGTAGCAGGGGCACATATATAAGATTATCTAAGCACAGGAACATTTTTAAAAATGCATCCAAATGTAAAAATTATTTTTATTCCAAGTTCTATTGATTAAAATGAAATTTATTAATACTTTTGTACATGGGAACACCCCTTCGAAATCATGTCCGGTTCTCAGAACTGACAATTAGTACCCCAATCCGGTACTGTCTTTCAGAGAGCGGCACAATTCTCCTCCTGCAGGAGGATTTTGTTACCTCTTGATACAGAGAAGGAGAACTCAGTGCAGTACTGCAGGCTGGTCAGGAGCCATCCTTATATCCTCGTCTAAGGTAGAAATACTCACACCAACCTGCAGGTAGCAGTGGAGGGAACAATGCAGCTGATCCCTCTGGTCTAACAGCATCATAGCAGGTAGACTGTAGAGAAACATAAATATGGTGGTATGGAGTCAGAGACTACCAGGGAGAAGGAGAAAGGGAGAGAAAAGATGGGAGTGACAAGAAGGAGTTTGAAATAAAAAAGGATACAAGCAAGAGACAAGAGAAAGACAAGAGACAGGCAGCAGATACAAGAGTGTGCCAGGAGACACAAGAGACTGGCAGGAGTCATAAAATGTAGGTGAGAGGGCTGTGTTTTATAAACTGTCTCTCGACTTCTTGTCTTAAAGGAATTGTTCAGTCTAAAACAACAAGTCTGCAGTCACTTTGCCATTCTATGTGACTGCAGACTGAGTAATCTAGACCGTGTCATGCACTTTCAGAATTTTTTGGTGTCATTACTGGGGACGAGAGTCATGCAGCAATGAGTGTGTGATATGCAGACTCCCAGGCAGAATCCGACAACTGTTTTTGGTCTCGCGCAATAAACATGATCCTCTAGTTGTATTCTATCCAGACATCTGAATATCGCATCCTCATGGAGACGTGATTATGATTCCTGGCTTTCACATCAGAAAATCCTTACAGCGCATAGTGCGTTCGACATGAGGATTCTCAAGTCTGCAGTCACATATAGTGACAGAGTGAATGCAGGCATTTCGTTTTAGACCAGACAACTTATTTAACCCCTTCACGACATGACATACAGGTGTTGGACAAAATAATGGAAACACCTAACGTTTTGGCATCATAATCTTCGAACATGTTATACACATGCAAACCGTGACTTATGTTAATGTTTTGTAGTTGATTATTTGTGTTAAGTTGTATGTGTATGTAAATTAACTGTGTTTCGCAGAATTGTAAGAGCATTGATGGGAACCTGATACCAATGGCAGACCTTTCGGATTTTCAAAAAGGCCTAATCGTTGGTGCTCGTGTGGCAGGCGCTAGTGTAACAAAAAGTGCCCGAATGCTTGGCGTGTCAAGAGGTACTGTCTCCAAAGTAATGACTGCGTTTGAAAGAGAAGGAAAAAACGTCCGCAGCAAAGCACAGGTCCGGCCGAAAGTCGAAGTTGACTGAAAGAGACCGTCGGACTCTAAAGTGAATTGTGAGAGAGGATCTCAAGACCATGCCTCCGAAAATCACTGCTGAGCTCAACGATCACCTACAGAACCCAGTGTCCACGAAAACTGTTGGTCGGGAGCTTCACAAATCTGGATTCCACGGAAGAGCGGAAATTAGAAAACCGCTGCTCTCAATGACAAATATTTCCAAGCTTTTAGAGTGGTGTAGAAACCTCCAGAATTGGTCCTTCGAGCAGTGGAAATATGTGATATTCTCGGACAAATCATCGTTTACCCCATTTTCCCACCTCTGACTGATAGTCCGTTATCTGAAAGAATCATTCCATCCAGACTGCCTTCTCCCAACCGTAAAACATGGTGGAGGTTCTGTGATGATCTGGGGTGCTATTTCGGGGAGATCCGTCTGGCCAATGATATCACCTTGTATGAATCCATAGCTCGGAGAATTGAGGCTGTAATCGCTGCAAAAGGTGGACCTACACCATATTAAACTAACTTTTGTTGATTTTTCCAGGTGTTTCCAATATTTTGTCTAACCCCTGTACATGTACATCGTATGTCATGTCCATTATTTTGGTGCAGCTTGCATGCCAAGCCATCTTTCCTAGAAGATGATGGCTGCTTTATTCAGCTATCAGCCACCTATAACAAGGGTGGGTTGAGCAGGGGCTTTTAACCTGTTAAATGTCATTGACAATCTGTGATAACTTAATACAACAAGCACCAGCAGGGGTAGCATCATTACACAAGTTTTTCGGTACTACTTTGACGTGATCACGGAGTGCTGACTCTCATGCTGATCATTATTGTTCTCCTGTAAAGGTCACCCTGTTCCAGCATTCAATGGAGACCGTGCTTTTAGCTATGCATAGCAGTGATGATAAGCTGCTGTGTATTGTATAAGTGATTAGATGATCGCAGCTTGAAGTCTAGGGGACTAAGGCATTGTTCATACACAATTTGCGTTTTTTTTAGCACTCCTAAAAGCACATGCATTTTTTTAAGAGTGCTAAAAAATGTCCCTTGAGTGTCTGAAAGGATTAGGCTGGGGTCACAGTTGCCATGCGTTTTTGTAGTGCCTTTTAAAAACTCATGCGTTTTACCATGCGTTTTTACATGTCCGCATGAGTTTTTTAAGGTGTGTGATGGCTCCCTGCGTTTTTGGCTGCGTCTTTAAATCTGCACCAAAAAGTAGTGCATGTACTATTTTTTTGGTGCGTTTTTTAACATGGGCCCCTATGGGAAACGCATGCAAAAATGCATGTACAATTAGTACCATTTAGTGCCATTCAAAAACGCATGCGTTTTCCATAGGAGCCCATGTTAAAAAAACGCATGCGTTTTCTAAAATGCTTGAGTTTTTTTAACATGGGCTCTTATGGAAAACGCATGCGTTTTTGACTGGCACTAATTGTACATGCGTTTTTGCATGCGTTTCCCATAGGGCCCCATATTAAAAAACGCATGCGTTTTTGGAAATGCACCAAAAACGTATGGTACTGTCACACATGCGTTTTTGCTATTAGGGCATGCGTTTTTTAACATGGAGGCCTATGGATGCGTTTTTACATGTGTTTTTGAAAACGCAGGTCTCCAAAAACGCTTGTAAAAAACACAGGTGTGACCCTAGCCTTAGAATCCATTTTGGACTTTGTCACTTTTTCCTCAAAAACGCAGGCAAAAAAGCAAGCGTTAACGCAGGGTGCCTTTATGTGCCTTTTAAAAACGCATGCGTTTCCCATAGGGCCCCATGTTATAGAAACGCATGCGTTTTTTTAACATGGGGCCCTACGGGAAACGCATGCGTTAACGCAGGGCACATATAGGCAACTGCGTTAACGCCTGCGTTTCCCATAGGGGCCCATGTTAAAAAAACACATGCGTTTTTGGGAAACCACCCCTGCGTTTTTTTCCAGCACCAGCGTTTTTTGGACTGGGGGAAAAAAACGCAAGTGCAGGTGAAAAACGCATGTACACTCAAATGTACCCTGCGTTAACGCACCTGCGTTTTTTTTAACAGCCCAAAAAACGCAGAGATGGGCAAAAAAACGCATGTGTGTGAACAATGCCTAACAAATACAGAAACAAATAAAAAAAAAAAGGTCTAAAAAAAAGTTTACATTACGTCACTTTCACTCCTTTTGCTCTGAAAGGCCAATTGCTTCTCTTAATATCAGTAAATTTGGCTCTCTTCTATCAAATAAAATAGTCTGGAAAAATTAAAATTTTGCATTCATTTATGTTCATATCCGAATGTTCCCATGAGTATTTAAAGATATTGCGGTGCAATATCTTTGCCAGAACGGGCCTTGGTGGATGTCCTGGGGGAATTGACAGGTAAAAACTCTCTGTACACTTTCAACAGCACAAAATTAGTTTTTCTGGGCTTATCTGTGTTTTCAGTCACTTCTCAAAGAATTCTGTTGGGCTAACCCTTCAACCTTCTCAGGCACGCCAATGATCCACAAGTTGTTTTGCCTAGATCTATTTTCCAGGTCACCTGTGTTTGCCTGAAGGGTTGATATTTGTTATGCTGAACATTTGCTCACAGCTCAACCATAGGGAAGGAATCTGGGCACTACAGGGCTTTTGGTATTTTTCTTAGGCTTGTATGTGCTGCCAGCAACATGGTGTTGCTCAAGTCTGCACAGGGTCCAGTCACAAAATTGTCCACAGATTTAGAAGAAACAGACGGCACTCACCATTAGATGAAGGTTCTTTTAATCCAAGTACTCCGTTAGGATGTGCGGGTTACAAACATTATGTGGCAGGGAGGGAGGTGCGGGGAGGATGCAAGTTTCACCTGATTAGGTTTCCACGGGTCTAGGATTAGGCTGGACCCGTGGAAGCCTAATCAGGTGAAACGTGCACCCGTCGTCCTCCCCGCACCTCCGTCCCCACCACATAATGTCTGTAACCCGCACATCTTAACAGAGTACTTGGATTAAAAGAACATTCATCTAATGGTGAGTGCTGTCTGTTTCTTCTAACTCTTCGGACAAATTTGCTCACAGCTGCAGAGCCCACCATCTGGTCTTTAAAAGTAATTACGCTTATCCACCATCCCAGTTTGCTCTTTAAAGGTAGTGTCACACCAGGCGATGTCGCCCGCGACATCGCCGAAAAGTGACGTAACAGCGATGTCGCGGGCGATATTGCAAGTGCATCGCGCTGTGTGACAGCGCGACGCAACTGCAAATTATCGCTGGTCGCAGGTTGACAGGTTTATGAACATGTTCATAAACCTGTCAACCTACGACTAGCGATTAAGCTGGTTCGCGCCGTCTGACACTGTTGGCGGCGCGATCCAGCCTATATCGCAGCGTTCCTGAGCCATCGCTCGCTGGGCTGAGCCCAGCCCAGCGAGCGATGGCTCCGCCCACATCGCCGCCGCGTCACCGGCAACGTCGTGCCGTGTGACAGCTGGCCTGCGATGTCGGAAGCGAGCGTGCACCTGCACATCGCTTCCGACATCGCAGGCCAGATCGCCTAGTGTGACACTACCTTAACTGTATGCAGCCTATGTCACATATTTTTCATTGTCTCCTGAAAGCTCCCCAACTGCACTGCTACACTTGAAATGAATGACCTGCAGTGTACCACAGACATAAAAACATATTTTGATGTGGGCTCTTCAGGGATCTGCAACTCTGTTATCTGCATGAGTTGCCCGAGATGCATCACATCTCCTGCAGCCATTATTCCTCCAGAGGCTCATTCATCCACATTAGCACTTTTATCTCCCATCCTCACCTCTTTCCCCATAATGAACTCATGCTGTTCACTGTCTTGCGCCCACCTGAGTCTCCTTCCTCCAGTGCGCACTACCCACTGGGTAATCCACAGACATTACAGCATCTGGTATTGAGGAGGACAGGCTTTATATTTCTACCACAATTGACACGGTATATATGGGGACTCTTTGGCTCTATGGGGACACTTAACTAGATAAATAAACCTTAAGTATATATACATATATATCCATAGGCTACAGACACTGGGACTAGGACTGTTCCTAAAACAGGACAGCACATATAAAAACCTGGATATATCAACATCCCATAAGGTAATCACACATCTGCCATTATGACCATATGAAAGTCACATGCTTTAAACTAAAAACACATGTATACATTTCCAGACCATTATCAGGATATACAGAAAGACAGGAACCTAAATCCCTATGAGAATCACAGATATACCAGCTAAGAAGGTAAATTTGTCTAGTATACATCTTAGATATCTACTTGATATCTACAATACTCCTTAGGCGGCCGTCACACGCTACGATCTCGCTAGCGATATTGTAAGCGATCACGTGCACACGCGATCGCTTACAATATCGCTCACATCACTGGTGAGATGTCACACAGACAGAATCACCAGCGATGTGGACCAGCGAGATCGCTGATAACTATGGTACACATCGGGTTACTAGGCGCCGCGCATCGCTTAGTAACCATAGTTACCATCTCCCAGCATAGGCTCTGCCGCTGGGAGATCGCTCATCGTGGTGTTATACACCACGATGAAGCTGTTTGTAAAACCGTTCATCGCAAAATGTGAGCTCCGGAGCTCAGATCTCGATCTTGCGATTTGAACACTTCTCTCTCGTCGTATCTTGCCGTCACACGCAGAGACATCGTTCAAGCGATGTTTAATCAGGCGCGTTCAAGCGATATCTTTCAAGATATCGTAGCGTGTGATGGTCGCCTTATCTACATGACCACCTTCTCTCCATAGCTACTGAAAGTCTCCTTGACAAAACATCATATTTATTACTTGTAAGCCAGCCTTGCCTACTCACCAGTAACAACAGATAATTAGTCTAGCTAATCTACAACATATTCCCATGTAACTCTATATGACAATTTTTGATAATTCCTGGACCCTTATCTTCAGTTTTATATCTCGTTTCTTCACTAGGATCTTATACATAACAAGCAACCCTGTTTTTTCATGCTATCATATGTAACTTAGTGTCAATTCTGTAAATAATGTATATATTTAGTCAGATATATACTTTAATGTCTGCACTGTATATATTCTCACTGTAATTTTATTATTTTTTCATAGTGACGTATTGATAAAGGTCTGTCACAAGACCAAAACGTTTGCTGTCACCACCCACTCTGTATATATGTCTTTCAAATAAAACACTAATAAGCAACTACCAGATGAGTGCTGGGATCTTTCTAATAACATTCATCCACATTAGCACTTTTATCTCCCATCCTCACCTCTTTCCCCATAATGAACTCATGCTGTTCACTGTCTTGCGCCCAACTGAGTTTCCTTCCTCCAGTGCGCACTTTCCTGCCTCAGCACCATTTGGATATGCTGCACTGCATCCGCCATCATTTTCCTTTGGGTCTTCCTTGTCATCTTCATGCTGGTTCAGTATACTGAGTGGCAGAAGGGGGCTTTCTGATCTCAGCGCTTGGCATTGGAATTAAATTTACCGACCTCAGCGGGTCTATATGGATCAACTAGTTGTATGCTGTGTAGGACCTCTGGTATCAATGCCGTCCTCACATGCTGCATTAGACCACGCACCTTAGCTCGATATTTCAGAACGCAGTTAAGGTACTTGCTCAACAAATGAGCGAAGGGTTTCGTAATATTACGTGCCACCTTAACTGTCGTGAAGATGATGTGAATAGATTAGCCTTCTATTTTTTTTGTCTATTGCCCAGCAGATGGAAAACCTTTCGCCTGCCCATTAGCTTCATGTTATTTATGCCTACCAAGTTGCTCTAGCTCATGTCCAGCAGTCAGCTCCCTTCCTTCTGCAGTCAACCCCATTCCTTCTGCAGTCAGCCCCCTTCCTGCAGCAGTCTGCCCCAGTCTAGCAGCAGTCTACCCCATCCAAAAGCAGTTTCACCAAATAACTTTGCCCCTATCTACATAATGGGGAAAAAGTGAAAGGAAAAGTGTTGGAGGAAAATCGACAGCTGCCAGCTACAGCCACAAAATTTTGCACAGTCACACATCTGGACCCTGATAACATGATAAGCTATGTTGTGAGGCGAAATTTTAACCTTGCGCGTTCCAGTTCACCAAAGAATTTTGCCCCTATCTACATAATGGGGAAAAAAAGAAAGGAAAAGTGTTGGACGCAAATTGACAGCTGCCAGATGTGAACAAGGGGCACTTAGGGCCGCTTCACACTGCAGAGTGATCCGGTCCGGTTCTGTCCGGGATGACCCAGACAGCCGCGGACCGGATCTGCACACAGGACTGGGGGGCTATTATGCCCTCCGGTCCGGTGTGCAGCACACGCAGCTGCAGCCGCTGACAGGTCAGGACTGCGGCGCCGGCGGTCCTGACTTATCAGCAGCGGGAAATGCGTGCGGCTGCACACCGGACCGGAGGGCATAATAGCCCCCCAGTCCTGTGTGCATATCCGGTCCTCGGCTGTCTGGGTCATCCTGGACAGAACCGGACTGGATCACTCCGCAGTGTGAAGCGGCCCTTAAAGAATGACGCCAAAGAGTATACACCGTACAGTTGCTAAGGTGGGGCCCTGACATAGGATACTCACCACACACAAGGATACGAGCACACATTTCACCACACATACACCAACCTCCCACATAATCGCCCTAAAACACACACAAGTCTGGTATTATCCTTCAAAAATATAAATCTGATTAATAAGCAGCAAAACTACAAGAGAAACAAATGTGCCATATCCAATATATAAAGCTGAATGTGTGTATGTGTGTGTGTATGTCCGGGATTGGCATCTACACCATCGCAACTACAGCCACAAAATTTTGCACAGTCACACGTCTGGACCCCGAGAGCGTCATAGGCTAAGTTGTGAGGTGAAATTTTAACCCTGCACGTTGCAGTTCACCAAAAAATGTTGGCCCTATCTACATAATGGAGAGAAATTGACAGTTACCAGTTGACAGTTGTGAATGAGAGGGGCTTAATGACGGCGCCAAAGACTAACAGCATATACCAGCATATAGTCACTAAGGTGGAGCCCCAACATGATATATTCACCACGCACGGGGACTTGTATACACACCACACACACAAAAAGAGTAACAGCTAGTGTATAGTCGCTAAGGTGCAGCCCCAACATTGGATACTCGCCACGCACCCGACCACACACACTCTCACACCACAAAGAGACACATACAACACAGAGACACACACACACCACACAGACCCCACCACAGGGACACACACACATACACACCCTATAGGGACACATGCACTCACCCCACAGGCACACACCACAGGGGGACACACACAGGGACACACACATATACACACCCCACAGGGACACAGAGACACACACACCCCACAGGAACACACAGACCCCACAGGGATGGACAAACTCCACAGGGACATCCCTCCCCCCCACAAGGACACACAACACAGGGACACCCCTCCCCCCCACAAGAACACACACCACAGGGACACACATGCACACATCCCAGGGACACACACACCCCAGGGACACACACACCACATAGACAGACACAGATGTGCACAAATCGCCTCACACAACTCGCCCCATATGTGTGCTATCTTTAATTTCCAAAAATAAACATCTGATTAAAAACAGCCAATGTGCAACACATGTACCATATAGGGAATTAAGGCAGATGTCAGTCACTTGAGCTGTCTATTATGTGTATGTGTGAGGTAATATATACTGCCCGGCCGGGGGGAGGGTTTACTGTTGGCTGGAGATTTATCAGGCTGCCTATAGCAACCAATCACAGCTCAGCTTCTATTTTCCTACAGGTCATTAATATGACATATTCAAATTCTATTTTTGTTATAGCTAACATCAGTACCTGTAGACGGGTAGTACAGCTAGTATGTGTATATATATATATAATAAATAATCAAAAAAAGTGATGTGGGGCCCTGCTGTATTTTTCATCACCAGCTCAGGTACAGAAGGCTGGTATGGGCTTCCGTCTACTCTCAGCTGCCTAGTTTTACCTGGTTGGAAACCAGAAATTCAGCAGAGACATTTTTTTAATAATTTAATTTACTAATTTTTTTCATTTGATCAAAAAGAACTGATGTGGGGCTTCGCCGTATTTTTGGTTTCCAGCCAGGTGTAACTAACTAGCTGGAGCTGGAATCCTCAGCGTGGAGGACCTAAGCTTTCTGGGATTTCTGGGCCTTCCCACTACAAATTGCAGCCTACAACCACCACAGAAAACTGTGCATTCATAGACGTGCCATTTTCTAGCACTGTACCTGACTTTTTCTCTTGCCCTGATGGGGATGGAAGACTAGGTAATAAAGGGGTTCATGCCAGCTATGTATTGACAGTTGGCACTAAGCCCAAGGTTGTCAGGCCAATTTTAGACCCGGCCATTAGGAACTTCAAAGTAAATAGTTAATAATACACCACACACAGCTACAGTTGTTTTCAGGGTCATATGGTCATAATCGTCCAATATACTTTTCACAAGTTCATCCGGGTCCAAGTGAGGTTGTTCTTTCACCTATAAAAAATTGTGGAGAATGACACAAGCTTCCACTACTTCATCCACAGTCTCAGTTTTCCGATTAAGGGCTGTGCCCAAAATTCTCAAAACTGTGATCGTAACAGTCCAAAGGCACACTCAACAGTTCCTCTTGCCCTAGTCAGTCTTTAATTGATGATATTTTTTGTAGCACAAAATCCATGACTGGAATACAGCTTCAGCAGGTTTCCACACAGCTAAAATGCTTCCTCCACAAATATATTAAATGGCATTGGGGGTCCTTCAGTGTTTGAAAACAGTGTTGGTGATGAGAAATTAAAATCATTGCCATACAACTGATGTCTCATTGCAGAAAGTTTGAAAACCTTAGAGTCATTTGAGCATCCATATGCACAAATGTCCATGGCAACAAAACGGTATTCTTTATCTGCAATAGCCATCAAAACAATGGAGAAGCACTTCCTAAAATTGTAATAATCAGATCCAGTTCCTTGAAGTTTAAAGGGATCCTGTCACCTCCAAAACGCCTCCTAAGCTAGCAAAACATGTCCTTGCAGCATCCTATCACTAATCCCACACTCATTTTGTCTCCTAAAAGTATCCTGTGAAAGTGCATAAAAACGTTTTAATACTTACTCATTAGTGATTATAATTAGCAGGGGCTATATTCTTTAGTCACCAGGGCGGGCTGTATTGCAGCCTGAATGATCCACCCTCTCTCTGTCTGTTTGCTCTGCTTGGGCAGGCTTTGCCCTCCCCCCTCTCTATCACTCACAGAATGAAAATCATTAGTCCTGCCTTCAGCTGCACATCACAGCAGCACAGACAGAGAGAGGGTGGATCCTCGAGGCTGCAAAACAACATGCCCTGGTGACTAAAGAATATAGCCCCTGCTCATTATAATCACTAATGAGTAAGTATTAAAACGTTTTTATGCACTTTCACAGGATGCTTTTAGGAGACAAAAGAAGTGTGAGATTAGTGATGGGATGGTGCAGGGACATGTTTTGGTAGCTTAGGAGGCGTTTTGGAGGTGACAGGATCCCTTTAATGATCTGAATATATTTCTCATCAACAGCCACCAAACAGTTTGGAAATTGGCAGATCTCCTGAAATTTCTCTGCAATTTCAATCCAGGGATCTGTTGTAGGATGGGAAAGATATTGTCATGTAGAACGTCCCACAAAGCCCAGCAGGTGTCTTGGATAATTCCAGAGACAGTAAAAATTCCAATCCTGAACTGGAAATGCAACAATGATAAGGCCTCTCCAGAAGACAGGAATTTACAACAGAACAGAATTAAACAAAATGTTAGTAGATATTCCCAATAGTACTACCACTTAACAAAAAGATGTGCTACAATAAAATTATCCTACCTGAGGGTCACCTGAGGGTACTCAGGAGAAACAGGTCTGCAGAGATGCATGTCCTGCCTGGTGATCAAGCCTCAGATGTGTGTAGCAAGTCATCGAAGCTTTCAACAGTCATCTGTACATAGTCAAAACATTTTCAGGGTGTTTCCGTGGCTAAAGGTATAAGAGAATTACACCACAGGTCTGTCATTGCAAAGTAATGGGGTGTAACCAATAGCATTGAAATTGTCAGTGCCTCAATCTTCTACGTTCCTTTCCCTATGTCACAACTGTCAAATGTGCCAGTTGAAAAGAGAAATCCACGTACAAACAGAAATCCTCCAGTGATAGATCAAGTTTCCAGCTTGATTTTAAGGAGTCTGGATCTAGCCTACAAGTGTATATATAAATCTTTCTCAGGACAATCCCAGTAGGCATGTCCTATCAAAACATTTCGACTCATCAACGGATCTGGCTGAAAAAATGGATGCAAACAGATGCAACCGCACTGGTATTATGCAGGATCCGACACCGCATCCGGTTTCACAAAGAACACGGATCATTTTCCACTGAATCACCTCTGGACAGAAAAGAATGCAAGTGTGAATTTAGCATAAGCTTTGAAGCTCACTCACTGTTCAAACTCAGGTTCCATGGTAAAGCCTGGAAGGCCAGGTTAGAGGTCATGACAACATTTTATGTCATTTGTGCATTGAATAGAAGATCATTAGAATTTTCTGGGTTGAGGGAATTTGGAAAAATTTAGAACAAATTTGATTTAATTGGCTCATATTTGGTAACACTGATTAAACTGGAGTATAGTGAAAGTCAAAACTATAAAAAAATCGATTTAGAAGCACGTTGTTTAACCATAGTGTTGGAAATCAAAAATCAAATTTGGTACAAGGTATCAGATAGCCAAAAAATTTTAACTATTTCTGTGCTGGACCCACATTTGGCTCAACTTCATCTGGTACTTACATCTCTATTTATCTTCCTGCCTTTCTAAATATCCAACTGTACATGTCTGTGCTGTTCCACGCATCGCCTGGTAAGTCCAAATCCACTGCATTAATGCCCCCAGTTCTTTTTGCTCACCTTGAGCTACGCCTATCAAATCCATTTCACTAGGGGAGCCCATAACAGACAAATTCATATATGCCAAATTTGTAGTAAAATGTATGCAGTTGAAACCATATTTCTAATGAATTTACTTTCTGCAAAAAACATTTCTGTAAGTCCTTTTTAGATAAATGGAACAATGGCAGAAATTCTAGCAACAAATCTGCCATCTGTGATTATATCCTAATAATAATAAACATTTTTGTTTACTTCACACTATAAAACTTTCAAGAAAGCATAAAATTCTTGAGAAGTTGCCTTCATCTTCTCTTTAAATACCTATCCTTTCTGGCTAAAATGCATAGCAGTGTGCAGCTAAGTTAGAATGTGTATTCAATTACTATTCATGAAGCAAAAGGCAGGCTTCCTGGGCTGCATGGGTAAAGAACAATTTAAATGATGATAAATTGTACTCATATTGGTTTAATCTTTTAGTATCTAAAAGCTTTACTACTTCCTAGCTGCTTTATGTTCTAATTCTATAGTGATTGTAATGAGGCACTTTGTTTCTAAATTTAATTGAATGTCACATTCATTTGTTTATATCAAAATTAGTCACTTTCTTGGCTTTTTCCAGTTATTGGTGACCTCTGTATGTGTTGAAAATTTCAAGAGAGTGTAAGGTTGGCCATGTCAAATTTAAAAATAATGTAGCGTTATGAATGAAATTAAAGGGAACCAACCACCTCAGATGACGTGTATAAGCTGTTAATACATGTCCCTGGACCCTATGTACACCATTGCAGCTATGTTTTTGCTAAGAATATTGATAACAGCAAACCGAAATAAACAGTTTATAAACTTACATGATTTAGTACTTGAGGGCGTCTCCCTCGGGCTTTAGTACGAGAGGGCTGTGTCTTATGCAGCCTGAGTGGCTTTCCTCCCCCTCCCTCTCTGTTTGCAGGACGTCACTGAGAAGACGTGCACGGACGGGAGCTGCCTTGGGTGCCCGCCCACACCAAGATAATATCACGCCCTTCAGTGACGTCCTGCAAACAGAGAGGGAGGGGGAGGAAAGCCACTCAGGCTGCATAAGACACAGCCCTCTCGTACTAAAGCCCGAGGGAGACGCCCTCAAGTACTAAATCATGTAAGTTTATAAACTGTTTATTTCGGTTTGCTGTTATCAATATTCTTAGCAAAAACATAGCTGCAATGGTGTACATAGGGTCCAGGGACATGTATTAACAGCTTATACACGTCATCTGAGGTGGTTGGTTCCCTTTAAGTACTTGGTTAGCACTAATTAGAGATGGGCGAGTCCGAAAAGACTCGGAATCGCAAGACCCCAACGAGTCCGAGTCAAGGACTCGGGACTCGTTGCGAGTCCAGCGAGTCCAATGTTAATGAATAGGGACCCGAGTAATAGCGAATAATGACATTTACAACTCGCTGATGTGTCTCTGAAAGTGTGCGAGTCCAAACTCGCTGGTTTTTCTCTTATTTTGAGGCTTGTAGCCGATGATGCGAGGGAAGGGATTCTCCAGCACACACCATGGTTTAAGGAAACAGGAAGCGAGTCGCGCTGACAGGCGCACACACAGAGCGATCCATTCATCAGTGCAATCATGGCAGCAGGACGTGGCATGGTGAACACACTGCGTCTTATTGCACTTGTGGAGGCTCGTCCATTTCTATGGCTCCCTACAGATCCTGAGTATGGGGATACGACCCTAATTAATACAGCCTGGAGAGAGATCGCCCAAGAGATGTTCCCTGCGTTCCATCGGAGTGACCATGAGGAACAGAGCAATCTAAGTAAGTTAAATGAGTTCACACGTTATATATTGCATTTACTGTATATATACTCGTGTATAAGCCGACCCGTGTATAAGCCGACCCCCCTATTTTTGCCCCGAAAAACTATGAAAACATATTCACCGCCATCCTGGTATACAGCGGCTATCACTGGTAGACAGCCCCCCAGCAGAGTATACACCTCCCCCTGCAGAGTATACAGGCCCCCAGCTGGGTATACATGCCCCCATATTGTCGTATACAGGCAGGGGCGGACTGGCCCAGGTGCCACGGGTCATGCGGCTGCAGGAGCATGAATAATCCGCATGTCCCTGAAGCAGCAGGCGGAAACGGAAGCTCCTGGCCGCGCGATGACGTCATCAGCACGCGGCTGCGTCCGGGAGTGAGCGTCTGTGAGTGGCGTGCGGCTGCGACTGTTAGCGAGCGGCTGTGAGGAGCGCGAGGCTGCGGCTGGGAGCGAGCCATAGGATAATGCGGGAGCTGCGGTGACTGTGAGGCGGCCGCCAGTCATCACCCCCCCCCACCCCCCGTCCTCACCTGTGTCGGGCCAGTGAGGTAGGGTTGCGACCCAAACTGTAGGGTGCCAGTCAGTCCCTGTATACAGGGCCCTCAGTGTGTGTACAGGCCCCCCCAGCAGTGGGTATACAGGGCCCCCAGCAGTGGGTAGACAGTGGCCCAGTGGGTTTACAGGGCCCCCAGCAGTGGGAATACAGGGCCCCCATAGCAGGGTATACAGGACCCTGAATGTGTTATCATGCTCCACCGCATAGTTGCCTATATTTGGATGGGGTCACAACAGTACAATGAGTTTAATGTCTGATCCTCCTGGCTCTTTCGGCCAAGGGGTTGGGTGTATATAAATACCACTAATGACCAGAGTCTGGTGCCCGCACTATTACATTCTCTATGCGTTGACATGTGTCCTGCCTCATTTGTGATTGTGGCCACGTGAGCTCAATGTCCGTAATGCTGTTGATGATGTTCCACACTGTCGTGTCACTGTGCCTTGTATACACATTACACACACAAAATGAATAAAATGTTATTGTTGATTTGTACACATACTTTTGTTGTTTCAAATATTACACATCTCTAAAGCCGGTTTCAAATCATTTCACAGTTGACCATCTTAAAAAACGGTGGAGGAGCTGCCGGGACCAGCATAAGAAGCAGTACCGGCAGTACTCAGAGAGACAACCGGGAGCCGCTCCATTGCTCAACCACTACCACTTTTATGACCGGCTGTCCTTCCTTCACCCGGTGGCCCGTATGCCAAGGTATGTGTCTGCAGCACTGTTGTGTACATTTAGTATTATTTATTAATATATACATTAGGTTCCATTTCGGCTCTGTGGGTAGCAGAGTATACACGTGGCTCTGTGGGTAGCAGAGTATACAGGCGGGTCTGTGGGTAGCAGAGTATAAAGACGGCTCTGTGGGTAGCAGAGTATACAGGCGGGTCTGTGGGTAGCAGAGTATACAGGCGGGTCTGAGGTAGCAGAGTATAAAGACGGCTCTGTGGGTAGCAGAGTATACAGGCGGGTCTGTGGGTAGCAGAGTATACAGGCGGGTCTGTGGGTAGCAGAGTATACAGGCGGGTCTGTGGGTAGCAGAGTATACAGGCGGGTCTGAGGTAGCAGAGTATACAGGCGGGTCTGAGGTAGCAGAGTATACAGGCGTCTCTGTGGGTAGCAGAGTATACAGGCGGGTCTGAGGTAGCAGAGTATACAGACGGGTCTGTGGGTAGCAGAGTATACAGGCGGGTCTGAGGTAGCAGAGTATACAGGCGTCTCTGTGGGTAGCAGAGTATACAGGCGGGTCTGAGGTAGCAGAGTATACAGGCGGGTCTGTGGGTAGCAGAGTATACAGGCGGGTCTGAGGTAGCAGAGTATACAGGCGTCTCTGTGGGTAGCAGAGTATACAGGCGGGTCTGAGGTAGCAGAGTATACAGGCGTCTCTGTGGGTAGCAGAGTATACAGGCGGGTCTGAGGTAGCAGAGTATACAGGCGGGTCTGTGGGTAGCAGAGTATACAGGCGGGTCTGAGGTAGCAGAGTATAAAGACGGCTCTGTGGGTAGCAGAGTATACAGGCGGGTCTGTGGGTAGCAGAGTATACAGGCGGGTCTGTGGGTAGCAGAGTATACAGGCGGGTCTGTGGGTAGCAGAGTATACAGGCGGGTCTGAGGTAGCAGAGTATAAAGACGGCTCTGTGGGTAGCAGAGTATACAGGCGGGTCTGTGGGTAGCAGAGTATACAGGCGGGTCTGTGGGTAGCAGAGTATACAGGCGGGTCTGTGGGTAGCAGAGTATACAGGCGGGTCTGAGGTAGCAGAGTATACAGGCGGGTCTGAGGTAGCAGAGTATACAGGCGTCTCTGTGGGTAGCAGAGTATACAGGCGGGTCTGAGGTAGCAGAGTATACAGGCGGGTCTGTGGGTAGCAGAGTATACAGGCGGGTCTGAGGTAGCAGAGTATACAGGCGGGTCTGAGGTAGCAGAGTATACAGGCGTCTCTGTGGGTAGCAGAGTATACAGGCGGGTCTGAGGTAGCAGAGTATACAGGCGGGTCTGTGGGTAGCAGAGTATACAGGCGGGTCTGAGGTAGCAGAGTATACAGGCGTCTCTGTGGGTAGCAGAGTATACAGGCGGGTCTGAGGTAGCAGAGTATACAGGCGGGTCTGTGGGTAGCAGAGTATACAGGCGGGTCTGAGGTAGCAGAGTATACAGGCGTCTCTGTGGGTAGCAGAGTATACAGGCGGGTCTGAGGTAGCAGAGTATACAGGCGTCTCTGTGGGTAGCAGAGTATACAGGCGGGTCTGAGGTAGCAGAGTATACAGGCGGGTCTGTGGGTAGCAGAGTATACAGGCGGGTCTGAGGTAGCAGAGTATAAAGACGGCTCTGTGGGTAGCAGAGTATACAGGCGGGTCTGTGGGTAGCAGAGTATACAGGCGGGTCTGTGGGTAGCAGAGTATACAGGCGGGTCTGAGGTAGCAGAGTATACAGGCGGGTCTGAGGTAGCAGAGTATACAGGCGGGTCTGTGGGTAGCAGAGTATACAGGCGGGTCTGAGGTAGCAGAGTATACAGGCGGGTCTGTGGGTAGCAGAGTATACAGGCGGGTCTGAGGTAGCAGAGTATACAGGCGGGTCTGAGGGTAGCAGAGTATACAGGCGGGTCTGAGGTAGCAGAGTATACAGGCGGGTCTGTGGGTAGCAGAGTATACAGGCGGGTCTGAGGTAGCAGAGTATACAGGCGGGTCTGAGGTAGCAGAGTATACAGGCGTCTCTGTGGGTAGCAGAGTATACAGGCGGGTCTGAGGTAGCAGAGTATACAGGCGGGTCTGTGGGTAGCAGAGTATACAGGCGGGTCTGAGGTAGCAGAGTATACAGGCGTCTCTGTGGGTAGCAGAGTATACAGGCGGGTCTGAGGTAGCAGAGTATATAGGCGTCTCTGTGGGTAGCAGAGTATACAGGCGGGTCTGAGGTAGCAGAGTATACAGGCGGGTCTGTGGGTAGCAGAGTATACAGGCGGGTCTGAGGTAGCAGAGTATAAAGACGGCTCTGTGGGTAGCAGAGAATACAGGCGGGTCTGTGGGTAGCAGAGTATACAGGCGGGTCTGTGGGTAGCAGAGTATACAGGCGGGTCTGTGGGTAGCAGAGTATACAGGCGGGTCTGAGGTAGCAGAGTATACAGGCGGGTCTGAGGTAGCAGAGTATACAGGCGTCTCTGTGGGTAGCAGAGTATACAGGCGGGTCTGAGGTAGCAGAGTATACAGGCGGGTCTGAGGTAGCAGAGTATAAAGACGGCTCTGTGGGTAGCAGAGTATATAGGTGATGAGAATAGGGTTAATAGATGGTGCTACAGTGTTGGGGCGTGCTAGAGGGAGCAGAGATCCGATTACTGCCATAATTTCTGACCTTATTAAAGATAGCGGCCGCAGCTAAATGACATCATGGCAAAGGTAAACATGGGGTGTGGTTAGCTGCAGGAGGTTAGTGAGAGGTGTGGGTTGTTTGGCAGAGGGCGTGGTGTGGGCGTGGTGAGCGCTGCTCCAGCGTCAGATACGCTGCGAGCGCGGAACCGCAGCACATCTCCAGGAGCAGAGGACGTGTTCGGTACGTCCGTAGCCCCCGGCCTCCCCGTTGTCCGCACACACAGCCCCGCTGTGACCTCTGCAGTGTCACAGGCCCCGGCGGGCGTCTGTCATCTCCTCCTGACACTGACCTCCTCCTGATTTGATTGTCTGTGTTGTCCCCCCCCGCTGTCAGCATCAGTGATCTGCTAAGACCTGTGGGTGCACAGACGGGGGAAGTACAAATGCCAGCATGCCGGGGCGGATTGGGCGCTGTGAGGGGCGCAGGTCTTGCTGTGAGCGGAGGGCGCGAGGCCGCTCGAGAAAACGCTATAGCGGCTGTGTGAGTTAAGCGTCTGCGGCTCGCGAAGGCGCATACGCGTCTCCGCTCGCAGTGACGCTAAGGAGTTTGGGATTAGGCTACAGTGCCGGAATTTCAAACTCCCGATTATATAAATAGATTATATATATATATATTGTATACCTTTCAACCCCTTCCCTGCTTTATATAGATGATATAAGCTAAAAGTTTTGTGAATTAAGTATGTCAAGTAAAAAGTGAAGTCAGGGGGACTTTTTTTTTTCATGTGAACCATTGGTGTTATTGATCGTCTAGATTAGATGGGATGGGGGGGGGTGGGTGTTAATCAGGGGGTGAAAAATTATGTATTAGTATGGAATTAGCAAAGAAAGTCACGTATTCCTTTATGTTATGTACAGTTGGTTATTCTTTCATAATAATAACAAATATCTGATTAATAATACACAGATACACAGAGTCTAAAAAGCGTGCAACTTAATGTTTGACCTATGTTTTTGTTTCCAAATGCAATGCATTCACCAAATTTTTTTTTACTTTACCCACAGAGAAGCTTACTACAGAGGGCGTCGTGCTGTGAACCCTCCACCGCCAAACAGAAGGCGGCGTGGAGAACACCCACCACCACCACCACGGCCGGCGCCACCACCACCACCGCCGTCGCCGCCGCCACCACCACCACCACCAGCATCGCCGCCAGCAGCGCCAGGGCCAGCACCACCACCGCCGCCACCAGCGGCCGGGCCAGCACCACCACCGCCGCCACCAGCGGCAGGCCCATCAACACCACCACCGCCGTCCCCGCCACCACCACCACCACCGCCACCAGCTGCAGGGTCCGCACCACCACCGCCCCCACCAGCGGCAGGGCCAGCACCACCACCGCCACCACCAGCGGCAGGGCCAGCACCACCACCGCCACCACCAGCGGCAGGGCCAGCACCACCACCGACGCCACCAGCGGCTGGCCCAGCTTATGGTCCCATCCCGGGGTCTGCACAATTAAGTGTGCAACAGAGTAATGCTGACTTTGCCCGCAGTATTATACCATTCATGGATAATATTCCATTTGACAGGCTACTGCGGGCAAGGTCAGCATTACAGATAGTGCTGGAAGCCTGTCAGCCAGGAAACGACCCCGGTGATGTGTTCCAGTATTTGGATGGGTGGAAAATAAAATGTAACAGGCTGGGCAGGCCCACAACACGGGACAGCCAAGTCCCACCCCACAGGGCTTTGCCTCACTGCCAGTGGCCAGCGAACAGGGACCTACCACCGTTCCCTACACCTGTTCAGATGATCCACCCTGAAGGGTTCGGCCAGGCCATCCGTGGGGCCCTTGACCTTTTGCAGGACGGACAGCCCACCTACCAGGACCTGTAGGGCTCCATTTATTTTTTTTGATGTAGTTACCTTAATTAAAGGTAGTATTTGTTGGAATGTCCAAACAGTGCTGCCATTTTTTTTTTTTAAACACAGTTTTAAAAACCAGCTTTGTGTCTGTCTTTTTTTCAAGGAATGAATGTGGATTTTTTTTTTTGGTTGGGCTTCAAGTCATCATAATTATTATAATTATTTATTTATATAGCGGCCATAGGTTCCATGGCGCTTTACATGAGGAAAAGGTAGAGAAGGACAAGTACAATAAACATAGACAATAAGGTCATACAGGTACAATAGTAGAGGACCCTGTACGCGTGGGCTCACATTCTACGAGGGGTGGGTGGGGATACAATAGGGTGGGGAAGGTGTCGGTCGTGGGGCGTGTAGCGGGGTCTCATGGCAGGTTGTAGGCCTGTCGGAAGAGGTGAGTCTTTATAAGTATCTTTAAGGTTCAGAGGGTAGGCGACTGACTGATGAGGTGGGGCAGGGAGTTCCATAGCATGGCGGATGACCGGGAGAAATCCTGTATGCGGTTGTGGGAAGAGGAGATGAGGGTGGACTGTAGGACAAGTTCTTGGGATGAACGCAGGTTGCGTGAGGGATGGTATCGGGAGATCATGTCGGAGATGTATGGTGGGGATAGGTTGTGTAAGGCTTTGAATGTCATGGTCAGTGTTTTAAAGTGAGCTCTCTGTGGGCCGGAGGGGCCAGTGAATGGCTTGGCAGAGGGTGTAGGCAGGGGAGTAGCGTGAGGACAGATGGATTAGCCGGGCAGCAGAGTTTAGTATAGATTGGAGAGTTGCAAGAGAGTTGGCAGGGAGACCTATGCGAAGGAGGTTGCAGTAGTCAAGGCGGGAGATGATGAGGGCATTTATGAGTGTTTCAGCAGTGTCAGGATTGAGTTAAATATTTTTGAGTTGGAGTCACAGGGACTTGGTTAGGGACTACAGGTGGGGCTTGAAGGAGAGGGAGGAGTCAAGGATTACCCCGAGACAGTTGGCGTGGGGGACAGGGGAGAGAGCATCATTAGCAAGTACTTTACGGCCCGCATGGCGCATGAAGTCACCTTGGTTACTAAGTGTCAAATCATGACTCCACATACAACTGTTGCTGACAAACAGTGCCTGTGTTTGGGGGGTTACTTTATGCCTTGCTATGGCAACAAGATTATGAACACGCATGTGAGAGGCTGGGACGTCTACATGCTACACATCGCGTCTACGCGTTTTGTATGGAGCGTACAGTGGGACCCTTCAACAGGCTCCAGCAGGATGATAGTCCAAGCACCGCCCACGATGCAGGCATAGGATTGGTGCCTGGAAAAATTAGCCCAAGTGGCTGTTTCCCATTTTTGGTATAAATGTAGGCCTAAGGGCCATAAAAAGCTTGTTAGCCAGGGTGTCTCCCAAAGCATGATAAGCTTGTTAGCCTGGGTGGCTCAAAAAATTAGCCCAAAGGGCTTAATAAAGTCTATTTATAAATAAAGCAGGGCGCTTGGCCCATTGCATATTATTGCTTGGACTAGGAGCATAGAAGAAGCAAGGCCAACTATGCAGTCCTAGGCTTGGTGCCTCAAAAAATTAGCCCAAAGGGCTTAATAAAGTATTTTTTTACATAAAGCAGGGCGCTTGGCCCATAGCATATTATTGCTTGGACTGGGTGCCGAATCAAATCAACAGAGCTACGGGACTTGTCATTAATTCCTGTCAAAAATGGGCATATTGTTAACAGCGCAATATCCCAATCATATTAATTATGATTAGGTTAATCTAGGATTGTGTACTGTCGTCAGGAGGGCTTAGGAACTGTGATGATATCCAATCCTTGTTGAATTTAATTAGAGTGAGCCTGTCGGCATTTTCTGTGGTGAGGCGGGACCTTCTATCAGTGACTATACCCCCAGCGGCACTGAAAACACGCTCTGATGTCACACTAGCAGCTGGGCATGCCAGCACCTCCAAGGCATACAATGACAGCTCAGTCCAAGTGTGCAGCTTGGAAACCCAGTAATTAAAGGGTACAGAAGGGTCGGTTAGGAAGCTGGTACTGTCACTGAGATACTGCTGCACCATGTTGGACAATTGTTGTCTCCTACTCAAGGTCACCGTAGTCAAATTACGTTCTTGATTGGAAGGTCTGTTGAACATCGCCCAGTTGGCGGACATCTTACCCCCACCTCTTCTTGTCATTGATGGCGTTTGTGTCCCAACCAAAGGCTGCTGTTGGAAAGAGCTGGTTCTTCGATGTATAGCGGATTCAGACGGTGATATTGCCAGCAAAATATCAAGAAGAACCCTCTTTACATGATCCATCGTTAAGCCCCTGGATGAGTGCGACAGCAGCGACTGAAATTTGTCTTTGTACCGTGGGTCCAAAAACGTTGACAACCAGTAGAGGTCGCTGTCATAGATGTGTATGACGCGTGGATCTTTGGAGACACATTGACACATTACTTCAGCCATGTGTGCTAAGCTGCAAAGACTCATCTCCTCGGTTACAACAGAATGAAGATCACTACGCGTCGTGGCCTCTAAATCGGTGTCCGCCTCCTCCTCTTCAGCCCACCCATGCTGTACCGACATAAACGTAGGGTTGGGAGTCCCATCAGGGTTCACATCAGTACCAGAGAAAAATAAATCTTCTTCATCATCACCCTCATCAACATCTTCCTGAACCAATGTAGCCTGCTGATATTGGCTAGGGTGGCTAGGATCAGCGATGTTCAATTCTGGCTCCATAGCCATCCGCTGTGCTCTCAAAGCATCTGTTTTGAGATTCAATAGGGATTCTTGGAGCAGGCAGAGCATGGGGATGGTGAGACTTATAATCGACTGATCCCCACTGACGAGTTTGGTACAGTATTCGAAGTTATCCAGCAACTCGCAAAGGTCAGCGATCCAGACCCACTCGAAAGTACCGATGTGTGTGGTATGACTTCCAGGTTGACGGGCATGTTGCAGCTGAAATTCCGCTATTGCCTTCTGCTGCTCATTAAACCTTGCCAGCATATGGAAGGTGGAGTTCCATCGCGTAGGCATGTCGCAAATTAGCCTGTGTTTCGGCAAGTTAAATTGGATTTGAAGGGCAGAAAGACTTGCAGCTGCTGTGGACGAATGTCTAAAGTGGGCGCAAATTCGCCTCACCTTATCCAGTAGCTCAGATAACTCTGGGTATATTTTGAGGAATTTCTGAACTACCAGGTTCAGGACATGAGCCATGCAAGGCACATGTACAAGTTTACCGTGCTTTATTGCCGCCACAAGGTTTGCACCATTATCGCTCACAACTAGACCTGGTTGTAGTTCCAGTGGGGCCAGCCACTCATCGGTCTGTTGCTTGAGACCTTTCCACAACTCTGTTGCAGTGTGACGTGTGTCACCTAGGCAGATAAGCTTCAGAAGAGCCTGTTGTCGCCTTGCAGAAGCAGTACTGCAAAGCTCCCAACTCGGACGTGATGGTGCTTGAGGCTCAGCAGTGGACAAGGAAGTGGCAGAAGCAGATTGGGCACTGGACATATATGAGGAGGCAGACACCCGGAATGATGTTGGGCCCGCTATTCGTGGAGTTGGAAGTATGTCAGATGGTACAGTTTTAGAAGTTGGGACACTCTCCACCAGGTTGATCCAGTGAGCCGTTAGTGAAATGTATCTGCCCTGTCCACAACTACTTGTCCACGTGTCCGTAGTTAGGTGGACTTGGGCGGTGACAGCATTTGTTAAAGCACGTTTTAAGTTGTTAACCACGTGCTGGTGTAAGGCGGGAACGGCACTACGTGAGAAAAAGTACCGGCTGGGTACAGAGTATCGTGGTGCTGCCTCAGCCATCAACTCCCGAAAAGACTCTGTACCCACAAGCCTAAACGGCAGCATTTCCACAGCTAACAACTTGGCTATTTTCGCTGTCACTTTTTGGGAATATGGGTGTGTCGGTTGGAACTTCCGCTGTCTTTCATACAGCTGTGGCACTGACAACTGCACGTTTGGACCAGACTGACAAGAGGATTGACTACTGTCATGTCTGTCTTGTAAAGCACCTTGGGAGGAGTACGCTTGAGCAGGAGCTGAAGCCTGAACACTTGCTGGTGAAGGATGTATCTGAGGTGGCCTGGAAGTGTTTGGATCAGAAGGCACTGATTTTGAACCCTGATAGGGTGCCCACTGAATTGGGTGCTTAAGAGACATATGCTTGCGCATACTGCTGGTGCTCTGGTTTCCTTTTACCGTGCCTCTGCTAAGCCTTGCCTGGCACATCTTACAGATAACCATATTTGGTAATGTTGGGCTATCCTTAAAAAATTTCCACACACTGGCTGTTCGTCCTTTATTTTTAATTGGAGGAAGAGGAGGATGACTCTGTTCAACACCAACTGTGGACACATTTTGGGCAACTGTGTTTGCAGTTTGTGCAACAGTTGGCACAGTTTGTGCCACAGTTGACGCTATTTGGGCAACTGTTCTCACAGTTTGTGTTCTGGAGACAGTACGCCTTTGTGATTTTGCCAGTGGTACATAGCCACTTTCGTCCTCCTGGCTGCTCTCTTGGCTATGCAATTCAGCAATCCAGGTAGGATCTGTGGTGTCATCATCCACCCCTTCCAGTTCAAAGGATTCTGGATAAACTGACTGAGCAGGCTGGCCAGATGAGATGTGTGTCTCATCATCCTCATCATCATCCACCTCCTGAGATACTGTTTGCATTTCGTGAAAGTGTCTTTCCTCAGGACGCGCTACTTCCAAACTTTGGCCATGAGTAGACATTTCTTCTACTTCAAGTATCTCGTCAGGCAGTGACAAAGAAACCCCTTGATAAGAACCGAATAAGTCATCCGAGTGACCAAGGTCCATATTCAAATTTTCCTCTGGCTGCCGATGGGTTGAGGCAATATGACGACTTTGAGGATTGGATGGCGCTGCATTGTCTGTAGCGACACTAGAATGTCTTGCCACGGATGATTGCGTACTGCAAGAACCAGTGGTCGAGGGCGTCTGAGCCATCCAAGATGTTATCTTGTCATGCTCATCCGGCCTCAACACACGTTTTCTTTGAGTACTGGGATTTCTAGGTAGAAAAAAAGGACGTTCTATCAATCCTAGGCTGTGTACTTGTACCAGTGCCTTCTTGGGCAAGACTGCTGCGGCCACGAGCTCGTCCCTGTCCCTTTGCAACATCCTTTTTGGTAATTGTTTTTTTTTGAGACATTGTAGATGAATGCACAGTCACCAAGTTGGAGTTAGGTGTTGCTGTATGCGTCACTTGCTGGCGGGGTAAGTGTGCGCGCGCACACTTGGCAGTGAAGCCGCACACTACACTCCCTAAAAAAATTAGTTTCAAGTGCGCACAGCCACCGAGATGTGGTTAGGTTAGCTGAATGCGTCACTTGCTGGCGGGGTAAGTGTGCGCGCTCACACTTGGCAGTGAAGCCGCACACTACACTCCCTAAAAAAATTGGTTTGAAGTGCGCACAGCCACCGAGATGTGGTTAGGTTAGCTGAATGCGTCACTTGCTGGCGGGGTAAGTGTGCGTTCTCACACTTGGCAGTGAAACCGCACACTACACTCCCTAAAAAAATTGGTTTGAAGTGCGCACAGCCACCGAGATGTGGTTAGGTTAGCTGAATGCGTCACTTGCTGGCGGGGTAAGTGTGCGCTCTCACACTTGGCAGTGAAACCGCACACTACACTCCCTAAAAAAATTGGTTATAAGTGCGCACAGCCACCGAGATGTGGTTAGGTTAGCTGAATGCGTCACTTGCTGGCGGGGTAAGTGTGCGCTCTCACACTTGGCAGTGAAACCGCACACTACACTCCCTAAAAAAATTGGTTTGAAGTGCGCACAGCCACCGAGATGTGGTTAGGTTAGCTGAATGCGTCACTTGCTGGCGGGGTAAGTGTGCGCTCTCACACTTGGCAGTGAAACCGCACACTACACTCCCTAAAAAAATTGGTTATAAGTGCGCACAGCCACCGAGATGTGGTTAGGTTAGCTGAATGCGTCACTTGCTGGCGGGGTAAGTGTGCGCGCTCACACTTGGCAGTGAAGCCGCACACTACACTCCCTAAAAAAATTGGTTTGAAGTGCGCACAGCCACCGAGATGTGGTTAGGTTAGCTGAATGCGTCACTTGCTGGCGGGGTAAGTGTGCGCTGTCACACTTGGCAGTGAAGTTGCACACTACACTCCCTAAAAAAATTGGTTTGAAGTGCGCACAGCCACCGAGATGTGGTTAGGTTAGCTGAATGCGTCACTTGCTGGCGGGGTAAGTGTGCGCTCTCACACTTGGCAGTGAAACCGCACACTACACTCCCTAAAAAAATTGGTTTGAAGTGCGCACAGCCACCGAGATGTGGTTAGGTTAGCTGAATGCGTCACTTGCTGGCGGGGTAAGTGTGCGCTCTCACACTTGGCAGTGAAACCGCACACTACACTCCCTAAAAAAATTGGTTTGAAGTGCGCACAGCCACCGAGATGTGGTTAGGTTAGCTGAATGCGTCACTTGCTGGCGGGGTAAGTGTGCGCTCTCACACTTGGCAGTGAAGCCGCACACTACACTCCCTAAAAAAATTAGTTTCAAGTGCGCACAGCCACCGAGATGTGGTTAGGTTAGCTGAATGCGTCACTTGCTGGCGGGGTAAGTGTGCGCTGTCACACTTGGCAGTGAAGCCGCACACTACACTCCCTAAAAAAATTAGTTTCAAGTGCGCACAGCCACCGAGATGTGGTTAGGTTAGCTGAATGCGTCACTTGCTGGCGGGGTAAGTGTGCGCTCTCACACTTGGCAGTGAAACCGCACACTACACTCCCTAAAAAAATTGGTTTGAAGTGCGCACAGCCACCGAGATGTGGTTAGGTTAGCTGAATGCGTCACTTGCTGGCGGGGTAAGTGTGCGCTCTCACACTTGGCAGTGAAGCCGCACACTACACTCCCTAAAAAAATTAGTTTCAAGTGCGCACAGCCACCGAGATGTGGTTAGGTTAGCTGAATGCGTCACTTGCTGGCGGGGTAAGTGTGCGCACTCACACTTGGCAGTGAAGCCGCACACTACACACCCTAAGGTGGAGTACGTGCTAGCAGCAACGCACTGGTCTGCCACAGAAAAAATAACGCTCTATGGCTTATTAGGAACAAAAATCGATCTGGTGCAAAAAACAAAAATGAAACAGCACCTCAGCTAAGCCTCTGACTGCAGCTGTTAGCAAAGCTGAGTGAGTAAGCTAAGCTATGAGGTCCGTCCTGTGTGCACTAAGGCTTCTCCTTCCTTCCCTCCCTGCCTGCCTGCCTACACAGCACTACTCCGTCCTCCTCCTAGCTCTCAGAAGAGCTTTTTGGGTTAATAAAAGGAATCTTCCCTACACTGACAATCCCTGATCTGCTCCAGCATATATCTCTCTCTCCCTATACTAGGTCAGATCGTCTCAGGAATGTGCCCAAAATGGCGGGGACAAGCCTTATATACTGCCTTGCCTGTCATAGATGACATAGGCATGACGCTGGACAGCAGCCAATCATAGTCCTGACACAACCAACTTTGCTATGCCATTACTGACTATGATTGGCTATCTTCACAAGTTTTCTGACCTAACACGCACGCTGTGCTGACTCGCAACATAACAGATTCTGTATTCCACAGTCCGAATCCCGAATACAGTATACAGGACTCGGATTCGTAGACTCGTAGGACTCGGAATCGTAGACTCGCTCAGACTCGCTGCTGACAGCGGGTATCTGTGACGAGTCAAGCTTATTGCCATTGAATTCCATTGGACTCGTCACTGTGCGAGTCCAAGCTGGGAGATTCGCCGAGTAACGAGTCCTGCGAGTACCTTCAGAATCGCCGAGTCCCGAGTCCTAGCGAGTAGACTCGCCCATCCCTAGCACTAATTCTTTTTAATTTGTCTGTAATACAGAGCTAATGTGAATCTATGAGTCTCCTCCTATAAACTTTTAAACTATGCTTCTACCTTAGAAATGCAGCATGTACTATTTTCAACAATTTTATAGATAGTTCTATAAAGGTTTATCAATTAAAAATACAATTGTATGTGTATGTAACCTGTAATTACTATCTATTGTATTAGTATATCAAAACTATTTAATCCACATTGCATCCAGTTTTCAACGTGCCTGTCTTAGGGTGGCTTCACACTGCGGTCAGATCCGGTCCGGGGCTGTCAAGTGTAATGGATGTCCTTCACACCTTTCGAGTGAGTCTGTCATCTTAATTGTCTGCCGCCAAATTGGATGCTTTGCCTAAGTGTGTGCACGCCACAGAAAGAACCACGCTAATGGTGGGTTTACACACACCAATCATTGTATCCAATATCTGAACCAATCTCTGGTTGCAGTGAAATCATGGACACATAGTTCCATTTTGTGGCTGTGTACAACATGGAGCAATCTGTCCATGATTTCACTGCAACCAGAGATTGGTTCAGATATTGGATACAATGATTGGTGTGTGTAAACCCACCATAACACCCATGTCAAAGTAGAGCTTAATGACAAACACCTTTATTTTAGGAGTGGTTAACAGTTTTATACGACTCCTTAAAGGGATGTTAAAAGGGGTGTTACTATAGATAATTGCATCATATTATGCTGAATCTATATTTTATTCTGAAAAAACATTCAATTATATTCTGTGAGTTAGTATTCCAATTCAGCCTTGAATTCGTACATTCAGTCCATGCTGATAAGAATGGCTTCAGCGCTGCTACATAGCCTTGAGACTGAAGAACCACGCTGACACCCATGTCAAAGTAGAGCTTAATGACAAAGACCTTTATTTTAGGAGGGGTTAACAATTTCCTGAGGAGGGAGGAAGGAGGGGGAAGACTAGGAGCAAAGTTTTAAACATAATATGCTTGTTAATACACTGGAAGATTTCTGAATGACTTCTATAAATTATTAACTATTTATTGCCATAACACGGGGATGAACCTGACAGCCCCTGACTGGATTAGCACACAGAATTGGAGAGCTAATTTGTCCTCCGGTCCAGTGTGCAGCGCACGCAGCTGCAGCCGCTGATAGGTCAGGACCGTGGCTCGCGAGCTAGCTGCGGTCCTGACTTATCAGCGGCAGCAGCTGCGTGCGCTGCACACCTGACCGGAGGGCAAATTAGCTCTCCAGTTCTGTGTGCTGATCCAGTCCGGGACTGTCAGGTTCATCCCTGACAGCCCCGGACCGGATCTGACCGCACTGTGAAGCCGCCCATATACTTTTAATTTTTCTGCCTAAAAGACAGCCTATCAATATTTCTGACCATGGTATTAATTAGATTAATTGCTTATTACATTCATATTGCAACATGTTCTTGCGTAAATTATCTCTGAAATGCATTGGGGTACGTTAATGTGCTTAAGGAGCATTTTACACTGTCAGATAATCATGATTAACCATTGTAAAAATGCCCAATACACAATTATCTTGCCATGCAAACAGGCTATCAATCATGCAATGACAGAGCAAAATGCTTGTTTAAAAAGAGAAATTATCTTTTATGCAGCATAAAAGATCATCATTCTGAGAAGTGTATTGCCCTGTGTACTTTAAAACAGCCTATGCATACAATACAGAGTAATCTAGTATATAGTGCTCATTGTGCATCATTTACTTTGATGTGGCTGTATAAGGCTAGGGCCACACTAGCGTTGTGGCCTCCGTCTTAGAGGGGTCATCAAAAAGCAGGATTCCGGCAGCATTAGTGCAGCGTTACCGTAGTTTAACGCTGCCTTATTGCTACGGATAGAATCCTGTGGGTGACAGACTCCCAAAGTGCAGTCAAACGCCAGCACATAAGTGACAGAGTTTGAAATCCGTGTAGATCAGTGATGGCGAACTCCAGGCCTCGAGTGCCACCAACAGTACATGTTTTCAGGATTTCCTCAGCATTGCACAGGGGTTGGAATCATCACCAGTGCAGGTGATTATATTATCACCTGTGCAATGTAAGGAAATCCTGAAAACCTGCACTGTTGGTGGCACTCGAGGCCTGGAGTTCGCCATCACTGGTGTAGATTCAAGGAGTGAGAGGCACAGATGTGTGATCCTCCAGTCACACGTATTATATAGCCATATGTCAAAATAGGGAAGAAAAGATACATGCATATAATGGCCGGGATCAAGGATCAAATATTCAGCGTTCAAAGTTGAATATAAATTTTATTAGGGAAATGCAAAAACCAAAAAGCAAAAAACACAAGACGCTGACATTTAAAAACAATTAAAATAGTGTAAAAAACACTACAAATACAAGAAAGCCCATGTCCTAAGACTATCAAAAATTGTGAGAGGATATAAACAAGTTTAAAATATACCAATGTTTATCCTTATATAATCTGTGCAGGGATGGTCTTGTACCACTTGATACGTTGCTGTAAATAGCCCAAAGCTCAAACCTGAAAAGAGTGACGTTCCCTGCAAAAAATGGCGGATATAGGACGAGCCTGATTCAGGTATCACATGCTATTCAAGAGAGCCTTCTGATATATAAAATAGCTCAGTAACTAGATATAATAAATGGATAGGAAAGCCTGTAAAAGAGCTGTGGTCGATCTGTTAGAATGGGTGACTGGATATGACCTATGCAAAGGAAGAAAATTGCTAATAGCACAGGTGGCGCGCTCTATAGTTCACTAGAGCTGAAAAACATGCAGATGCTATACAGATAAGAAGACCAATGTGCAACAAGAGGCTCTAATTACCATTATTGTCACAATACAATCCTTGGAATCAATGATGAAAAATGCACAATTCAGAGAGCAATCCAACACAGCATCAATCAAGAAAAATGAGCTCTGGAGCCGCTATACAGTCCCTATCATGGAGAACTGATAAAGTATGGGTACAATCACCTGTGCCTGCTAGTGGGGAATATGGGCTGTAGAAACCCCCCGACACTCTACGCGTGTCGTTGCCTCTCTGGCCAATTTCCTCTGGGGAAAGGCTCGTCCTATATACGCCATGTTTTCCAGGGAACGTCACTCTTTTCAGGTTTGAGCTTTGGGCTATTACAGCAACGTATCAAGTGGTACAACACCATCCCTGCACAGATTATATAAGGATAAACATTAGTATATTTTGACCTTGTTTATATCCTCTCGTCATTTTGTGGTGCCCCTGTGTCCAGGAGGCCACAAAAGGGAACTGCAGCCAGGCAGGTAGGACACTTGTTGCACACCAACACCCTCACAGCCCACATAACCCACGTGTAAGAGAAGGTAGCATCCAGCCCTGAGATTAGAGACTCTATGAGATTGAGGGGTGGTGGATTTAGAGGAGTGGGTTGGGCACACCCGAAGTCAGGTGACTTGACAGTATATAGGAACGGGGGAGGAGGAAGGTGTTCAGTAGGCCACAGTGAGCTGAGAAGCAAAGACTAAGAACAGGCCAGAGAACAGCAGCAGGTTGAGCTGAAGCTGAGCAGGAGAACGCCACACGTCCTGGAAGAGTGAGGGCATAAGGAACGCAGAATCTGTACTGAGCCAGTGCGAGCCAGAGGAGAGAGAAAGCCTATCCAGAGCCGGATCCCCAGGAGTGTGAGAGAGCAGAGAGGGACGGTGTAACCCGGGCCCTAGAACTACAGCTAAAGCAACTGACTGCAGGTGGAGTAGCCCTTCTATATACCAAGAGACACGGGGAGAAAGGAGCCTGGTAGAGCCTCGTGCTGGAGGACTGCTGGAGGCTGGGCTGAAGTGGAGTGTCGGCTCTAGAGGAGACCGTAGTTTACCCGGCATCCCCAAACAACACGACGGGGGTCTTAGTTCCAGATTGAGATCCCTACCCAAATAACTGGCAGCTCAGTGACAAACTTAGGACTCACAGGAGTCCGAGTCACCACCATACTGTCCAGTGTCGCACAACACGAAGTAAAGAAAGAACATAATAGCCCGGAAAGGACACTAGAGACTGTGTGAGGGGTCACAGAGAGAGAGGCCTGGCTGCAGAGCAAAGGGAACCCGGAGAGGAAGAAGGTGCCCGTGTGTTAAGAACTGTACTTGAACTGTGTAAGAACTGTAACTGTGCTGTAAAAAGACTTGAAGAACAGAGTAAATACGGAAACCCTGGAACTGCTTCCCTTGGGTTTCTGCATGAAAGTGATTCTTTCTATACAGGATACAGCCTGTCAGCACCAGCCAGGTGGAGAGATCCCTGCAGCGTCTGCAAAGTAAGTACTCACTCCACAATCGACTTAACCCTTACTGCCCCGGGGAATACAGTTCTACCCACTGGAACTACACCATCTCCGCTGCCATTACATCATCCCCGGAGGTTCTGCAGCAGCGACGGCCCCATCACTGGCCGCATCAAATGGGTGGCGTCACGACTGACAACCCCTGTAAATATCCCCTTTTATTGGCGAGCCCGGGACACGGTCCAGACCAGGACCACCCGTGACTTCCCCAGCAGCAGACCGGTCCGATACCGAGTACCCCCGTCCCAGTGGGCCCGACAACCTGGCATCACGAACAGGATCTACCTGGTCCAAAAGAATTGGACCCCGTGCGCCTAAGGAAACGTGTTCTGGAATTTCCCACCAAAATCTGACCTTAATGGCGGCCAGGAGAGACTAACGCCATGTGCAGAGGAGGCGTTCCCGAAACTCCCATCGTGGGCCGGTCCGGTCCAAGGCGCGAAGAGAAGGACCCGCCCTGGCTCCCCTTAACTCCGGGAGAGCCAGTAGTCACTCTGAAAGAAGAGCCTCCGCCTCTAGACCCTCCTCCTAACAAGCTGGTGGGATCGAAGAAGGAAATCGTCATCAGGAGGGGGTGGAATGAAGAACCGGAAGAGAAGCAGTCGCCATTCCAGTACATGCGGACGGAAGCGGAGGACGCCCAGGAGAACGCTGCCGAAGGAAGAACACAAGTGATCCCGGAGGGCCCACAGAGTGAACCGGTGGAGGAACCCGGCCGAGGAGAGACCCTGTGTGACCTAGACGAGATGGCAGAAGGCGGAGAGTATCCGCATGTCCCAGACACCCGGCGGGGTGTGCTGCGGGCCCTGGAGGAGCATCGGATCCAGATCGATGTCGAGCATTGCCGGAGCTACGAGACTCTGTCCATACAACCCGGCTGGGTTGGAGCGACACGTGACCGCACTGGATGTCAAGCCTCATGCCGTACAGCAACGTTGGTGGATCTGACTGTGCCACGTACTGCACCGCATGCTGCCAAGAGAGATACAGACCCACTGGGAGCTCTATCGGAGGGACACCTGGCGTTACCGCAGCCCCTGATACCACCACCGACTACCACTGAGGTGAGAGGGGAGCAGCTCCATTGCTGGTGGGAGCGGGACAAAGACTGTGATGACCTGATGGGCTTCCTAGGAGATCCCGGCAGCGAAGTGGGCCCTGCAGAGCTAATCACATGGGAGGAATATATCCGCAGGTGTGTACGAAAGTGGGAGAAAGAGGAGATTGAGAGGCAAGTGCAGAAGCAGATCATGGTCGCCCGTGCAAAAGAGGCCAAAAATCTCGCCCGCAGAGATAAAGAAGTTCAGATATCCCCACGGCACGAGGGCAAAATAGTGAAAGTGATAGAAGAGCGAGGATTCACATTTGCACGTGAGCCCGGTACAAGATATGATATCTTTATCAACAAAAGAGAGGTAGAAGAGTAACTACCGTCAGACTATCCGGACAGACAAGTTGAGATCGGAGAATGGGTGTCATACCACATTGTGGAAGGTGAGCGTGGCCCATACGGCGTTAAAGTGAAAGACTCTGCTTAGACCCTGTGGAAGAAGATGACATGCCCGCACTAGAGTACCCTGAATCCAGCAATGAACCTGAAACAAAGAGCTACACGGACGTGGCAGTAAACACTGACCCTGTTACGATACTCAAGACTGTTGCACCAAAGAAAGATGCCATAACCCAGACCCCGGAAAGCTACTTGCTGATAGCTTCACTACAGAACCTGGAGGTTTGCCCCAGAAGGAGAACATCCCAACTGCTTCCGTGGAAACAGCAGATGAAGGAATGAACACGTGCCCTGCAGCAAGAACAGAAGACTTGTAAGTGTGAATTAAGTGTTTTCCTTAGTGATCCCATCCCATACCTGAATGAATGCTAGCATTCCCCTGTATGTCTTATATGTTTGAAATGAACAATAGAGATCAAGGACAATGACTTGGTACGAACTTGAACTGTATATAGTTGAGCACCTTAGTGTGCTCCCCTTTGGTTTTAAGACCAGCTATGCACGTGAGACGTAGTGCAAGTGACTGTTTTGAATCGTGAACTTTGAACTGTTTTTGAAACTTTTTGCACTTTTTCAGAAAAGAAGAATATTTTTATACTTTTAGAAAGAAAGTAGAGTTTATAATGTGTGTTTTATAAGAAAAGAAGTAGGACACTTGTTGCACACCAACACCCTCACAGCCCACATAACCCACGTGTAAGAGAAGGTAGAATCCAGCCCTGAGAATAGAGACTCTATGAGATTGAGGGGTGGTGGATTTAGAGGAGTGGGTTGGGCACACCCGAAGTCAGGTGACTTGACAGTATATAGGAAAGGGGGAGGAGGAAGGTGCACAGTGAGCTGAGAAGCAAAGACTAAGAACAGGCCAGAGAACAGTAGCAGGTTGAGCTGAAGCTGAGCAGGAGAAAGCCAGTGCGAGCCAGAGGAGAGAGAAAAGCCTATCCAGAGCCGGATCCCCAGGAGTGTGAGAGAGCAGAGAGGGACGGTGTAACCCGGGTCCTAGAACTACAGCTAAAGCAACTGACTGCAGGCGAAGTAGCCCTTCTATATACCAAGAGACACGGAGAGAAAGGAGCCTGGTAGAGCCTCGTGCTGGAGGTCTGCTGGAGGCTGGGATGAAGTAGAGTGTCGGCTCTAGAGGGGACCGTAGTTTACCCGGCATCCCCAAACAACACGACGGGGGGTCTTAGTTCCAGATTGAGATCCCTACCCAAAGGACAGGCAGCTCAGTGACAAACGTAGGACTCACAGGAGCCCAAGTCACCACCATACTGTCCAGTGTCGCACAACACGAAGTAAAGAAAGAACGTAATAGCCCGGAAAGGACACTAGAGACTGTGTGAGGGGTCACAGAGAGAGAGGCCTGGCTGCAGAGCAAAGGGAACCCGGAGAGGGAGAAGGTGCCCGTGTGTTAAGAACTGTACTTGAACTGTGTAATAACTGTAACTGTGCTGTAAAGAGACTTGAAGAACTGAGAGTAAATATGGAAAACCCTGGAACTGCTTCCCTTGGGTTTCTGCATGAAAGTGATTCTTTCTATACAGGATACAGCCTGTCAGCACCAGCCAGGAGGAGAGATCCCTGCAGCGTCTGCAAAGTAAGTGTGCTACACAAACCACAATCGACTTAACCCTTACTGCCCCGGGGAATACAGTTCTACCCACTGGAACTACACCATCTCCGCTGCCATTACATCATCCCCGGAGGTTCTGCAGCAGCGGAGGCCCCCATCACTGGCCGCATCAAGTGGGTGGCGTCACGCCTGCAACCCCTGTAAATATCCCCTTTTATTGGTGAGCCCGGGACACGGTCCGGACCAGGACCACCCGTGACTTCCCCAGCAGCAGACCGGTTCGGTACCGAGTACCCCCGTCCCAGTGGGCCTGACAATTTTTGGTTGTCTTAGGACATGGGCTCTCTTATATTTGTAGTGTTTTTTACACTATTTTAACTGTTTTTAAATGTCAGTGCCTTGTGTTTTTTGCTTTTTGTTTTTTGCATTTCCCTAATAAAATTTATATTCAACTTTGAACACTGAATATTTGATCCTTGATCCCGGCCTTTATATACAAGGTGTTTAAAATCCCTTTCTAGTTCGTAGCGCATAGGAAAATGTGACTTTGGCTAGGGTCACATTTGCGATGTGCCCCTAGCCTGCCGGATTCCGGTATTATCTTAGAACTTTTTCCAGCGCCGCATAGCGTTTCCGCTATGCGGTGCTGGAAACCGCTGCCCTTAGTTACCCGCTGTTTACCTGCACGACCTGTCACACAGGCAGCGGCTCGGAGGGCGTTTTACAGCGCCGCACAGGAAATCGTGTCTGCAACGGTTTCCTGTGCGGCGCTGTAAAACGCCCTCCGAGCCGCTGCCTGTGTGACAGGTCGTGCAGGTAAACAGCGGGTAACTAAGGGCAGCGGTTTCCAGCACCGCATAGCTGAAACGCTATGCGGCGCTGGAAAAAGTTCTAAGATAATACCGGAATCCGGCAGGCTAGGGGCACATCGCAAATGTGACCCTGGCCTTTCTGTGTTTTCCTGTGTGCTACAAAAGTAGTGTGAGATTTCAAACTCTGGCACTTTGACTGCGCTTCGGGTCTCGTCATCTGCAGGACTCTATTGGCAGCGTTAGTGCAATGTTACACTACAGTAATGCTACACTAATGCTACCGGAATCCTGCTTTTTGGTGGACCCCCCAGGATGGAGGCCACGATGCTAATGTGGCACTAGCCTACGGAGTTATTCAAATGACAACTTATATATAAAAGTTTTCTGATTGGTGATCACCCATTCAAAAGGGTTTTTTTAAAACCAAAGAGAGGCATTGAGTGAGGCTAGGGTCACACATAAGCCCTTGGTCTGTTTTCGGCATCAGTTTTTGCATTTTTTTTTCTAATTCCAAAAACTAATGGAAAAACGGATTATATGTAATACACACCCTATCCGTTTTTTTCTGCACCTAAAAACATTGCTAGGAACGTTTTTTACCCAAAAACGTTGCTCCCAACATTTTTGGGTGCCTTTAAAAATGGATCCGTTTTTTTTAACATGGGGCCCTATGGAAAAATGGATCAATTTTTTTGGTGCCTTAAAAAATCGGATCCGTTTTTCTTAGCATTTTTTGGCAAAAAATAACTAAGTTCAAAAAACGTTCAGGGGCACAGGAGGCTCAAAAAGCACCAAAAACAAAACGAATTGGTCATGGAAAACACTTCCAAAAACGGATTGCAATGTGTAACCCTAGCCTGAGTGTAGTTTCCCAGTAAGAAACACTCCTCAACGTGGCTACTGGGTGGATATATACATGGCCATCTTAGGCCATGTCCACACACCTGCGCGCTAAGTACTTAGCGGTTCTGCGCTAAATACTTAGGTTTTGTCAGAGAAGTGTAGGTGCGTGTGTGCAGGCTCTTTCTGCAGACGCAGCCCATGGTTACCCGATGTGTATCGTGGTAACCAGTTCACACAGCAGGCTCACAAGTGTCCGCTTTCCCAGAGCGCACAGAGAAACGCTGCTAGCAGCGTTTCCCTGTGCGCTCGACTTAAGCGGACACTAGGCATCCTGCTGTGTGAAATGGTTACCATGATACACATCGGGTAACCATGGGCTGCGTCTGCAAAAAGCGCCGGCACACACGCACCTGCGCTTCTCTGACAAAACCTAAGTATTTAGCGCAGAACCGCTAAATACTTAGAGCGCAGGTGTGTGGATATGGCCTTAATATGCTTAGTGTCTCATTTTTTATATACAGTGCCTTGTGAAAGTGTTTTGCCCCATTGAACTTTTCAACCTTTTGTCACATTTCAGGCTTCAAAATAAAGAGATAAATTCTAATTTTTTTGTGAAGAATCAACAACAAGTGTGACACAATTGTGAAGTGGAACGAAATTTTTTGGATATTTGAAACTTTTTTAACAAATAAAAAACTGAAAAGTGGGGCGGCCCCACTTAATTAATACTTTGTAGTGTCACCTTTTGCTGCAATTACAGCTTCAAGTTGCTTGGGGTATGTCTCTATCAGTTTTGTAAATCGAGAGACTGAAATTCTTGCCTATTATTCCTTGCAAAACAGCTGGAGCTCAGTGAGATTGGATGGAGAGTGTTTGTGAACAGCAGTTTTCAGCTCTTTCCACAGATTCTTGATTGGATTCAGGTCTGGACTGTGACTTGGCCATTCTAATACCTGGATATGTTTATTTTTGAACCATTCCATTGTAGATTTTGCTTTATGTTTGGGATCATTGTATTGTTGGAAGATAAATCTCTGTCCCAGTCTCAGGTCTTTTGCAGACTCCAATAGGTTTTCTTCCAGAATGGTCCTGTATTTTGCTCCATCCATCTTCCCATCAATTTTAACCATCTTCCCTGTCCCTACTGAAGAAAAGCAGGCCCAAAGCATGATGCTGCCACCACCATGTTTGACAGTGGAGATGGTGTTTTGAGGGTGATGAGCTGTGTTGCTTTTACACTTTACTTTTACACCAAGTATATCATTTTGCATTGTGGCCAAAAAGTTCGATTTTGGTTTCATCTGACCAGAGCACCTTATTCCACATGTTTGGTGTGTCTCCCAGGTGGCTTGTGGCAAACTTCGAACAAGACTTTTTTTGTATATCCTTGAGAAATGGCTTTCTTCTTGCCAGTCTTCCATTAAGGCCAGATTTGTGCAGTGTATGACTGATTGTTGTCCTATGGACAGACTCTCCCAACTCAGCTGTAGATCTCTGCAATTCATCCACAGTGATCATGGGCCTTTTGGCTGCATCTCTGATCAGTCTTCTCCTTGTTCAAGATGAAAGTTTAGAGGGACAACGGGGTCTTGGTAGATTTGCAGTGGTCTGATACGCCTTCCATTTCAATATGATTGCTTGCACAGTGCTCCTTGAGATATTTAAAATTTGGGAATCCAAGTTAAATCTTTTTGTATCCAAATCCGGTATTAAACTTCACCACAACAGTATCTCAGACCTGCCTGGTGTGTTCCTTGGTATTCATGATGCTTTCTGCACTTGAAACAAAACCCTGAGACTATCACAGAGCAGGGGCATTTATATGCAGACTTGATTACACACAGGTGGATTCTATTTATCATTACCAGTCATTTAGGACAACATTGGATCATGCATGGCCACTTTACACACACCAACTTATCTGTCCAACTTCTGACCAACTTACTGGCTGCAGTGAAATCATGGACACATTGTTCCATTTGTACACAGCCTCAAAATGGAGCAATGTGTCCATGATTTCACTGCAACCAGCAAGTTGGTCAGAAGTTGGACAGATAAGTTGGTGTGTGTAAAGTGGCCCTCAGAGATCCTCACTGAACTTCTGGAGTAAGTTTGCTGCACTGAAAGCAAAGGGACTGAATAATATTGCACTTTTCAGTTTTTTATTTGTTAATAAAGTTTAAAATATCCAATAAAGTTTGTTCCACTTCACAATTGTGTCCCAGTTGTTGATTCTTCACAAAAAAATTAGAATTATTTATCTTTATGTTTGAAGCCTGAAATGTGGCAAAAGGTTGGAAAGTTCAAGGGGGCCGAATACTTTCACAAGCACTGTATATCTCTTTAGCTATAATGCTAGTCCATTTTCTTGTATATTTATTATTGCATAACTTAGTATTCAGAGTGCAGCCATCTTTTTTGTTACAATTAATGAATTCTCCAATCCACCTGCTCTTTTAGCTGCTCATGTCGGATGATGAATTCAACTGACATGTGCAGAGTAAGATGCAGCAGGTTAACATGTGAGAACTCTTCAATTCTGGGACACAAGCAATGACTTAAATGTAAAGAGTTTAGCGTCAACAACCGGCCATGTACTTGGACAACCCAGGGTCCAATTGCCACAGTGTCATTATTGTCTCCGGGTGGTAGTGTCACACTTGAGAGCAGCAAAAAGGGTATTCACACCAGGCACGTAACTGCACACAACACCTTTTTGCCTCAAGGCAAGAAGGGGGAGACCCAAACCTGGCTTCAGGGTGAACTCCCTTATAAATTATGGTCTAGGGCGGAGCTAGTCAGTTCAGTTCCTAGGAAGACTGAGGAAGACATCCTGGTGGACTGGTAGCTACACTAAGCTCGTCCCAGGATAGCCAGCCCAATGTGAAGGCCCAAGGCAATGGTCTGAGGAAGTGGAGAGGAACCTGGGGAGCGGAGCTGTATCGTGCTCACCCTGGTGGAAAGTGCCAAGAATGGACAAGGCTGTGCAGGGTCTAACATCCCAAAAGCCAATACCGGAAGGTGGGGAATTCCAAGCTCCCCAGCCACACTGTGCCCGGAGGCAAAGCAGCATAGAGAGCTCAGGGATAGCCGCCTGAACCAAGGGGCTAATAAAGGACTCGAGTTGCCTGCCTACCGACACCTCGCAGGAGAGAGAAAGGGCCAGCAGCTTAACTAACGCAGCAGCAGGGACCTACACACGAAGCACAGCAAGAAGGCCTCAGAACTTGCCAGGTGAGGAGAACCCCGAGTTGCTCTCAGTTGAAGGAATCAGCTTAATATCAACCAGAATTACAGTTGCACCAGTAAAAGGACTGAGGAACCAACAAACCATTAGTCTGTCTGTTGCTTTGCACCCACCATCCTACACCCTACTCCTCTATTACATCTGCTGCCCCGTGGATCCACTCCGCCTGCGGGGAGCCCCTCCATCCCAGCTGCCTGTCCATAATTCCAGGAGGTTATGCAGCGGTGGTGGCCACCTATAGCCACATACCACGGGTGGCATAATGAATAACTCCTGTATCCCCCTTTACAGCCAGAATCCCCCTTTACAGCTGCCCTCAGGGCTACAGAATTGGGTCTCGACCCCTGTGACTCCCCGGAACTGTATGATAGCCCGATTCTGAGTATCCCATTCCTTGGGTCAGGTCATACTCATGTGAATGGGGAAGTCATGAGAGAAAGCTATCTAACCAAGGAACATTCAGCAAACTGCTAAAACGGGGAAAAAAGTATTTGATACACTGCTAGTTTTGAAAGATTTTCCAACTACAAATAATGGAGAGGTCTGTAATTTTTGTCGTAAGTAAACTTCATCTTTGAGAGTTGTAATTTAAAAAAAAAATCAAGAAGATCACATTATATGATTTCTTCATGACTATTTTATAATTTATTACCTGAAATAAGTATTTGATACAATAGAAAAACAAATCTTAATATTTAGTACAGAAACCTTTCTTTGCAATTACAAAGGTGAGTTGCTTTTCTGTAGTTCTTGACCAAGTTTGCAAACACTGCAGCAGGGATTTTGGTGCACTCTCTCAAACAGTTTTGCTACAGATCTTTTAGGATTCGGGGCTGTCACTGGGCAACATTTAGTTTCACCACTAAGAAGAGAATGGTATACGGAAGAGTGCACTACCTCCTAGAGCAGTGTTTCTCAACTCCAGTCCTCAGAACCCACCAACACATCATGTTTTCAGGATTTCCTTAGTATTGCACAGGGGTTGGAGTTATCCCCAGTGCAGGTGATTAAATTATCACCTGTGCAATACTAATGAAATCCTGAAAACATGGCAGGTTGGTGGGTCCTGAGGACTGGAGTTGAGAAACATTGTCCTAGAGGATGTGTGGTTCAATCACCAGCTTGCTTTTGTATAAATGCTGATGTGAAATCAGATGCTCAGCCTGAAATGCCCAGCAGCAGGGCCAGACCAAACGTGGGAAAGAATATGGCTGCACTCTTCATCTGTGAGTAGGTGTGCATTAGAACAGATGATTGTTTGGACCAGTTGAAATGCCTAGTAGCTCAAAACAATCATCATCTGTTCTAATGCACACCTGTTAGTCTTTTCCCTCCCCCTTCTATGGTCATTGTTTTCACACGCAGTATTAAGTTTTAACGTGGCATTGGAAATAAAGTGAACTACTCACCAATGAAGAGTGCTGCCGAATTCTTTCTTTGCACAACATTTAGTTTCAGCTCCCTCCAAAGATTTTGTAATGACTAAAGGACTGAAGACTTGCTAGTCCATTCCAGGATCTTGAAATGCTTCTCATGGAGCCACTTTTTAGTTGTCCTTGCTATGTGTTTTAGGTCATAGTCATGCTGGAAGATCAAGCCACAACCCATTTTCAATGCTCTTAGGCTAGAGTCACATTAACGTTATTGGCTGCGCTCGGGGGGTTGCGTTAAAAACATAGGTTTTGGCAGCCTAAACGCAGTGCTTCTGCCATGGTAGCGCCGTGTTAACACTGCCAATGCTTACCTATGATGAAACGGCCCCTAGTGCGGCTCAAACGCTGGCATCTGAGTGAAATCTTGTGCTTTTTCCTAGCGTCTGAATAGACACTTTCAACAGTGTCTTTTCTCGCTGGTGTTTGACCTTGGGGCTGCGTCACCATAGGTAAGCATTGGCAGCATTAACACGGTGCTACCATGGCAGTAGCACTGCGTTTAGGATGACAAAACCTATGTTTTTAGAGCAACCCCCCTAGCGCAGCCAATTACGTTAATGTGACCCTAGCCTTACTGAGTGAAGGAGGTAGTTGGCCAAAATCTCATGATACATGACTCCATCAATTCCTCCCATCAATAATGTACAGTTGTCTTGTCAACTTTAAAGAAAATCACCTCTAAAGTATGATTTTCCACCTCTTTGTTTCATGGTTGGAATGGTGTTCTTGCAGCTGTACTCATACTACTTTTTTTGTTCCTAGTGAAGTTGGTACCAGAAAGTTCTATTTTTGTCTAATCTGACCACATGACTTTCTCCCATGCTTTTACTGGATCAAACAGATGGTCGTTGATGAATTTCAAATAGGCCTGGACATGCATTGGCATGAGCAGGGGGACCTTGTGTTACCTGCAGGATTTAAATCCTTCACGTAGTAGTGTGTTACTAACAAAATCTTGGAGGCTGTGGTCACAGCTCTCTTCAGGTCATTGACCAGGTCCTCCTGTGTACTTTTGGGCTGATTCCTGATCTTTCTCAGAATTATCCTTACAGAAGGAGGAAAACTGAAAGTCATCTTTGTTACATTTTATAATAATTGCTCCAAGAGTTGTTGCCTTCTCACCCAGCTGCTTGCATATTTACCTGTAACCTACATAGCCTTGTGCAGGTTTACAATTTTGTCTCTAGTTTTCTTAGACATCCCTTTGGTTTTAGCCATGGTAGAGATGTTGAAGTGTGATTGATTGTGTCTGTTAATACAGGTATTGAGTTCACACAGGCGCCATTAATATGGATAATTAGTGCAGAGTACAGGAAGTCTTCTAGAAGAAAAGCTAACAGGTCTGTGAGAGCCAGAATTCTTGCTGGTTGATAGGTGATCAAATACTTTTTTCATGAAATAAAAGCAATGTAATTATTTAAAATCATACAATGTGATATTACTAGATTTTTTTTAGATTCTGTCTCTGACAGTTGAAGTGTACCTACAATACAAATTACAAACCCCTCTATTCTTTGTAACTAACAAGGAAAAATAAAAGTCCACTCACCTGGTCTCCTTCTCCACTCCTCCTATATCTCTGCACAAACCGCAGCGGGCTGCTGCTGCACTGTCAAGCAAGTTTCAAAAGAAGGTCCAATGAGAAAAAGTAGTTGTCAGCAACCCAAGTTCTCATAAAATATCCATTTATTTTAGCAAAAGTTTAAAAAACAGCACGTACAAACAAATTCCAGATCAGTTCATGTTGGTCACAGGTACATTAAGGCTTCCTGTGAACCAACATGAACTAATCTAGAATTTGTTTTTACGTGCTGAAAACCTGTTCTTTAAACTTTTGCTAAAATTGATATTTTATAAGAACTTGGATTGTTGACAACTCCTTTTACTCGCTGCATCTACTTTTGAGACTCCATTCTTTGTAGGCAGGAAAATTTGCAATATCAGTAGTGTACAAAATACTTATTTTTACCACTGCATTTCATATAGCCAGCATAGTAAGAGTTTACATTTCCTAGCATTTTTGATGTCAGGATGAGGAGTGTTCTAACATGCTATCATTAGGGAGTAAAGCAGGAAAGATTGTTTCAGCGGGTTCTAATACATTTTTTGTAAAGCAAGTTTTTAAAGGTAATATTGTTAAGCAAATATTTTATTTTTAGAAAATGGCTGTAAAATAGGAACATAAATTTATGTTTCTTTATTTTTTCGAGACACATTATACTTAATGTTAGTGAAAAATGTTGGTTGATATTAATTATTACATAGCTCCATTTTTATTTCTCAAGTGGAACAGGAGAAAATGAACCATGCATTTTGTTGTCTGCTGAGTACAAAGATACCCATTATATGAGGGAAAGCTACTATTTAGGTGCATGTCAGGGCTCGGAAGGCAAGCAGCACTATTTCACATGTGATGCTGGAATAGATAGCAGATGCCATGTGGTGTTTACAGAGGCTCTGATGTGTCTAAACTTTGAAACCCACAAAAATTTAGCTTTAGCCCAACATTTTTTATCTTCACAAGAGTCCAAGGAAAAAATGAACTATACCTTTTATTGCGTAATTTCTCCTGAATACCTTGATACCCCATTTGCTCATGTAATTTACCTAGAGTTGTGATGAGTAGAGATGAGCGAACTTTGCTCAAACTTGTTCGCCAATTTCAAATTCGACTAGAATATGGCTGATTCGGTTAGATGATCGGGAACAGGAACATGTTCTCCTAAAGTTGGCTAATGAGGATTTGTTTGGAAAAAGGTTTAGAATTTGAAATGGCCCTAAAACTTTACTCGTTTATTTGAGGCCAAAACACTTCCCGGAAGACCCGCTTGCTGGAGGCAACACCTAACCAAAGGTTAGGAGTATCCCAAGCCATCATGTCTACCTGCTTGTGTTAAGCTGTAGAATTTGGGGAAAATGTTTAAGCTTCCTACAAGTTGTTTTGACACCTAAAGGGTCGGTCTGAATTTTGGAAACAATGCGAGATGTGGCAGCAGATGGGAAGTGCAGGAAGCTTACAATGTCCTTAAAACATCGGTTTAAGAGAGCTTTATATTGTTAGGCTCCATTCACACACTGCTTTTTTTGCTGCGTATTTTTACGCACAAGCTCAACAAAAGCCAGGAGTGGAACACTCAAAACCAGGAGTGGCACACTCAGAGGAAAAGTCTAATGGTGGGTTTACACGCCGCGATATCGGCGTCCAACTCCAACCCAACTCCGACAAAAAGTCACGTGGGTTGCGAGTTGGACCCGATATCGTGTGCGCGTTGTACGGTTTGAGCATACAACGCGATGCTGGAACGATGCCAAAACGATATCGGAGTTGAATAGCAGAGCTATTCAACTCCCCGATATCGCATGGCCGTTGTAGCAGCATCGCAGTGTGTGACAGCCCAACTCCGATCTGTACTCGCAACTCACCCATTAATTCCCATGTTAAATAGTCGTTACTGGGTTGGTGGGCGTACACATCGGAGGGACGTTGTTTCCCGATATCGCAGCTTGTAAACCGCCGATGTGATATCGGGAAAAGGGCTGAAAAAATGCGCGCTCCCGCGCCGTTGCCTCCGATATCGCCGCGATATCGGGACGTGTAAACCCACCATCATAGAAACAAGTGCTCCACTTATATGTTTAATCACCCACTTATGGTTTGTGATGAGCTTGTGCTTAAAAATACGCAGCAAAAAAAGCAGTGTGTTAATGGGGCCTTAAGGGAATTTTTTGAGAATTTTTTTTATTGTAGAGCAAACCTTTATTATTATCAATATAACATCCTTTAATAGCATTATAGATATTTAATCCCTGGCAAATGAATCACCTCTCAGGGACTGTTGCACAATCTCCAAAGAAAACATATAGCAATAGGATATATTGCAATAAAAAAAATCGTTTTTAACATGGAGACAACACCTATCCAAAGGTTAGGAGTAATGATGAGTGAGCATTTAAAAATGTTCCGGTGCTCGATGCTCCAAAAATTGGGAGGCACTCCGATGGCCTTTTGAAGAAACATGGAGGAGGGCCTCATTAATTAATGTTCCCATTATTAAGAAGTTGGTCTCCCATAGTGATTAATCCTCCTTCCTCCCACCATGCCGAGTGCCTGGACAAAACTAATGCCACACTTGGACACTCTAAAGAACTGCTCACTTTTCCATTTAGATTTGGGCCTCTTGCTCACTCCACTTGAAATGGGGCAAGAGGAGATTGTATGTAGCGATGCCCCAATATTTGAGCAGCCACGATCGCACGAAGGCGATGGTGGGAAAATGTCACAACAGATGGTTGATGATGACACATAATTGTCAGAAAGTCAAGAGAAGGACTAGGGTGCGGAAGTAGATGACGACGTGGTGGATGATAGAGTAACTGACCCAGCCAGGCAGGAGGACATGCAGCATGAGGAAAGCGTCGCACAGGGGAGATGTAGCACCACAACTGGCAGGAAAAAGCAGTGTGGTGGTCGCAGACAGAAGGCGTTCCCCGTAACACCAACACAAAGGAAGTTGCTAGTACCATTGTTACGTCTTCCCGAGTCTGGATGTTTTTTAAGGACTCTGCCGATAATTACAAAAAGGCAATTTGCACCACCTTCCATGCCAGCATCAGCAGGGGTAGCAAAACTACCAGCCTGACCACCACCAGCATGATCAGGCACATGGCAGCAAAGCACCCGACTTTGTGGGCTGAACCTCATGGTCCAGGAACAGTGTCTGCGGGTGACACCACTGCTTCTTCCACTGTTGTGCATGCAAATCATGCAAGGCAATTCCCTGTCCATAGTGCATGTGAAGATGCCTCCCGTCCAGCACTTGCCATTGCACAATCATAAATACCACCATCAGCAACCACGTCCACGTCCTTGTCCCAGCGCAGTGTTCAGTTGTCCATACCCCAATCCTTGGAACGCAAGTGCAAATACGCAGCCAACACCCACAGGCCACACTACTCAATTCACACATTTCGCGACTGCTTGAGCTCAAAATGTTGCCTTTTAGGCTAGTAAAGATGGAAGCATTCTGCAACCTGATGGCGGCAGTCGTCTCTTATTACTCGGTCCCCAGTCGCCACTATTTCTCCCGGTGTACCGTCCCCGCATTACACAAGCACGTGTCCCAAAATATTAGCCATGCCCTTAATAAAGCAGTTACCGGGAAATTTCACCTAACCATGGACACATGGACAAGTACTTGTGGGCAGGGATGGTATATCTCGCTGATGGCACACTGGGTTAACATAGTGGAAGCCGGGACCCAGTCTCTCGATGTCCTCCTGACGCCAAGGATTGCGGGTGCTAACTCAATCAGGGTTGCCCCCACAGTCTACAGCTCCTGCACGTCATCCTCCTCAGCCTCCTCCTCCTCTTCACCCTCCACATCAGTCAGAAGCTGAAACCACTGCAGCACTGCTTTGACTAAGCGGCAACAGGCGATGCTGAAGCTAATATGCGTAGGTGACAAACCGCACAATGGTGAAGAGTTATGGACAGCTCTGAAAGAGCAGGCAGATCTGTGGCTCACACCGCTGAACCTACAGCCAGGCATTGTCATGTGTGACAATGGACGGAACCTTGTGGCGACTCTGAGGCAAAGTGAGCTCAGACATGTCCCATGCCTGGCCCATGTGCTCAACCTCGTGGTTTCTTAAATCATACCTGAAGCTATCAGATCTGCTTGTCAAAGTATGCCGCCTGTGTGTCCATTTTAGAAATTCACCTACTTCTTCGGCTGCCCTTGCTGGGTTTAAGCAGCGTTTGCAGCTTCCAGCTCACAGACTGGTGTATGATGTCCTCACATGTTGGAATTCAACACTGCAGATGTTGGTCAGGATTTGTGAGTAGAAGAGGGCAGTTGATGACTATCAGCATCAACAAGGCCATCGGTATTCGCTTCAGACTCCACACATAAGACATCAACAGTGGACATAGATTTCCGACATATTTACCATCCTCCAAAACTTGGAGGACTCCACCAAGATGGTGAACAGTGATGACACCATCATTAGTGTCACCATCATGCTTCTCCGTCTTTTGAAGCGCTCTCTGCTCAAAATCAAAGAGTAAGCAATGCAGACGGAGCACAATGAGATGGAGCAAGGAACCATACAGTGTGATTGCACACAGCCCAGCCTCATCTCATCCCAAAGTGGTTTGGGGGTCAATGAGGAGGAGGAGGAGGAAAAAGAACAGGAGCTAGTTTCATGCGCTATAGACGGTACTACCTGCACAACTGTCATACCGTCTGTGGATGGCCAGAGGACAGGAGAAGGAGGAATGGGAGGAGGAGGAAGAGAGTCAGTTGTCCTCTTAGTGAGGACACTGAAGTCTTGCCTATTACCAGTCTGGCGCGCATGGCTGACTTTATGTTACGCTGCCTGTCCCGTGACCCTCGAGGTATCAAAATTTTGTGTGACATTCATTACTGGTTGGTGACACTGTTAGATCCAAGCTACAAGGAAAACTTTATATCTCCTATTCTCAAAGCGGAGAGGTCTACAAAAATGGGGCAGTACCAGAAGGCCTTTGTTGTGGAATTATTTCAAAAATTCCCTTTTGAAAACACTGGCGTCAGAGGTCACAGTTCGGTGGACAACCAAGGAGTACAGGTGAGAGAGACACAACTCCAATCCAGCAGAGGCAGGGGAACACTGTAAAAGTTCTGGAAGAGTTTTTTCTTCCCCTCTCATGGCACAGGCCCTGAGGCGCTGCGTACTCTCATAAGGAGTGCAAAGTTTGGGAAGATGCTGAAGGAGAACCTTGCCGACCATACCAATGTCCTCTGTGATTCATCTGCACCTTATAATTATTGGGTATCCAAGCTGGACATGTGGCATGAACTGGCTTTCTACACCTTGGAAGTCCTAGCCGCTAGCATTTTGTCAGAGTGGGTTTTTAGGGCCACAGGGGGAATTATTACTGATAAGCGCACCTGCCTGTCAACTGAAAATGCTAACAGGCTGACTCTTATCAAAATGAACAAGAGCTGGATTGGGCCAGACTTTTCATCACAACCAAATGATACGAGCGTAATATAAACTCAAAGCCGTTTTTTTGGGGGAGGTATATTCCCATGCTCATCTTCACCCCCACACATGGGTATACGCTTCCTGAGTTTGGATATTTGCTCTAGTCCACATAATATTTATAAAGGGTGTTTATGATGCCTGTAACAAAAAAAAGGTATACAATATATTCATGTATACCCCCTAGGGGTAAATGTTTCTCAGTCCATACTTAGTGCATGGGCATTACAAGTATAGGAGAACCACTCCTTTGTAATGGGAATGTTGTTTTCATGAGGCCCTCTTCCACATCTCTTCCAAGGGCCATTAGAGTGCCTACCAACTTTTGAAAGCCCTGCATAGGGTGGGTGAGGAGTATGCGGTCCAGACTCATGGCTATTGAGACTTGACCGTGTGGAAGACAGGGTGGTTGTGGTGGTGGCAAACTGACTAAAAGCATTATCCGCTATCTAACCAACAACCTTTTGACACTGGTCTGTGTTTAATAGTTTCCTGAAAAGGAATAAACACTGCAGACTGCTATATACCCTGCCTGTATACAGCTACATTAATCCTGGAAAGTAATATACACCACAGTCTGCTATATACCCTGCCTGTATACAGCTACATTAATTCTGAAAAGGAATATACACACCGCAGTCTGCTATATGCCCTGTCTGTATACAGCTACATTAATCCTGAAAAGTAATATACACCACAGTCTGCTATATACCCTGCCTGTATACAGCTACATTAATCCTGAGAAGGAATATAAACCGCAGTCTGCTATATACCCTGCTTGTACACAGCTACATTAATCCTCAGAAGGAATATGGACTGCAGTCTGCTTATATGCCCTGCCTGTATACAGCTACATTAATCTGGAAAAGTAATATACACCACAGTCTGCTATATACCCTACCTGTATACAGGTACATTAATCCTAAAAAGGAATATGCAAACCGCAGTCTACTATATACCCTGCCTGTATACAGGTACATTAAGCCTAAAAAGGAATATACACCGCAGTCTTCTACATACCCTGCCTGCCTGTATAAGGCTAGATTAATCCTCAAAAGGACTGTTTAGATGGATACTAGACGCCTGTACACTAGCCCAAGATGTGGTGACTGGTATACAGCCACTTGTGGTACACCGTAGTGTGCTATATACCCTGCCTGCCTGTATACAGCTAAATTAATCCTTAGAAGTACTGTTGTTTTGATAGATAGATAGATAGATAGATAGATAGATAGATAGATAGATAGATAGATATCAAAATGATAGAAATGATAGCAGCACACTGCTTAAGCCAATACATGCAGACAATGATGTTTCTAGATGTTACTTTGAGAAAAAATAAAAAATAAAAAGTTTTCTCAAAAAAACTCAGATATTTTTTTTTATGGTTCTTAGCGCATGCATTGACCAATATATGCCTGCCCTTCAACCACTTCACGGTGACCATAATTCTGAAGGGTCCCTGTCTATACTAAAAGCCTCTCTCATACCCTAGGGTTCTCTGTTGCAATGGGCAGTAGCAGGAGACATACCACTGCAGTTGGACCCTATGGTAGGGAGGCGGGAGTGCAAGTCCAGCAGTAGAACCAGCTTGTTCCAGACATAATAAATGAAGAAAAAAAACAGACAGCACATCCTTATGCTCTTCAGCCAGGTGCAAATCTATATAGTTGAATTATATATGTATCAAAATGATAGCAGCACACTGGTTAAGCCAAAACATGCAAACAATGATGTTTCTAGATGTTACTTTGAGAAACAATAAAAACTAAAACGTTTTCTCAAAAAACCCAGATGTTTTTTTTTTTATAGTTCTTAGCGCATGGATTGGCCAATATATGCCTGCCCTTCAACCACTTCACGGTGACCATAATTCTGAAGGGTCCCTGTCTACTCTAAAAGCCTCTCTCATACTCTATGGGTCTCTGTTGCAATGGGCAGTAGCAGGAGACATACCACTTCAGTTGGACCCTATGGTAGGGAGGCATTCATTCATTCATTCATTCATTTTTCTTCATTATTCTTCATTTTTCTTCATTTTTCTTCATAGATAGATAGATAGATAGATAGATAGATAGATAGATAGATATTAGAAGCCTGTACATCAGCCCAGATGTGCTGACTGGTATACTGCCTCTTGTGGTACACTGAAGTGTGCTATATACCCCTCCTGCCTGTATACAGCTAAATTAATCCTTAGAAGGACTGTTGTTTTGATAGATAGATAGATAGATAGATAGATAGATAGATAGATAGATAGATAAATAGATAGATAGATATAAAAATGATAGCAGCACACTGGCTAAGCCAATACATGCAGACAATGATGTTTCTAGATGTTACTTTGAGAAAATATAAAAAATAAAATGTTTTCTCAAAAAACTCAGATAATTTTTGTTTTGTTTTGTTTTTTTATGGTTCTTAGCATGTGCATTGGCCAATAAATGCCTGCCCTTCAACCACCTCACGGTGACCTTAATTCTGAAGGGTCCCTGTTTACATTAAAAGCCTCTTTCGTTCCCTAGGGGTCTCTTTTGCAATGGGCAGTAGCAGGAGATATACCACTGCAGTTGGACCCTATGGTAGGGAGGCGGGAGTGCAAGTCCAGCAGCAGAATTAGCCTGTTCCACACATAATAAATGAAGAAAAAAAAACAGACAGCAGTTCGTTACGCTCTTCTGCCCAGGTGCAAATCTATATAGCTGAATTATATATGTATCAAAATGATAGCAGCACACTGAAGGGCCAGAAGGTGTAAGGAAACCTGAGCTTTGTAGGAGCCTTACGTGGCCCTTTGCCATACTTTTGGAAGTGACTGCTCTTAATCGTACATTTGGGCGGTCCCACACTCATTGTTACTCAGATTGTGGAATACATATTCCATAGCACTTTACAATGCCAGCTACAATGCGCCTGTTGGTATGTTGAGCATTACCCTCCTCCTCCACATTCTTCAACTTGACCTACATGTCATTCAACCGACCTCAATTCAAGTTTTCAGAGGGCCAGCAGGAAAAGGAAAACTTGAATTTTGGAGAGGCTTCAAATGGCCCTTTACCATACGTTTGGGAAGTACTATTTGTGCTCATACTTTTTACTCAGATAGTGGAATACATATTCCATAGCACTTCACAATGCTATCTACAATGTGTCCATAGCTTTTTCTTCCTCCTCCTCCTCCAACTCACCTCCATGTCATTCTGAGGCCCTCAATTCAAGTTTTCTGAGGGCAGGCAGGTGTCAGAATGTGTGAGTTTTGTTAGCGACCTCAGGTGGCCCTGTACCACACATTTGGGAAGTCCATACTATATACATTTGAGTGGTCCCACTTCTATACATTTGGGAGGGGCCTCCTCTATACATTTGGGAGGGCCCACTGTGGCCCACTATCATTACTTTTTGATTTTCCAGGAATTCCATAGTTCTACAGTTGGAGAATGGCCTCATTCTTGCCATGCCCCACTGTTAAGAATAGGATCATAAGCAAAACCGTGGTTGATGCCACTGAAGGTCATCTATATATTTGGGAGGGCCCTCCTCTATACATTTGAGAGTACCCTCACTTATTCATATTGAAGGGCTCTCACTCACTCATTTGGGAGGGCCCATAGTGGGCTCTCTACCATTACTTTGGAGGGTATAGGAATTCCATAGTTCTACAATTGGACAATGGCCTTATTATTGCCATGCCCCACTGTTAAGAAAAATGACATAAGAAAAACAATGGTTGATGCCACTTAAGGTCACTCACTCACTTGGCAGGGCCCACAGTAGGACCTCTACAATAAATTCTGCCTCCCTCCTCCAGATCTGCAGAACAGTCTGAATTACCCTTCAGATCAATCCCAAGCTGTAGGAAGTGCAGCAATACCAATTCTAGAAGCACTACAGCAGTCCCAAGCTGGAAGCACTGCAGCATTGTCCCTTTGAAGAGGCAATAGGCTCAGCTTAAACTGATATCTACTTTACTTGATAAACTGCACACCGAAGCAATGGTGTCAACAGCCAAAGTCGGCAGTCACCTAGGTTTGGCAGTGACATCAGCTGGTCTTCAACCTGAATTTTTTCAGGGCCATCGGGTGGTAAGCAACAGTCAGTTTAAATTGCTATTGAATATGTATCCCCTAGCTACGTAACAATGTGGGACAACCAAGAAATGTTTTTTTTGTCATCATCAACTTTCAGTTAAGCCAACAGAGGCTTTGTGTATGCACATCATTCATCAAGACATGTTGCAGATGAGACCATCGCTAAACTAATCAATTATTAGGTTCAACCAGACTTCAAGCCCAGTACTGTACCGTGTTCCAATACACATCAAGCTGTGACCTGAAAAGGTCTGTGGTGCATATTACCAAAAGAATAGTAACTATGACATAGCTAAGCTAAATGGTCCAGTGTGTGAATAGGCATATTCCACTACATGTAAGGCTCCAACCGGAAAAGGTCTGCGGTGCGTATTACCCCAAGAATAGTGACTGATACAGAACTAAGCTAAACTGTCCAACATTTGAACATGTTCCAATGTGTATAAATCTGCAGCCTGAATAGGTCTGCAGGGCGTATTAGGGTATGTGCACACATGCCGGGTTAGCATCGGTTTAGCTGTGTAAACCGCCGGTCGGTTTCCATAAGTTTTATGTAAATTTATGTTAATCCAAACTGGCGTTTGGATTAACATTATAACCTATGGAAACTGACAACCGCTGTGCACACACCGGCGGTTTACACATGCTCATCTGTTGCTAAACCGCTGGGTTCCCAGCGGGTTAGCAACGAATGTGCATGTTCAATAAACCGGCCGGTTATGCAGCGGCTGCAAGCGCAGAATCATGTAGCTTCCAGCCGCCACAACACCGCCGCCGCTAACCCGCTGTGCACCCGCCCTACACCCGCCGCACATACCCGCCAGAAAGCCGGTGGACGGCTGCAGAGCTTCCTGTCGGGTCCGCCCAGCCGCCGCCGTCACAAACACGCCATCGTGTGCACTTACCCTTACCCCTATTTCCCAGTCCTAGAAGAAATGTCCTGAAAATGGAACATACAGCAACCACCAAACTTTTGGACTATATTTAAGGGAAATGACAATTTAGGTAAAGAAAGACAGTTGTCTCATTTTGGACCCTGGATCACCCAGGGATGTTCGTCTGCCAGCAATGGTCACTGTAAATTGCTATCAAATACTGTATAGTGAAAAATTGGAACAGCACCAAAAATTACCTCAATTTATGTGCAAAGCTTTCCCAACCAGCAATCCAGATGGTTCCTTACAATACAGTAAAAAAAGGAAAAACAGCACAAAAAAATAGAAAAAAGTGAACTTTATTACCCAACTAGTAAAAAGGCCCAATGCAATTGCATCGGGAGTGCGGTGAAATGAATTGTGTGTATACAGGCGGGTGAGTGGGTAGCAGAGTATACAGGGGGCGCTGTGGGTACCAGAGTATACAGATGGCTCTGAGGGTAGCAGATTATACAGGCGGCTCTGTGGGTAGGAAAGTATACAGGCGGCTCTGTGGGTATCAGAGTATACAGGTGGCTCTGTAGGTAGCAGAGTATAGAGAAGGCTCTGTGGGTATCAGATTGTACAGGCGGCTCTGTGGGTTGCAGAGTATACAGGCGGCTCTGTGGTAGTAGAGTATACAGGTGGGTGTGTGGGTAGAAGAGTATACAGGTGGGTGTGTGGGTAGAAGAGTATACAGGCGGGTCTGTGGGTAGCAGAGTATACAGGCGGGTCTGTGGTTAGCAGAGTATAGAAACGGCTCTGTGGGTATCAGAGTAAACAGGCGGCTGTGTGGGTAGCAGAGTATGGAGGCAGCTGTGTGGGTAGCAGAGTATAGAGGCGGCTCTGTGGGTAGCAGAGTATAGAGGCGGCTCTGTGGGTATCAGAGTATAGAAACGGCTCTGTGGGTATCAGAGTACACAGGCGGCTCTGTGGGTAGCAGAGTATAGAGGCGGCTCTGTGGGTAGCAGAGTATAGAGGCGGGTCTGTGAGTAGCAGAGTATACGGGAGGCTCTGTGGGTATCAGAGTATAGAGGGGCCTCTGTGTATGGGAGAGTATGATGTGGCGGGAGGATGGAGGGGTGAGGAGAGCAGAGCCTGGAGGGGTGAGGAGAGCAGAGGCTGGAGGGGTGAGGAGAGCAGAGGCTGGAGGGGTGAGGAGAGCAGGGGCTGGAGGGGTGAGGAGAGGTCCAGCTGGAGGGGTGAGAAGAGGTCTGGCTGGAGGGGTGAGGAGAGATGCGGCTGGAGCGTCGACATCACCACTCGGCGGCAGGACGTGGCTGCGTGTTGGGGCTGATCGCAGCCCCAGTCACACAGCATTGTCCTCTGCGGCAGGTTGGGTGCTGCAGAGAGTGATCAGTCCCTCCCCTCAAGTCACACATGTGACCTGAGGGGAAGGAGCGGATTGGGTGGTGTGTGGTAAACACAGGACGGCCATCCGATTGGTCCAGGACGCTGAGTGCTGGCCAATGGGATGGGCGTCCTGTGTGTACAACACAGCGCCCAATCCGCTTGCAGGGGCGGCGGCGGCGGCCAATGGGAGTGAGCTGGCCTGCAAAGCCTGACACGGCCGCTCACTCCCATTGGCCGCCACCGCCCACAGGACAACGTCACTGGCTCCCGGCACCCGCCCACAGCCCCTACACCGCTACTCCGCCAGCATGGTGACACTGAGGCCCCAGCGGTGAGAGAGCAGTGAAGGGCGGAAGCCACCGCCGGCATCTGGGCTGCGTGGACCTGGCGGAGGCGGCGAGGCCGGTGGCGATGAAGCGGGGCCGACGGTTGGCAGCATGGGTGCGGCTGAGGATGGAGGAGGCTGAGAGGATGGAGAAGGTTTTGAGAATGAAGGAGGCCGTGAGGATGGAGGAGGCAGAGGGGATGGAGGAAGCTGTGAGCATGGAGGAGGCTGTGAAGATAGGGAGGCTGTGAGGACGGAGGAGGCTGTAAGGATGGTGGAGGCTGTGAAGATGGAGGAGGCTGAGGGGATGGAGGAGGGTGTGAGGATAGGGATACTGTGAAGATTGAGAAGGCTATGAGGATGGAGGAGGCTGAGGGGATGGAGGAGGCTGTGAGGATGGAGGAGGCTGAGGGGATGGAGGAGGCTGAGGGGATGGGGAGGCTGTGAGGATAGGGGGGCTGTGAAGATGGAGGAGGCTGTGGGGATGGAGGAGGCTGTGAGGATGGAGGAGGCTGTGAGGATGAAGGCGGCTGTGAGGATGAAGAAAGCTGTGAGAATGGAGGAGGCTGAGGGAATGGAGGAGGCTGGGAGGACGAAGGAGGCTGTGAGGATGGAGGAGGCTGTGAGGATGGGGAGGCTGTGAGGATGGGGAGGCTGTGACGATGGAGGAGGCTGTAAGGACGGAAGAGGGTGTGAAAATGGAGGAGGGTGTGAGGATAGGTATACTGTGAAGATTGAGGAGGCTGTAAGGATGGAGAAGGCTGTGAGGATGGAGGAGGCTGAGGGAATGGAGTAGGCTGTGAGGATGGAGAAGGCTGTGAGGATGGAGGAGGCTGAGGGAATGGAGGAGGCTGTGAGGATGGAGGAGGCTGTGAGGATGGGGAGGCTGTGACGACGGAGGAGGCTGTAAGGACAGAGGAGGGTGTGAAGATGGAGAAGGGTGTGAGGATTGGGATACTGTGAATATTGAGGAGGCTGTAAGGATGGAGGAGGCAGTGAGGATGGAGGAGGCTGAGGGGATGGAGGAGGCTGTGAGGATGAAGGGGACTGTGAGGATGGAGGAGGCTGAGGGGATGGGGAGGCTGTGAGGATAGGGAGGCTGTGAAGATGGAGGAGGCTGTGAGGATGGAGGAGTCTGTGAGGATGGAGGAGGCTGTGAGGATGGAAGAGGCTGTGAGGATGGAGTAGGCTGTGAGGATGGAGGAGGCTGTGAGGATGGAGGATGGGCTGAGGAATGGAGGAGGCTGTGAGGATGAGAGGAGGCTGTGAGGATGGGGAGGCTGTGACGAGGAGGAGGCTGTAAGACGGAGGAGGAGGTGAGGATGGAGTAGGCTGTGAGGATGGGGGAGGCTGTGAGGATGGGGAGGCTGTGAGGATGGAGGAGGCTGAGAGGATGGAGGAGGCTGTGAGGATGGAGGAGGCTGAGGGGATGGGGAGGGTGTGAGGATGGAGAAGGCTGTGTGGATGGAGGAGGCTGTGAGGATGGAGGAGGCTGTGAGGATGGGGAGGCTGTGAGGATGGAGGAGGCTGTGAGGATGGAGGAGGCTGAGGGGATGGAGGAGGGTGAGGGGATGGGGATGCTGTGAGGATAGAGAGGCTGTGAGGATGGAGAAGGCTGTTAGGATGGAGGAGGCTGTGAGGATGGAGGAGGCTGTGAGGATAGGGATACTGTGAAGATTGAGGAGGCTGTAAGGATGGAGGAGGCAGTGAGGATGGAGGAGGCTGAGGTGATGGAGGAGGCTGTGAGGATGAAGGAGACTGTGAGGATGGAGGAGGCTGAGGGGATGGGGAGGCTGTGAGGATAGGGAGGCTGTGAAGATGGAGGAGGCTGTGAGGATGGAGGAGTCTGTGAGGATGGAGGAGGCTGTGAGGATGGAAGAGGCTGTGAGGATGGAGTAGGCTGTGGGATGGAGGAGGCTGTGAGGATGGGGAGGCTGTGAGGATGGAGGAGGCTGAGGGGATGGAGGAGGCTGTGAGGATGGAGGAGGCTGAGGGGATGGAGGAGGCTGAGGGGATGGGGAGGCTGTGAGGATAGGGGGCTGTGAAGATGGAGGAGGCTGTGGGGATGGAGGAGGCTGTGAGGATGGAGGAGGCTGTGAGGATGAAGGCGGCTGTGAGGATGAAGAAAGCTGTGAGAATGGAGGAGGCTGAGGGAATGGAGGAGGCTGGGAGGACGAAGGAGGCTGTGAGGATGGAGGAGGCTGTGAGGATGGGGAGGCTGTGAGGATGGGGAGGCTGTGACGATGGAGGAGGCTGTAAGGACGGAAGAGGGTGTGAAAATGGAGGAGGGTGTGAGGATAGGGATACTGTGAAGATTGAGGAGGCTGTAAGGATGGAGAAGGCTGTGAGGATGGAGGAGGCTGAGGGAATGGATTAGGCTGTGAGGATGGAGAAGGCTGTGAGGATGGAGGAGGCTGAGGGAATGGAGGAGGCTGTGAGGATGGAGGAGGCTGTGAGGATGGGGAGGCTGTGACGACGGAGGAGGCTGTAAGGACAGAGGAGGGTGTGAAGATGGAGAAGGGTGTGAGGATTGGGATACTGTGAATATTGAGGAGGCTGTAAGGATGGAGGAGGCAGTGAGGATGGAGGAGGCTGAGGGATGGAGGAGGCTGTGAGGATGAAGGGGACTGTGAGGATGGAGGAGGCTGAGGGGATGGGGAGGCTGTGAGGATAGGGAGGCTGTGAAGATGGAGGAGGCTGTGAGGATGGAGGAGTCTGTGAGGATGGAGGAGGCTGTGAGGATGGGGAGGCTGTGAGGATGTGGAGGCTGTGAGGATGGGGGGCTGTGAGGATAGGGAGGCTGTGAAGATGGAGGAGGCTGTGAGGATGGAGGAGTCTGTGAGGATGGAGGAGGCTGTGAGGATGGAAGAGGCTGTGAGGATGGAGTAGGCTGTGAGGATGGAGGAGGCTGTGAGGATGGAGGAGGCTGAGGGAATAGAGGAGGCTGTGAGGATGGAGGAGGCTGTGAGGATGGGGAGGCTGTGACGACGGAGGAGGCTGTAAGGACGGAGGAGGGTGTGAAGATGGAGGAGGGTGTGAGGATAGGGATACTGTGAAGATTGAGGAGGCTGTAAGGATGGAGGAGGCAGTGAGGATGGAGGAGGCTGAGTGATGGAGGAGGCTGTGAGGATGAAGGAGACTGTGAGGATGGAGGAGGCTGAGGGGATGGGGAGGCTGTGAGGATAGGGAGGCTGTGAAGATGGAGGAGGCTGTGAGGATGGAGGAGTCTGTGAGGATGGAGGAGGCTGTGAGGATGGAAGAGGCTGTGAGGATGGAGTAGGCTGTGAGGATGGAGGAGGCTTTGAGGATGGGAGGCTGTGAGGATGGAGGAGGCTGAGAGGATGGAGGAGGCTGTGAGGATGGAGGAGGCTGAGGGGATGGGGAGGGTGTGAGGATGGAGAAGGCTGTGAGGATGGAGGAGGCTGTGAGGATGGAGGAGGCTGTGAGGATGGGAGGCTGTGAGGATGGAGGAGGCTGTGAGGATGGAGGAGGCTGAGGGGATGGAGGAGGGTGAGGGGATGGGGATGCTGTGAGGATAGAGAGGCTGTGAGGATGGAGAAGGCTGTTAGGATGGAGGAGGCTGTGAGGATGGAGGAGGCTGTGAGGATGGAGGAGGCTGATGGGATGGAGGAGGCTGAGGGGATGGGGAGGCTGTGAGGATGGAGGAGGCTGTGAGGATGTGGAGGCTGTGAGGATGGAGGAGGCTGTGAGGATGGAGTAGGCTGTGAGGATGGGGAGGCTGTGAGGATGGGGAGGCTGTGAGGATGGAAAAGGCTGTGAGGATGGGGAGGCTGTGAAGATGGGGAGGCTGTGAGGATGGAGGAGGCTGTGAGGATGGAGGAGGCTGTGAGGATGGGGAGGCTGTGAGGATGGAGGAGGCTGTGAGGAAGGAGGAGGCTGTGAGGATGGAGGAGGCTGTGCGGATGGGGAGGCAGTGAGGATGGAGTAGGCTGTGAGGATGGGGAGGCTGTGAGGATGGGGAGGCTGTGAGGATGGAGGAGACTGTGAGGATGGGGAGGCTGTGAGGATGGAGGAGGCTGTGAGGCTGTGAGGCTGGAGGAGGCTGTGAGGCTGGAGGAGGCTGTGAGGATGGAGGAGGCTGTTCAATTCTTATACTTACAATCCGCCGAGCGCTCGCTGCTGGGAGTAGTAGCAGTCATTGTGGTGATAGGACCTTGCATGATGTCAGAATGACATCAGCGTCCCGCGCTGTGATTGGTGCGCTCGCGGTCATGTGATATCACATGGCCGCAAGCGGGCCAATCACAGCGCAGAACACAGATGTCATTCTGACATCATGCAAGGTGCTATGAACACAATGGGTGTTTTGTTAGCTCCGACCCCCGCTGTCATGGAATGTCGCGGTTGAGCGGCGGGGGAGCGACGGGGGAGCGGGAGGATGTGGCGAGTGAGCGGCGGGCTGTGCGTGGAGCGGGCAGTGTTTGGGGATGGGGGTTGTAGTCTCCGGCGGCAGTTGTATTGCGCTTCCGGCCAGTGTCAGCGGCTCGCGATGGCGCATGCGCGCCATCGCTCGCAGTGCGTGATAGCGGCACAGTGGCCGGAAGCTCAAAATTGCTGATTATGTATATAGATTAAATATAAATGTTCAAAATCACTATACACCTTATATCCATAAAAATTCTCATGATTAAAGATACATCATTCCTATAAAGTGTATATATAACTGGAAGTAAGTAACACTCCTCTCAATCATTAATTAAGTGGAAACCACTATGGAGTTTAGGTTACATAAAATATAACTTTTATTATTAATATAAAAGCAGACACATGAACGTTATGAAACGAAGTACAAGGGAATTCCAAAACAACTGCAGTTAGGTAGTAACCCCATGGGTTAAACCATGCACAAATGAGGCACAATTCACAATAGTATTAGAAGTACACAAAGTAAAGGGTGTGTTAGCCGACAATATAAGATAATACCAATCACTCACCCATAGTGCACACTTGTGATAGACCTGGCAGGTTCCCCAGGGGGCCCCGTCCTGCAGCACGCCCCTAACAGCTGTTTCGCCGCAGCGAAGAGGAGAGGAGAGCGGAGGCTGGAGGGCAGAGGAGAGCAGAGGCAGAGGAGAGCTGAGGCAGAGGAAAGCAGAGGCAGAGGAGAACGGAGGCAGGAGGGCAGAGGAGAGCGGAGGCAGGAGGGCAGAGGAGAGCGGAGGCAGGAGGGCAGAGGCAGAGGAGAGCGGAGGCAGAGGAGAGCGGAGGCAGGGGAGAGCTGAGGCAGAGGAGAGCAGAGGCAGAGGAGAGCGGAGGCTGGAGGGCAGAGGAGAGCGGAGGCAGAGGAGAGAAGAGGCAGAGGAGAGCGGAGGCAGAGGAGAATGGAGGCAGAGGAGAGCGGAGGCTGGAGGGCAGAGGAGAGCAGAGGCTGGAGGGCAGAGGACAGCGGAGGCTGGAGGGCAGAGGAGAGGGGAGGCTGGAGGGCAGAGGAGAGGGGAGGCTGGAGGGCAGAGGAGGCTGGAGGGCAGAGGAGAGGGGAGGCAGAGGAGAGGGAAGGCAGAGGAGAGGGGAGGCAGTGGAGAGGGGAAGCAGAGGAGAGGGGAGGCAGAGGAGAGCGGAGGCAGAGGAGAGCAGAGTCTGGATGGCAGAGGAGAGCGGAGGCTAGAGGGCAGAGGAGAGCGGAGGCTGGAGGGCAGAGGAGAGCAGAGGCAGAGGAAAGCGGAGGCAGAGGAGAGCGGAGGCAGAGGAGAGTGGAGCCTGGAGGAGAGTGGAGGCTGGAGGAGAGCGGAGGCTGGAGGGCAGAGGAGAGCGGAGGCTGGAGGAAGAGGAGAGCAGAGGCTGGAGGGCAGAGGAGAGCGGAGGCAGAGGAGAGAGCAGAGGCAGAGGAGAGCGGAAGCAGAGGAGAGAGGAAGGCTGGGAGGAGAGCGGAGGCTGGAGGGCAGAGGAGAGCGGAGGCAGAGGAGAGGCAGAGGCGGAGGAGAGCGGAGGCTGGAGGAGAGTGGAGGCTGGAGGGCAGAGGAGAGCAGAGGCAGAGGAGAGCAGAGGCAGAGGAAAGTGGAGAGCAGAGGAGAGCGGAGGCAGAGGAGAGCAGAGGCTGGAGGAGAGCGGAGGCTGGAGGAGAGCGGAGGCTGGAGGGCAGAGGAGAGCAGAGGCTGGAGGACAAGGAGGAGAGCGGAGAGGCGAGGGCAGAGGAGAGCGGAGGCGAGAGGAGAGCAGAGAGGCAGAGGAGAGCGGAAGCAGAGGAGAGTGGAGGCTGGAGGAGAGCGGAGGCTGGAGGGCAGAGGAGAGCGGAAGCAGAGGAGGCGGAGGTGTGGAGGAGAGCGGAGGCTAGAAGGAGAGCGGAGGCTGGAGGGCAGAGGAGAGCGGAGGCTGGAGGGCAGATGAGAGCGGAGGCTGGAGGGCAGAGGAAATCAGAGGCTGGAGGGCAGAGGAGAGCGGAGGCAGGAGGGCAGAGGAGAGGGGAGGCTGGAGGGCAGAGGAGAGGGGAGGCTGGAGCGCAGAGGGGAGCGGAGGCAGAGGAGAGCGGAGGCAGAGGAGAGCAGAGACTGGAGGAGAGCGGAGGCTGGAGGAGAGCAGAGGCTGAAGGGCAGAGGAGAGCGGAGGCAGAGGAGAGCAGAGGCAGAGGAGAGCGGAAGCAGAGGAGAGCGGAGGCTGGAGGAGAGCGGAGGCTGGAGGGAAGAGGAGAGCAGATTCTGGAGGGCAGAGGAGAGCGGAGGCAGAGGAGAGCAGAGGCAGAGGAGAGCGGAAGCAGAGGAGAGCGGAAGCAGAGGAGAGCGGAGGCTGGAGGAGAGCGGAGGCTGGAGGGCAGAGGAGAGGGGAGGCAGAGGAGAGGGAAGGCACAGGAGAGGGGAAGCAGTGGAGAGGGGAAGCAGACGAGAGGGGAGGCAGAGGAGAGCGGAGGCAGAGGAGAGCGGAGTCTGGATGGCAGAGGGGAGCAGAGGCTGGAGGGCAGAGGAGAGCGGAGGCTGGAGGGCAGAGGAGAGCAGAGGCAGAGGAGAGCAGAGGCAGAGGAGAGCGGAAGCAGAGGAGAGCGGAAGCAGAGGAGAGCGGAGGCTGGAGGAGAGCGGAGGCTGGAGGGCAGAGGAGAGGGGAGGCAGAGGAGAGGGAAGGCACAGGAGAGGGGAAGCAGTGAGAGGGGAAGCAGACGAGAGGGAGGCAGAGGAGAGCGGAGGCAGAGGAGAGCGGAGTCTGGATGGCAGAGGGGAGCAGAGGCTGGAGGGCAGAGGAGAGCGGAGGCTGGAGGGCAGAGGAGAGCAGAGGCAGAGGAGAGCGGAGGCAGAGGAGAGCGGAGGCAGAGGAGAGCAGAGGCAGAGGAGAGCGGAGGCTGGAGAAGAGCGGAGGCTGGAGGGCAGAGGAGAGCGGAGGCTGGAGGGCAGAGGAGAGCGGAGGCAGAGGAGAGCAGAGGCAGAGGAGAGCGGAAGCAGAGGAGAGCAGAGGCTGGAGGAGAGTGGTGGCTGGAGGAGAGCGGAGGCTGGAGGGCAGAGGAGAGGGGAGGCTGGAGGGCAGAGGAGAGCGGAGGCTGGAGGGCAGAGGAGAGCAGAGGCTGGAGGGCAGAGGAGAGCGGAGGCTGGAGGGCAGAAGAAAGCAGAGGCTGGAGGGCAGAGGAGAGCAGAGGCAGGAGGGCAGAGGAGAGGGAAGGCTGGAGGGCAGAGGAGAGCGGATGCAGAGGAGAGCGGAGGCAGAGGAGAGCAGAGATTGGAGGGCAGAGGAGAGCGGAGGCTAGAGTGCAGAGGAGAGTGGAGGCTGGAGGGCAGAGGAGAGCAGAGGCTGGAAGGCAGAGGAGTGCGGAGGCTGGAGGGCAGAGGAGAGCGGAGGCTGGAGGGCAGAATAGAGGGGAGGCTGGAGGGCAGAGGAGAGCGGAGGCTGGAGGGCAGAGGAGAGTGGAGACTGGAGGGCAGAGGAGAGCGGAGGCAGGAGGGCAGAGGAGAGCGGAGGCAGGAGGGCAGAGGAGAGGGGGGGCTGGAGTGCAGAGGAGAGAGGAGGCTGGAGGGCAGAGGAGAGGGGAGGCTGGAGAGCAGAGGAGAGCGGAGGCTGGAGGGCAGATGAGAGGGGAGGCTGGAGGGCAGAGGAGAGAGGAGGCTGGAGGGCAGAGGAGAGGGGAGGCTGGAGGGCAGAGGAGAGCAGAGGCTGGAGGGCAGAGGAGCGCGGATGCTGGAGGGCAGAGGAGAGGGGAGGCTGGAGGGCAGAGGAGAGCAGAGGCTGGAGGGCAGAGGAGCACGGATGCTGGAGGGCAGAGGAGAGGGGAGGCAGGAGGGCAGAGGAGAGGGGAGGCTGGAGGGCAGTGGAGAGGGGAGGATGGAGGGTAGAGGAGAGCGGAGGCTGGAGGACAGAGGAGAGGGGAGGCTGGAGGGCTGAACACTCACTGGGCTGTCAGCGGTCAGCGGCAGGACTGGGAGCGGTGCCGGCGGAGGCCGCACACTGGAGTGTCGGCCGGGGCGAGCCAGTTCCCGGATGTGGGTGGGCGCACATCGGGCTGTTTGCGGGGCTGGTGGCGGGATGGTGGTCCCTGATGGAGGAGGAGAGTGGGCGGTGAGCAGCAGGGCTATGTGGGCCGGGCCGTGCCGGTTCCCGGATGTGGGTGGGCGCACACCGGGCTCTGTGCGGGGCCGGTGGCGGGAAAGCGGCGAGTGGTGGTGCTTTAGCGCCCACAGCGAGCCACTGTGCCGCTCGTGGGTTTGGTGGGCGCTAAAGCGCCCACTTCCGTTACCGGTCTTATTACACAGGTCCGGACTCCATCGCGGAAGTTGGCCGGATTGGCCGGAAGTGGCCTTCGGGTTTTATATAAAAGATATATTTATATATATATATATATATATATATATATATATATATATATATATATATATATAAAACATATTATACACACACACACTTGAGACTGCTGTGGGCAGATTCACTGACCTCTCATCTTCATCATGCGCTCTGTCCTTGGCTCCCAGGCTCTGCCTCAGCGTTGACATCTTCAGGCGGTTCCTTCTGCGCTGGAGCCTCAGTGATCTTAGCTTAGTGATCTTCAGGATGAGCGGCAGCGTCCTGTGGAGCGAAGTCAGATCCTGTGACCTCATCAGATTCTCCAAACACTACAAGGGAGGGTAACAGACTGTGATGTCATCATCAGGGGAGGGACCTTTACCACCTCCACTCAAACATCTGCCATGCCCCTGAGCTGACAACACAAAGTCCCAGATGAGAGGTGAACAGAGGCAGAATGTCTAACAGAGAAATCTGGAAGACAGGACGGAGACAGAGGAGAAAGAACAGAGGGAGATGGAGGAGAAAGAGGACAGAGGAAGACTGAGTGGAAAGAGGACAGGAGGAGATGGAGGAGAAAGAACAAAGGGAGATGGAGGGGGACGGAGAGGAAAAAAGAGGACAGGAGGGAGATGGAGAGGAAAGAGGACAAAAGGGGGACAGAGAGGAAAGAGGACAGGAGGTAGACGGAGGAGAAAGAGGACAGGAGAGGGACAGAGGAGAAAGAGGACAGGAGGGGAATGGAGGAGAAAGAGGACAGGAGGGGGACGGAGGAGAAAGAGGACAGGATGGGGACGGAGGAGAAAGAGGACAGGAAGGGGATGGAGGAGAAAGAGGACAGGAAGGGGATGGAGGAGAAAGAGGACAGGAGGGGGATGGAGGAGAAAGAGGGCAGAGTGGGAAGGAGGAGAAAGAGGGCAGAGTGGAACGGAGGAGAAAGAGGGCAGAGTGGGATGGAGGAGAAAGAGGGCAGAGTGAGATGGTGAAGAAAGAGGACAGAGGGGGATGACATAGGGGCCCGGCTCCCTGTATGCTGGGGGGCCCGGTTCCCTGTGTTCTGGCGGGCCTGGCTCCCTGTGTGCCTGGGGGCCCGGCTCACTGTGTGCTGGGGCCCCCCCTTTTCTCACCTCTCCTAACCTGTGTGCAGCTCTGTCGTGGCAGAAGCGATCATGCCCATCTCTCTGCACTGAGCAGGATTCTATGGTCTCTGAGGTGCTGGAGGACTGGAGGACTGGAGACCATAGGCATCAGTTTGTGGAGCATATTAATGAGAGTTTGGGTAAATGACCTCATACACCGCAGCATGGCAATTGTACATTCATATTGGTAGCAGTAGGACAAGTCTAGTCATTGGGAAAGTGCAGAATGTGCACAGACTTTGCAGGAAGAGACCACGACAAGAGGCCTCAGATGAAAACAATTAATAAATGTAACATTATTAGGATATTGTTGACTATGTAGTAAATGTGGCTGAAGCAGAAGTAAGATTTTATTTTAAAGGGAAGGTGCCATAAAAAAATTCAACAATTTCAAAAATGTAAATTATTGGCTTTAATTTGTTTTTTTCCAATATTATCCTTTTTTAATGGAGTAAAATTTGAAAAATAATATAAAACATTTCAGCTGCTGAAATTCTACTTTACAGCGCCTATTATGCATTACAAGTAGAGATGAGCGAACTTTGCTGAAATATGTTTGCCAATTTCAAATTCGGAAAGAATATAGCTGATTTGATTTCCAAACACTTTCCCATAAGTCGACAAATTCGGCTAAGTTTGGGGAAAAAGTTTGATATTTAAAATGGCCCTAAATAATTACCTGTTTATTTGTTGCTAAAAAAAGTCCTATGGCCATTATATGCTTAGTAACCATGATCTTACAGGTCTGTTCACCCTGATGAAACCTCATAGTATGGCTATTGTTTCTTAAAAATGTGCAATCACTATTCAGTGTTATAACAATCATAATACTGCTAATATTAATATGTATTTATTTATATAGTGATATTAATTCCATAACGCTTTACATACATTTGCAACATTATCCCTATTTGGACTCACTCTCATTTTCTCATTTATAATGCATCTTCCAGTTGTTCTGGAATTCCTGCCGTCCCCAGTGCACAGTAGCCTTATTCAGCATTCCAGATGAATTAATGGTGAATGGTAACATTAATAAACTTATTTATTTTCATCATGTTTCATACTAACATATCAGGCTTGAATAATGACTGCAACTAAGTATCCACAACCCATTCTATATACGCTCTTGCCTGGCATACAGGTGTTAATTAACAGCTAGGCATTATGCAACAATAGTCTGCAAACATTCAACTCCAGTACTGATTACTCAGAACTGAATCGTGACACTCAATGCAAGAAGTTTGCCCCTTAGTGAAAGCAAACATACCCAAAGCCACAGAACTTTAGCAGCATCTCCCACCATCATATCTCTGTCTGCATTCCCAGTGGCAGGCAGTTACGCTGGCTGGATTCCTCACCGCAGTCATTTCTTCATGGATCCTCTGCCAGGCATGGCTGACCTCGACTCAGAGGATGATATAATCTACCTAATCACCCCCTTGGCAGAAGGTGGGTTGGCAGAACTATACCAAGAGTGGCATCATGGAGAGGAGATGAAGCTCCACCACATTTCTCAATTTGGTCATCATCTGTAATGAGGTGCGGATCCAATCCTGGGTTCTGATTCAAGCTGCGGACCTGAGGAGTGGGTCATAGCAGTCAGGTCACTTTTAACCTATGGCACCACATATCTGCAGAGGATCTGGCCGTAGGTCTGGCTAGATTCCAGCTGCAGCCGATGTTGTAGTCTCAGCTACTACATCCCATTCCCCAAAATAGAAGGACCAGGACCTTTATGGGGAGCCTGAGGAATAGAAGCACCTTAAAGTCAAATGTTTCCCAGAAAGACTTTTGGGACTTGCTTTATTTTCTTTTTTTTTTGTTGTCCTTTACTAAGGCGTGTGTTTTTGTTAAAGTTGTTATAGCATTTTGTGCTGTTTGAGCTTCCCCCTCCTGAGTATTCATGCAGCTTTGGGGTCCAATTGAAAGACCTTAATGGACTTTGCCCTTTATTGCCTCTCCACCACATGAACAGTCTGTGTGCTGCTGCTGCTGATCTCTGTGGGACTTTTGGTACATGTATATATGTATAATATATAATGTGTATATAGTTACGTTTTTTTGTTTCAGATAGTCTGTGTATGTATATATAGTAAAGTATTTTAGTTTACTCCTCGTGTGTTGTACTGTTTCTGCAAGCAGATGCTTTGATACTCCCCTACAGAGACTGATGAACAAGCCACAGGCCTCTGGCCTAAAGATTTGGGGTATGGAACTGCAAGACACTATACCCACTCCAGTAGAACAGGGGTGGCCAAGTGCAGTTCTTAAGGGCCTCAAACAGTGCATCTTCTCAGGATTACCCTAGCATTGTACAAGGTGCTGGAATCATCCATCCACTGTACAATGTTAATGAAATCTAGAAAACATGCACTGTGTTCAGACCTTGAAGACTGTAGCTAGCCACCCCTGCCCTAGAAGTGTTTGTGAAAATAACCAAGGGGCAAGAGGAATCCTTGAGCCCCTTCACCACATCTGCTGCTCTCCTTGACTCTTTTAGGTTCTGTACCCACATTGTGTTGTTTAAATTTTATTTACACAAATGAAGAATCTGCATCAAAATCTGCATGTCTATCTTGAGGCCAGCAAAGTGTAGGGCAGGTCAGAATTGCTGTTCCCGTGTAGCTTTTTTGTTTCCTTGCACACGTGGTACAGATTTCTTTTTTCTGCTCCAAAATTTGCAGCAAGCAAATCTGCAATAAAAAAAACACATTGCCATCGCACTTCAGAACGCTAATAGATTTTGCTGGCTTCAGGAGGATAGACATGCAGATTCTCAAAATCTTCTTCCAAAAAAGCATCAAACAACTTGGCGGGGTCATAGTGTGATTCCCAGGTGCATAATGCCGGCTGTGTAACGTGACATAAAACAAATAAATAATGTAAAAAAGTGTTGTGCTCCATCCTGTTTTCAATTGCCAGCCAAACTTAAAGTGGGCAAAATAAAACAAAGAAGGAAGCGCTCCCATGGGGAGAATCTGGTGGTATATTGGGGGTATTGAGAGGGAGTGAGGGGGGACTCTAACCTGTAAAGTTGTGCCACCTCCGCACAACCTCAGTGTTAGCCATTGAGTAACCCTATATTTTGTAAACGTATTCTCAGCAGGGTAAGGGTCCATCATTATTGGGTCCCAATGCTATAGAATAGCACACTTCAGCTTACCAGAAATTGGCACATTCATCTGAAGCTCCAATTCCTGGCGCTTTACCGGCGCCTTCCAGTTGCCATGTAGTGGTGGCAAACTGGGTAATAAGGGGTTGATGCCAGTTTTGTATTGCCATCTGGCATTAAACCAAAATTCCTAAAGGCTGGACAATTTTAAACCTGACCTTAAGAATTTCAAGTAAATAGTAAAGTATATTTATAATAGAGAGAGGGAATGCACAGCAAAAAGTCAAAAAAGGGTGTCACATAAGGCAAGGTCAAGAGCATCAATCAAGGAAGAGAAAGACCCTGTATATCCAAAAATGACAACTTTATTACATATATGCTAACATAAAAACACCAATTAAAAGCAGTTAAAACAATGTGGATCTGGACCTACATTGTTTCACTTCAAGTAATGTTTATTGAGTTTTCTTGATAATCAGTATATTACAATGGGTTACAGCATTAAGTATTCATTTTAGTGTAATTAAAGTAGTATAATGTACAAAGTACACATTCTTTAACTAATAACTCTATATTGTTGATAAGTATGCTTGATATAATCATCAATAATCTTCGTTTACAGAACACAGTGAATAAGGTGATAACACAAACATTCTAGCAAGAACATCTTACGGCTCATGTTACTAATAACATTCTACTAATAAGGATTCTTTTATAGCTTTTTGTTGCTTGAGTCTTATTTTATAGCGCATATATCTAAAAGGTTCAAGGTCCCCTACTTGGTTGCTCAAATAAGTATTTAGTTTTATTTGAAAGTCTGCTACTGTCAATTCAATGTCAATAGGGCTAAGTTAAATTAAATGAAATGGTTGATGATGGAGTCTTGCCACGGATCCCATTTATGATGAAATTTTACTTGGGTGTTGTTTTTAATAGAGAAATGGTATTCCAGATTTTTGTGGAGTGATAGGGTTTCTAGAACATCTTGGATTTTTGGAGTGATGGTGCTTTTCCAGTTGGAAGCTATTAGTTTGTTTGCGATTAGAATAATATGTATAACTATGGGTCTATATTGTTTTGTAATTGTGTCAATGTTTAGTAATAATAATGTTAGTTCCGGTTTTAAAGTAATGCTCAGATGAGTGATTGAGGATATTAGTTTTTGTAAGTCTCTCCAGAATTCTCTGATTTTGGGACATGCCCAGAATATGTGTGTTATATTTCCTGTTTGTTTACAGTGTCTCCAACATTCATTTGTAAGTTCTGGGTTCATTAAGTTTAACTTATGGGGAGTGAAATACCATCGGGTAAGCAGTTTATAAAACGTCTCAATCAATGATACACAAGGTATGTATTTATAGATGGAGGCCATTACTTTTTGAAGCTTTATTTCTATTGGGATTTCTGTGAATTTTAGTTCTTTCTTCCATGAGTCCATGAGTCCATGAGACCTACATTGTTTCAACTACTTTTAATTGGTGTTTTTGCATTGTTAGTATATATGTAATAAAGTTGTCATTTTTTAATATTATTTCAGTGTACACATTTGTATAGGCAGGTTTTTTCTCTACCTTGGTCAACAGTAAAGTAGATACAACACACAGAGAACATTTTTATCAGATTATAAAGACCCAAACACGTATCTGGACTCCATCCTTATTACTCTCTCATACCTATCCTCGATCCTGCGCAACGTATTTTTGATTGCAGGCTGTGGTGAAGAACAAGATGTCATGTCATGGCAGCCTCCAAACATTAAATGAATGATCCACCAGCTCCAGTCTGGTAAGCACAAACACTCTCCCTACATGCTGCTTGACCTTTCCCTATGCTCACACTATGATGTTTCCAGATGCTAAGTGTGAAATATGGTGGTGGCAGGGGTTGACAATCACAGTAATTCCACAACAAAGATAACTATGGCATTACTGTGATTGTTAAGCAAGCCCATCATGTTTAGTGGCTGAAAATCAGGCACCATACATGCTGGGCAGGACACCCGAATATTACAAGGAGGGCACAGAAATACTCGTCGAGAAATGAGGAGCTCGATTACCGTAATATCTGTACGAGTACCGAATAGCGTTGAGCAGATTTTCTCATCACTAATCATTACCAGTTGACGAAAACTTCAGCAGCATCTGGGCCACATTTTACCAAAAGATGTTACAGCTGCAATTGAACCAATCCTTAACATGTTACTTGCTGCTTTTTTAGTGGAATACGAATATAGACCAGGCAAAGAGATGAGGGTGGTGATGCTCATCTTGAATGGCATTCCCAAATAGTTAAGGGCATATCCTTTCAAAATATTTAATAGTAGTGGGTTAACCAACTTTATCTGTTAAAAAGGGATACAAATTATTTGATAGGCATGGAGAAAAATGGGAAATGTTAAGGTAAAGAAGGATTTATTGTCTTCAGGCCAAAAAGTTCATGGAGTTTGAGATTTCAGGTTTGATAAAAAGAACTATTGAAGGTGTGGCTAAGTTGATGGATGCAGGGAGTGTCTGTACTTACTGTGCAGCTATGTACTCTGCTTTTTCTTACTGTTTTAGGAACATCTACTTTTATGCGTGAACTGTATGCAGTATATAAAAATGGAATTCGAAATCTCTGAAAGTTTAAATCTATATACTTCCATTGGTCTTACTAGCAGTGATAGAACCTTAACATTTTTAAAGTAACAAAAGGTACTTCAACACTGGCCAAACTTTTCAACTAAATATACTAAAACAATGTATGATATACTGTAGTTCAATATCTGTAGACTAATACTAATGTTTAGTTTATTGTAAATATGAATGCTATATTTTCAAAAACTTTTTTCTCCCACTGTTTACATCCTATGGATGCAAGCAAATCACTATACATCTGTATTTATCGCATATCACGTACTCCTCAACATTGAAACTTCAACATCAAGCAGATAAAGCTGTAGAATACTGGAAATCACAGGATCATAGACACAGCAATGATTTGAAATTGATGAGAAAACAGAAAAGAAATTTTCAAAACATGTCCATTTCTTTTGCATAGAGTATGAGAAAACTTTAGCAGATTTACCATTTTATTAGACACTGTACTGTTAGGTCCAACATTTCTATACTGAGAAGTAAAGATCATGAAAGGGAAGGAACAAAACAATGTTGTTTCACAGCATCTGATATATTACTTGAACCCAAGTGTTAATAGATCATTTTCACTTGCTTATCTTGTTATAATGAGTTTCCACGTGTGTTCTTTAAAACTAATGCTTAAATCTTAAGATTAAGGTCACAATGCAATTTACATAGTTGAAAGGAGGGCAAACTCAATTAAATACTATTTAACACTTGTTGCTTAACATTTTACATATTAAAAGTTTAATGTGTGTATTTCTCACACCTTATATGTATTACATTTACACATTTTAAATAGGTAGGAAAGTCAAAACAAATCCCTCAATGACCTTGGACGTACCCATACATTCTGATTGGGAAGGGATTCCCGACATAGGACTTATGGGTACATTATGTCAATTGTCTGGGGAATAGGAGTTGTGCCCGCACGATCGCTTCCGATAACTCATCCTACGTGGCAGCCGAGACCTGTCTCTCACAGCCAAGAGTGGTGCCTGCACTAACCCTGGATTTTTAACCCTCAGTAGTAAGCTCAGCAAAATGGGACTGGGAGAGATGGGGCACTCCCTATCCCTTTCGATCGGGACATCCACGACATGGTCACATGGTCCCAATTATTGCCATGGCACTCAAGATCATCATGATGACCTCTGGGTCTGCCAGTAATGGCAAACCAGTTAAACCATGAGCAAGGTCTAAGAGGCTTTTGTCAGTGTAAGGCTGAAAGATATATTCCAGTGCAGTGCTTGTATGTTACAATGGTTATACAAGCATTTAGAGTAATAAGAGCTAAAGTCTCATGGAGGAACTAAGTAAAAAAGGAAAGAAAGTGTTAAAAAAAAAACATAAAAATATTTATAAAAACTGGGGGCATGGTATGGCAGTGGTGGAGTGAGGACGTGTTTCTGGGAGCTCTCCCTCACCCACCGGTTTAACCCCATCAGCGACCGACACCAGACGGCTTTTCTACATCCATGGGGGCTAAAAAGAAGAAAGGCACCGGAGGGGCTCCTCCGGCGGCACTGGAACCCGCCACGCAGCAGATCACCAGGTTCCTGGTCGGCCCGGAGAGGGACGGAGGCCCTGCAGTAATGGCGGTGAGGGAGACTGAGGAGGCGTGCCCAGCAGCAGCAGCGGGACGAGCGGCGGGAGAAGGAGAGGGAGCCGCTGCTACAAAGTCCCCGGAGAAAGCGCCAGGTAGCACTACAGATCAGGCACATGTGGAAGGGGTGGGTGAGGAGCAGACCCCCCGGACCACAAACCAAGATGGCGACATTCAGGAGGAGGAAGGAGCTGCAGCAAACAGGTTGGTGACAGGCAAAGAGGAGGTGGCACAGGGACATGAAGGAATGGAGGAGGAAGATTATACCATGGATTATCATGAAAGTACACCTCGAGACCCTACACCCATTTATCCCAGACCCATCTATGAACACTCACAGCAACCTGTAACCCATGAGGCAGCAGAAACAGTATTGATAGGCAGTGAGACAATACAAAATGGCTACAATTCCTTGGCCCCCTCACCGTTAGCAATGCCTTCCTACTGCTATCCTGCTTATGCTACACAGGGCTTTGGATTCAGCCCCCATGTAACACAAGGGATTGATCTGGAATTACTGAACGCAAGATTGAGGGACATGCTTACTAGACAAGATATGGAACAATACGTGGCACGTCTAGAAACATCATATAAGGCAGAACTGTCAACTTTGAGGGACGAAGTGCAGCAATGCAATGAGAGGGTCACCATCCAGGACCAGGCTATAGCTGCTTTGACGGCCAGACTAGATGCCCAGGAGGAGACCTTAGTGGCTCAGTCCCACCATATTCAAAGGTTGGCAGAGATGCTTGACGACGCTGAGACTAGAGGCAGACGAAATAATATCAGAATAAGGGGGCTGCCGGAAACAGTCATGCCCAAAGAGATCAATGGAGCCCTACAGCAGATGTTTAATACAGTGCTTCAGCGTCCCCAGGAGACACCATTTGAACTCGATCGAGCTCACCGTGCCTTAGGTCCAAAGCCCCTAGACCAGGCTCCACCAAGAGATGTGATATGCCGGGTTCATAAATATCGGCTAAAGGATGCGGTTATGACCAAGGCGAGGGCGGAAGATGTCATACAATACAAGGGCACAAGGGTCCAGTTGCTACCGGACCTTTCCAGATGGACTCTTCAGAGGAGAAGGGCCCTTCGCCCTTTATTGGACGTTTTGCGTCGGCATAACATCCCATACACCTGGGGATTCCCCTTCTGTCTCAGAGTCCATGGGGGGGGTAGAATGCACCTACTAAGTCACCCGAGTGGCATCCCTGCTTTCTCGGCAGCCCTTAATATTCCAAGAATTGAGATCATGGACTGGCCGTCCTTGCCATTCCACTACGGAGGAATGGACCCCCCAGGACGGTTCCTTCCCCAACGACCCAGGAGAGCGGACAGGCACTATGACAGAGGTAGAATGGAGGATCGCGGCAGACCCGCTGATGAAAGGGTTCCATGACCCTGAGGGTTCAGAGGGATGGGCTAGATTGTTTTTTGTTTGGGAGGGGGACGGAGTCTTATGATCCTACAGGACATTAATCTAGGAACTGTAACTGTGCACTCCGGGATTTTGAGATTTGTCCCTCAAAAAAGACTGCCTCACGGAAAAGGAGAGTAGTATGGTTCTGAAAATTACGGGTTTATTGTTTGCCTCATGGGACCTATTATTCATTTTGTGTTCTATACTAATGTTGGATCAAAGATTGATGTGCACGGGTAATGGCGCCCCATGGAGGGTTCTTGAGGTTGGATTCCTGGCACTCCTTAGAATATTTAATGGAACTACTCTGTTCTCCGTCGCAATGCGGCGGGGAATAGAGGTCCTGGTCAGAACTGGGTGTGGATCATCCTTTGTGTATTATTGAATGGATGAACTGGATAGAGCCATATACGGAGTGTAGGGAATGCAACATCACTAGACATATCATATTCTCTAGCGGCCTTACTTACAGATAAGGCCCATGGTGGTTCTCCTCAGGAGGAGAGGCCACTGGTTGAACCGGTGGGGGGAGAATCGCTCCACTTTGCGCATACTATACGATCCCTGCGGAGGAGCCATAACCTATGGTATGGTATTTGGCAGTTATTCTAATCCTCCTAATTACTTATAAATAGTAAAATATAAGATATAAATTTATATTGATCTATTCCTGTAATATTACGTCTTGCCGTGTTACTCTAAACAGATAGTCACCACTCTTGTAATTGAGATTGCTTTTGCTCTTCATTGATCCTTTTCTTTTTCTTTTTGTCTCCCTTGATTTTACGTTATTCTTCACACCTTTCTCCCCCACTTTTTACCCTCCTGAAACTCCAATTTAAATACTTCGCCTCCGGGCCGCTTTTGGAAAACGAGACGAATTAACCCAACCAAGATGAGACCAAAGATTACCCTGGGATCCCTGAATGCAAAGGGGCTCAACACTCCCCAGAAAAGAACACAGATATTATATGGCATGCACAAGCGGAAGGTGAGTGTGCTCATTTTGCAGGAGACTCACTTCAAGGAACATCACATCCCACACATTAGAGATAGATACTATTCAACATGGTTCCACAGCGCCTGCCCTGTTAGCCGCTCGAGGGGGTATCCATCGCTGTCCACAAATCCCTACAGCATACCATTCTGGATACTTGCATAGATGAAGAGGGTAGATACGTCCTGTTAAAAATGAAGATTCACGCCACTGTATACACCATTGTGGGGTGGTACGCACCAAACGATAACTCAGCTGCAGCCAGTCGGGGCTTCTTGACCAAAGTAAGAGAATTTGCGGAGGGGGTAATTGTGATAGGGGGAGACTTTAATCTCACCTTAAATCCGCGGATGGACTCCACATCGAAAAAGGTGAGAGGAACACCCAAGCAAGTTACGCTTTTAAAACAAAATCTCCATGGGATGCAGTTAGTTGACGTATGGAGGGCATGTAATCCTGGGATAGGGATTATACGTACTATTCTAGCCCCCACGACTCATATAGTCGCATTGATTTTTTTCTTCGTTAGCCACCATGCCTTGTCCTGGCACCCCAGACCGACCATTGGTAGCTTCTTATGGCCTGACCATGCACCAATATTTTTAGATATCACCCCCCCTGACGTGATGGCCCGCCCTTGGACGTGGAGACTTAATGATAATCTCCTTCAGGACTTGAAGTGCTCAACGGAAATCAAAGAGTCGATAGACTTGTTCTGGAAAGATCATAGGAAAGATGACACACAGACCCCGATTAAATGGGAGGCCCTTAAATGTGTGTTGAGAGGGGTTTTCATAAAACATGGATCCCGCTTAAAAAAGGAAAGATCGGTTAGGATTCAGGAGCTGACAGACGCCATATATAGACTGGAGCAGCAGCATAAAAACAATATGTCAGCAATAGTGTTGGGAGACTTGATTAAGCATAGAGAGGCACTTAGGAATCTACTTAATGAGCAGTCCTTGAAATACAGAAACACTATAAAAAGCCTCATGTACCTTAAGGCTAATAAATGTGATCGCCCCCTTGCACGCTTGCTGCACCCTAGGACTCAGACCACGTACGTACCGAAACTTCAACGAAAAACAGGGGTAGAGACACACGACCCAAAAGAAATTTTAGACATAATGCGCAATTATTACCAAAAACTGTATAATATTGAGGGACCGACATCGAATACACAAAAAGTGACTATGCAAGCCAAGATAGATCAGTATGTAGCGGATACTCCACTCCCGAGGCTGAGGCAGCAGATAGTAGACGAGTTGGAAACGGATGTTTCAATAGCGGAAGTGGAGGAGGTCATCAAAAATACCCCTACAGGAAAGAGCCCCGGCCCCGACGGATTTTCCCCACAATTCTACAAATTCTTTAGGGAACAACTCACACCGCATATGACAAAAGTATATAACTCCATCTCGGCGTCTACCGGGTTCGCTACACAGTCCCTGGCAGCTCATATCACAGTCTTGCCAAAACCAGGTAAAGATCCCACCATAGTCTCAAATTATAGGCCAATTTCACTTATAAATGTGGACATTAAAACATATGCAAAGATTCTGGCTAATAGATTGGCACCCCTTTTACCTTCTATTATTCATACGGATCAGGTGGGGTTTGTCCAGGGTAGAGAGGCGAGAGATGGAGTGCTGAAGACGCTCTCCCTAATTGCACATGCTAGAGCCTCCCATAAGCCCTTGGGATTGATCTCGGTGGACGCCGAGAAAGCATTTGATCGGGTGAGGTGGAGCTTTTTGCACTCGGCTCTCAAACAGATAGGGTTGGGACAGAAATTTATTGGCCACATTGCCGCATTATACACGAAATTTTCTGCCACAATTAAAATCAATGGTTCTCTATCAGACCCCTTTCCGATAAAAAACGGGACTCGGCAGGGTTGCCCCCTCTCACCGCTGCTGTATGCGATAGCGATGGAACATTTGGCAGTGGCGGTGAGACAAAACCCTGATATACAGGGCGTAGATATAGGAAAACATCATTATAAAGCATCATTATATGCAGACGACCTTTTATTATATATATCGCGACCGCATATCACTATTCCCGCCTTAATGTTGGTATTTGGAAAATACAGTGAAGTTAGTAATTTTAAAATAAATTACACAAAAACAGAAGCACTCAATATCACATTGCCAGCAGGTGAAGTAGAGAGAGCCAAGGATAACTTCCCGTTTAAGTGGCAGCCGTCGGCCCTTAAATATCTGGGAATTCAGGTCCCCTCAGATCTAAGTAAACTATATGCATTAAACTATGAGACATTGTTGACTAGGACCCTGAAGGACCTTAAAGGTTATAATCAGAAAACAATCTCGTGGTTTGGACGTATTAATTCGTTTAAGATGGATGTGCTCCCCCGGTTTCTTTATGTTTTCCAAACAGTTCCTCTCTCACCCCCGCAGAGCTTCTTTAAAATTTTACGCTCAGCGTTGATCCGTTTTGTGTGGCGGCAGTCTAGACCTAGATTGAAATATCAAATTTTAATAAGATCTAAGAGACAAGGAGGAGCCGGACTTCCGGACCTACAGACATATCACCAGGCCTCCCAGTTAATCCATCTGTTTGATTGGCATTATAGAAGGGACACGAAGCAATGGGTGAGATTAGAACAGGAAGGGTACCTGGTTCCACTACGAAATCTGCCATGGATGGTGACGAGAGACAGAGAGAAGATAGGGTCGGGATGCCCTGGAGGGGTGACTGGAGAGATCATAAAAACATGGGATACGCTGAAACGAAGGAAGGGTTTGATGGGCGTCGGTAACCCTCTGTCTCCCATATTCTTTAATCCTGACTTCCCTCCGGGTTTACAACGTGAGAGTTTCCTGGGATGGCGGAGGATGTCAGAACCGAGGTTGTACCAGTTGAGCACGAGGCGGGGCTTACCTTCCCTCGCTGAATTACAAGATAGATCCCTCGTACAGCCCCTGTCTTGGCTGGAATATGAACAGATGAAATCATTTTATTGTCGAGTAGCGGGGGGGTCGGGTACTCCGCCTCCCTTATCTCGATTTGAGAAGGTGTTTACCCAGGAGTCTCCGCCATCACACCAGATTTCCCTTATCTACCACATGCTGAGGGAGGGGGAGTCAGTGACAGTCCCCGCTTATATGAGAGCTTGGGAGACCGAGATGGATTGTGTATTCGATGTGGAGGACATTGCAGCGGCCTTCCTATACACACACAAGATGTCCCCGGCTGGCTGTACGCAAGAAAAAAACTTTAAAATCCTTACTCGGTGGTATCAATACCCTGTGAGGCTGCATGCTATCTTCCCCTCGGTGTCGGACAGGTGCTGGCGTTGTGGAAGCGCCAAAGGCACCATGATTCATATATGGTGGCAGTGTCCGGGTGTAAGGAGCTTCTGGGACAGGGTCTTTAAGGCATATACGGCCATTACTGGGGATAGGATACTCCCCACACCTCAAGTAGCTATTCTTTCTATGCTACCTGGCCCCATAGCGAGCCAAAAACGAAGCATCCTCAGATTTTGTCTGACGGCGGCTCGCATGGTTATACCCAGACACTGGCTGACAACAGTAGCCCCATCCATGGCAGAATGGTTGGCTGAATTCTCCCATGTTCATCATATGGAGGAATTGTTGGCCCAGGCTTCAGGAGATAATTCTGGGTTTGTGAGGACCTGGCAGTCTTGGATCATATTTAGGGAGTCTGAGGACTTTAAGAAGTTAACTGAAAGCTGGGACGGACCGTGATTGATACCGGTCTCTCATCTCCGGAGGTGGCTCGGTGGCGATCCTTATTTTCATTCCCCCTTTCATTATCCTACACTCCTCTTACCCCCCCCCCTCCCTTATACGTGTGTATGTATGTGTATATATATATGTATATATATGTGTATGTGTATGTATATATATGTATTTTTTTTTTTTTTTTTTTTCCCCTTCTTCTCTTTTTGTTTTATTGTTGGTGATTAATCGAAGGCAGGAGCAACATGGGCCATAGAATAACTTGCTTTTGACAAGACCACCAGCCATGCAAATTCACAGAGTGGAGTCACTACGGCAGATGCTTCCGTGATCAATATATAATGAAACATTTTTAAGGTACATTGAATGTGTACAGCTTAGATTCGGATATCGGACCGAGGTATTTGTATAACAATTTAATTTTTAATTAGAGAATAGACAGAAAGAATTTTTTGAGGTAACTTATTGAAGGAAGAAAAGTTATAAGTTTAACACTAAGCAACAGTGATATACGAAAATAGACTATATAGATATCCAAGGTAAAGAAATTATAGAAAGTATTCTTGTATGTTATACTGGTATATTTTATGTACTTTATACGACTGATTGTATTTTTTTCTTTTTTGTTTGTTTTTCCTTTGTCCATTTTTTATAATGATGATAATAATAATAATAAAAACGGATTGAACATAAAATATTTATAAAAACTGACAAAATTGAGAACAAAAAATGCAATAAATATTATACTATACTAATATTATATTATATATAATTCACAGAGTGGAGTCACTACGGCAGATGCTTCCGTGATCAATATATAATGAAACATTTTTAAGGTACATTGAATGTGTACAGCTTAGATTCGGATATCGGACCGAGGTATTTGTATAACAATTTAATTTTTAATTAGAGAATAGACAGAAAGAATTTTTTGAGGTAACTTATTGAAGGAAGAAAAGTTATAAGTTTAACACTAAGCAACAGTGATATACGAAAATAGACTATATAGATATCCAAGGTAAAGAAATTATAGAAAGTATTCTTGTATGTTATACTGGTATATTTTATGTACTTTATACGACTGATTGTATTTTTTTCTTTTTTGTTTGTTTTTCCTTTGTCCATTTTTTATAATGATGATAATAATAATAATAAAAACGGATTGAACATAAAATATTTATAAAAACTGACAAAATTGAGAACAAAAAATGCAATAAATATTATACTAATAAATACAATTCTTTATGTAAAAAATAAAGAAAGAATCACCATATTTGGAACAAACTGATTTGTTAAACTGTCACATTATTTAACCACTTCAGTGAACACCATAAAAAATAAAACAAAAATGCGGCAAATAACTATAATTTTTCATTACACCACCAGTGAAATATAACATGATAAAAAAGTCATAAATAAAAATGGTATTGCTGAAAACATCATTTTGTCCTACACAAAAGCAAACTACATTAAAGAGAATCAACCAGCAGGATTTAGGGCTATAAAGTGAAGCCAGTGTCTTACAGGCCCTGGAATACTGAGTGCAATCATAACATTACTTCAATGATTACATGTATGATTGCTGAGATAAATGTTATAGAAATCCTTAGAAAGTGTGCAGCAGGGGGGCGGAGTGTGCTATACATTAGCATAAGAGGGGCTGGGTTTCTTTGTATTTCTTCCCTGTTTGCTGTAAGCCAAACCCTCCCCCCTCATTTCTCACTCCCTCCCTGCCACTCTACCAGGCACTTTGTCATGTGTGCCCCAACTCATCACTTCACCCTCCCCCATCCCTCTCTACATCTTCTCCATTTCCTGCTTCTGCTGTGGGTTGAAGTGTCTCTGGATCTGCAGAGTTTCTGATGGCGCATGCTGGGAGTTGTAGTGTATTTGGATCAACAGACTGTGTGATGGAGCATGCTGGGAGTTCTAGTATCTGTATCTGCAGACTGTGTGATGGAGCATGCTAGGTGTTGTCATTTCTCTGGATCTGCAGACTGTAGTGTATGGGGCATGCTGGGGGTTGCAGTGTTTCTGGATCTGCAGACTGGTTATATTTCTGGACCTCACGGGGCTGTATGGTCCTAGTAAAAGGGATGAGAGGGAGAGAGGTGCAGATCTAAGTGTAGATGTACATAAGTCCAACCATATATTTGTAGATAATCTCCTCACCTTTCTGTCGTCTTGTATGGCATATATCCTCAAGGAGCTGGAGCTGAAAACAATTCTTCCTGATCTGCAGCTTTGTGCTGGATATTCAGAGCCTCCAGCCTGTGGGCTCTGTCAGCAGTATTCAGATTGAAAAAGACATCCGGTGGAGATCACAGGCGCTCCCAGGAAGAAATAGAAGCCTCTGTTCTTACTTCCAAATTATTTTTATTCACATTAAAACTACGCGTTTCGCTAAAAATTTTAAAACATAGCCTTCCTCAGGTACCTTAATACAGAATTGCATTTTTTGTGGTGTAAAAGTGGCCTGACATAAAATAAAACAATATAAAGGTGGTATTACTTTAATTGAACTTAACTGAAGAATGAAGCTGTCAATAAAAACTCTGAGTGGTGTAAAAAAAGAACAAAAAAGAACCAATTCCTGGGGATGTGGCCTGGCCAGGATACGGAGAGAATGAAGATTTTAGAGGTCCTGCGCTCTCGAGGGTCTGGAAGCCTGCAGCAGACAAATCAAGCACACGGAGAAAACAGCCTTATCAGGGATGAACACAAGCAGAAGAGCAAAGTGGAGGTGTTGTGGATGGACAAGCGGGCACACTGGGGCTGGATGGAGAGAAGAGGCAGCGGGAGTGCGCTGACATAATACGAGCGCCATCTTGGCCACAAACACAGCTCCCGGTGAAATTAGGACCTTAGGTGGAGAGACAAAAGAACATGTGGCACTGCAAGATGGGGGCTGTACTGCTAGAGCAAGGTCGCTGCACAGAGGAGGACGAGCATAAGGCGATAGCTCCGACAATGAGGAATGAAGGTAACCCAGTGGCAGAAGAAAGGGACTTAAATAACAATCAGGCACCATCTTAGCCTGACACAGTGCCCATGCTCCTTTGCTGAGGAAGCCAAGGGATAATATTACAGCTCACTTAAGATGATTGTCCATTTCAGAGGTGCTGACCTGACATAATACAGTCCCTGACAAACGTTTTGTCACTTATCCATGTTATGTAAACTAAAGCTTATAACCTGAAGTAAAATTCATCCATTGGTTTTATAAATTACTCTTTTGGAAGCTGAAACCCTTCCAAATGTGGTCTAGGTTAAGAAAATAAATCGTCATCAATGCTGAAATATTGATCATTTATCAGATATGATCAGATTTTGGCAAGACAAAAGTTTTGTCGCCTAGTTATCTAATGCACCCAATCCTAATTTACATCCTCACCTGTGCTGTGTAAATGATCGGTTAATTAGTGGGTGTGTATAAAAAGAAACCCACACCCCAGACCTTAACTTGAACTGCATCTTGAGCTCCAACAACATGCCAAAAATCCACCCTGCGACCAAAGCCTTGATTATCAAGAGGCTGAAGACCAGATCCACTGCAGAGGTGGCTGACACCTTTATTGTGTCTCAGCGTCAAGTACAAAAAATTAAAAAAAAAGATATGAAGAGACTGGAGATGTGTTTGACAAGCCCAGGTCCGGCAGACCCCGCAAGACAAATGCTCAGGAGGAACATTTGTTGGTTAGAAAATCCAAAGCAATCCCCTCTTCCACTGCAACAGAGCTCCAACAGGACTAGTCACCTCAAGTCCCTGTGTCAACTAGAACAGTTTGTAAGTTTCTGTCTCGAAATGGCCTCCATGGTCGAATCAGTACCCAGAAGCCAACACTAAACAAAAGGCAAATATAAAAAACCGTTTGGCATTTGCAAAGTCCCACAGCCTGCTAAACAGATGAATGCTGGAAAAGTGTCAGGAGGTGGATTTCTCTGATGAATCCTTAGTAGAATTACACCACAGCAGCTGCAAACACCACAGGAAACCTACTGGAGCCCTTATGGATCCAAATTTGGCAGTGGAAAGATCATGGTCTGGGGTTACATTTAGTATGGGGGTGTGGGAAACATTTGCAAGGTGGAAGGCAATATCAATAACCTAAAATATCAAGAAGTATTAGCTACCTTGAAATCATAAAAGGGGTCACATTCTGCAACAGGATGGTGCTCCATCTCATACTTCCATCTCTACAACCATATTTCTGCAGGCAAAAAAGATCAAGGTGCTCAAGGACTGGCCAGCCCAGTCACCAGACATGAACATCATTGAGTATGTTTGGAGTAGGATGAAAGAGGAAGCTTGAAAGACAAAACCAAAGCAATTATTTGAACTCTGGGAGGCATGTAAGACTGCATTTTTTGCTATTCCTGATGACTTCATTAATAAATTGCATGAATCATTGTTGAACAGCATGGATTCAGTCCTTATTATATTAAATATGACTAATAGCACCACAACTTCATTCATCAATGTTATGCATAATATATTTGTATTTTAAGTTAATTTTTTGCTTGAAAATCACAAAACGTTTGTCTTGACAAAATCTGACTATTCTGTGTTCATTAAATGATCAATATTTCAGCATTGATGCCAATTTATTTTCTTAACCTAAACCACATTTGGGAGGGTTTCAGCTTTCAAAAGAGTAATTTATAAAACCAATGGATGAATTTAACGTCAGGTTATAAGCTTTTATTTACATAACATGGATAAGCGACATAACATTTTCCAGGGACTGTAAGGGAGAAGGCGAAAGAGCACCCCAAATGTAACACAGTATTCTAACCCCAGAACAGTAAAGATATTGATCCACTAAGCCTAATTCAGTACTAACTGAGTACCTTGGTGGATACTCAATGCAAGTCACCAGTCTTCAATCCATAAAAATAATCCTTCTACAGTGACAAGGGCAATCCAACGTCCAGCAAAAAAAATAAATCCAATATGATGATGCAGGTTCCCTCCCCCCACTTCCTCTGTAGTCAGGAGAGGGGTCGAGAAGAAAGGAGGCAATAGTCCAGAGACACCAATATATACACGTAATGCTCCTGTGGCCCTCTTTCCTCCCTATTCCCTTGTCTCTTCCTGCACCTTTCTGCAAAGTATTGCTCTAATGATGGAGGAAATTAAGAACTGCATACACAAATGGATGGCATGAAAACATATCTTACCTACATGGAGAATCTGTGAAGAATGAAAATTCAAGGTCTTAATGCATCAATATCGCAAGTTTCCGATAGGGTGACCCAAATAGAATCCGCCTCCACAGCCACAGCGGAAATACAATCCTCCCAACCACAGCTTCTTGACAAACAAAAGGGAAAGGGAGAAAGAGCGGCAAGTTCAGTTGCAGGCAGAGCTTAACCCAACCACTGCACACAGTGACAGAGGAGGCCTCACAACTCTCCAAGGTGAAAGTCTCAAATGCACCGAGAACCTGATTACCCTCCTGGACCATGCCTGTTACCGGACATCAGTAAAAAGGTACCGAAACAGAGACTATTGTGTGTGTGCATGCCTGCTTCACTCCGCTGCCCGCAGTGTTCACTGCAGCGACGCTACAACAACTCCCTTCATCAACCCGGCTGTCCTGAGGTAAAGCTCTACCTGTGGGGAGCTGTACTACACTAAGCTGGATCTCCATCACCTCAGCGGCCGGCCGCAGCGCTGGTGTCCCTATTACCAGGTACCACAGGTGGCGTCACGTTACAAATTCCCATCATCATCCCCCACCATCCCCGCCATTGAGGGTCCAGGGCTCAGATCCGGGAAATGACCAGCCATGATCCCCCATCGAAGTAACCATCTGCCCCGGTATCCGAGTACCCCCTACCCTGTTTATCGACTCAAGTGCCCTTCAACCAGTTCTAGATATCCTAAGGGAAAGAAACGTACTATACACATGAGGATTTCCCTTTTAGCTACAAGTGCGCACACCACAAGGATTTCTCTTCCTCAGAGACCCACAGGGCCTGCAATCCTTTCTGCAGGACTTGAATCTTTCAGAGACCATCATAAGTGATTGGCCTTCGAATCCTTAATCTTCAACAAGCTCGTATGGAAACTGTCGATGACCATATTTGTCACAAAGAGAGAGACACAGAATGATCTGCTGGTCAAATGCTGTTGAATATTAAAGATGTATATCCAACATTCAAGTTCTCAGAAGTTGGTGAAAGATGGACTCCAATGACTTATACTTATATCCTTTTTGCCAAATGAGATCCCGTCTGGTTGATAGTTAACATTGAAGATGTAAAAGCATGTCTAATGTGTTCAGATGTAGTAATTATGTTTAAGGTTTCTCTCCATACACAAGCCAACAAATACGTCTGTCCTAGATCATAGTGAACCACATCCACAGGATTTACTTCTATAGTTTTTTTTTTTTTATGGTCGCCATATGTGGCATAATGATTGCTAGTATTTTCAGCTATTAAACATATAATTTAGTAAATTAAGCCAGGGAAGACCCTCGGGAGCTCAACAAGTTGCCTGGAAAAACTCCCCACTCAGAGTAATTTCTTTTACACAATCAGAATATTGCCATACAGTGCAGCTGCAATCAGAACAGCAAAAGGTGATGTCCCATAAAGGGATTAAGTAACAAAAAAATTAACAGGTTAAAAAAAGGCAAAAAGTAAATAAATAAATAAGTAATTAAAAAAATAAGTAGGGCTTCACTGTATTTTTTGATTCTCAGTGCAGATAAAGTGGACGACTATGGACTGCCAACCGGAGCTGCATGGCTGTACCTTGCTTGACAATCAAAAATACAGAGAAACCCAATTTTTTAAAATATTTTAATAAATAAGTTAAAACAATCATTGGCCTCACCATGTGTCTAGATACATTTCTTAGGGTGTCTAGTTTCCAAAATGAGGTCACTTGTGGGCAGTTTCCACAAGTTTAGGTACATCACTGGATCTCCAAAAGTCATATGGTGTCAGCTAATGATTCCAGCTAACTTTCCGCTTGAAACATCAAATGTCTCTCCTACCCTTTCAAGCCCTGCTGTGTACCCACAGCTGTCAGCACACTCAGATAATAACATGAAGCAGAGTGATGTGAATGCAGAGGAGCTAAGATCACAGCTATGATCTGTGAGCTATGATCAGTGTGCTGACAGCCTGGAGCTACCTCTTACTGATGTTAACTGATGCACTTATTAGCTGTGAAAGATATTTAGACCCTGCCCCCACCCCCTATAATGGCTGTATTCATGTGTGGAACTAAAGATAGATTTCCCTAACAATGAGTATGTGTCAGGTTCAGAAACAGCCTAGTGGAGACATCTTCTGTAATGTTTTTGAAAGGTTTTCTTCTAGACTTAACTTATGAAGTATATATAAAAGTTTATAATAATCACTTGCTCTACATTATTTTTCATGGTTCATAGATCACATGGCAACTTGTTAATTGTGCTTATTTTGATATACTGACCTGTCAAAACCTATTGTATACAAGAATTATTGAGTTTGGTGTACCTTTTTATTTGTGTAATATTTATTACCTTGAGTGTGGCACCATTAACAATATTACCGTAATTTTTTTATAATCCTGTTGGTCCCTTCTTTCTTATTAGTGGCACTTCTATTCTGTTTGATTTAGTATATTGTGCCATGTTTAATATGTTAATATTATAACTAATAAGAAATCATAACATTGATTTTCCAGCCATTTACATTGTTGTATGATAAAAAAAGATCTTACAAAAAGAACTATAAATGTACAGTATGTATAAATAAAAAAAATCTGATAAAACCAAATATAATATCCAGTTTATTGAATATGTAACGGGGGCAGTAATGAGGAATGTTCTCAATTTAGCCATATTCATATGATGAATCCAAGCAGCCTTTCCAGTCCACCTTTTCATCTCTCTCTATTGGGAATATCCTTCAAATGGCAGAAGCTTTGAACTTATGTATGAGCCTCTTTCATCTAAAGCTTTGCTGTTGATTTCAAGGAATACAACTACTGTTGTATTAAAAATAGAGTATAGGAAAATAAGCCAATTTTTGCTTTTTATTAGAGTTTGAATTATCGGAATGTCTAAATTGTATTACATTGTATTAAAGAAAACCTCCCATTAATCTTTTTTCTGTCTAAACCTGTGTAAATATATATGTAGTGTAGTGTAGGTGCAATGATGTGTCACCCTGCTCTTCTTCTGGGTTATTAAATGGCTATTCTGAATTACTTCTACAATATGCCTATGTAGCATCAGAATGAGTCTCCTTAGCTTACACTGAAAAAGCAATGTCCGCCTCATACATAAAGCCTCGTGTAACCCAGCATTCCAAAATAGCCAGATGTGACCCAAAATAGAACTGGAGTGTCACTGAAAATGAGAAAAATGATAATTGGAGAGTGTTTTAATACACCTAATCTACACAAGTATACATTTAAACAGCTACTGCTTACTAAAAATTTTCCTTGGCATGCTTTTTCAACTTTTTCACATGCAAGTTGTATGTCACATCAGACTGCAGGAAAACATGATCACTAAGGATGTGGATGAAGAAATGTTTCTCAGCGTGAACGGACCAATTTGAACTACTGCATAACTTTCGTATAAAGATGAACTAAAAAGGAAGAAAAGCGAATATACGGTCTTATCAAATGAGATTTTTGATAGGGATGGTATTACAACCACTCACCTTGTCATGTTGTGAAACGTCACAACCACTAACAAGCTCGTATGGCTGCAGCAATCCACACGGTTCAAGGAAAAACCAGGCATGTAGAAGATAATGAGTGGAAACAATTGTGCTGCCGTCCAGGAGTCACGGGAATGCAGAGAATTCAAAGATGTTATATCAAGGAGTGTTTATTAATCTTAACGCATTTCGTGAGCCTACTGCCCTCTTCTAACTAATACTGGAGTTTATGTATCTCCTGAAGAAGTGGACAGCAGGCTCACGAAATGCGTCTAGGTTAATAAACAGTCATTGATGTAACATCTTCAAAATCTTCATATTACTGTGATTCCTGGACGCAGCACAATTGTTTCCACTGATAATTTCCATATAGGGTATTTTCACATAGCAAGAAAACATGTGTTGTGGAGTTTGACATAGATTTTGTCCCATATCTGCAAAGTATGATGCAAACTTGACCATTACATTGCAAAGATTAAAATTCCTGTTGAAAATGTGTTGAAAAAAAAATTACATTTCCTGGTCATCCTCCAGCAGCACAGAATGGGTCAAGCCCTTAATCCCTAGTCGAAACAGAAGACATGTTAATTAGCAATGCCAAAAAAATAACCAATTTTCACCTCCTGTGTTCTCCCATTTAAAGGGGGAAGACACCACACAGCATGTATATTTCCTTCTCAAGGATCAGAAGACTTTCTCTTGTGGGTCAGCTGGGTTCTGTATATATATCATCATATATCATTCGGCTTCCAGCCATAAATCCTGAGATACATCTAGACAGCAGGTCCTGTTTATGTATTTTCATACTTCACACGGTTCTTGCACCAGGATGGCATGTCTAGATAGCGGGTTCTGCAAACATATTCTGTATGTCCCTTGACCCGCTGTGCATGTGCATGCTGATGTAGATGACAGGTCCTTTATATCCATAGAACAAATAATTCACAGCACCTCGGTTAAATAGGGTTTGTTATAATTACTCATAGCAGATAGCAGAGATGCACTTCAGGATCTAAGGAGTCCATCTTGGATAGTATGGACACAATCAAATGAATAAAGAACAGCACCTCACAAGTTGGCGTTGATATTAAATCTTCATATTTATTCTGCAACCCATGCAACGTTTCAATCTATCAAGATCTTCTCAATACTCAGAGTACAGAATCACCCTTATATAGTGTGAAACCCAACCCCTTATTATGCATAACCAATCACAGATATCACAATATAATAATATATATCCCCTATACATATGTTTAAATTACCCACAAAAAATCTTACATAGATAAACACATTACCCCATCCCAGTCATTACAGATCGATCCCCCACCTGGCTCTCCGTAGTGTAAGATCGGATACACAGAATTCATAGCGTCCATAGAGCAAAACAAATGTTTTGACCAATCGGAATAGAGCATCATCAGTAGTTATGGCAATCATCAAATGTGTCATTCTCCAGGACCGATCTATAAAGGTTGAGAATGCGCAATAGGGTCTTATCTTTTTACAATCAGTTAAAAATGGTCTAAATCAGAATTGCTCACCTGATAAGGTTGTGTCACACAAAACCAGCTTGATTGCTCAGAAATGCAGCTGCTGCAGGGACCGTACCTCCACAGGTTACTGCGGTAAACAATCGATCATCTGGACGAAGTACCTCAGATCCGCGCTGCTGCAAGATAGATGTAAATGACACCAGAAACACCAGAATGCCTGGTTGAAAGTGATGAATAGCTTTATTTTCCGATGCGTTTCGGAGCTGCTTGCCGGGCTCCTTCCTCAGGGAACATCATTCTCCAGGACCGCTCCTTCACATGCGGCAACCAATCGGATGTCGTGTTCCAATGTGCAGGTGTGAGCGTTCATCTATCATTGGTTACAAGACTCCATATAATGCACATGCGCCGGTGTCTAAACATTATTGGACCGCACAATCGCCGCCTCTGACATTGCGCCTGACTGGCGCTACTTGAGTTCATCCTGGGGAGGAATTAATTCCTCTTTGGGGATGATTACTACTTGCAGCACCATTGGACAGCCATGGGGTCCAACGTGGCTCCCACATATGCTAACATCTACAAGGTTCGAATTTGTGTACGGGTCAACCTTTTGGCGCCATGTTAGAGGGTGGTGACATTACATTGATAATATATTTTTTGTTTGGGATGGGAGTGAGGAAGCATTGAGGGTCTTTCATGGGTCATTGAATTAAATATACCCTGAACTCAAGTTCACTATGGACTGTTTGCAGATAAAGATGCAATTTTTGGATACAGTGGTATATAAATGTGATGGTGTCCTTGGTGCGGACCTTTTTGTGAAAGAAATGGATCGAAATAGCACATTGCACTTTACTAGCAAACACCCAAGTGGGATGGTTGAGTCCTTGCCATGGAGTCAGTTACTCCGTGGGAGAAGGGTTGTGTCTAATGGAGGGATTATTGTCCGAAGGCTAGAGGAAATGTGTATTGAATTTCTAAATAGGGGCTATCCTAAGGACAAATTGATGAATTTTAAACAATGGGCCCTGAATTTGAAATGTGAGGATTTGTTGATTCAGAAAGAAAAGAAGAGAACAAAAAAAGGATACTTCTAGTTACCACCTACACTAGTTTAAGTAAGGAAGTTAAAAATATTGTTAAGAAGCACTGGTCACTTTTGCGTAGAGGACATGAGAAGATAAAGGAATTCAAGTTTCCACCATTCTTGTCTTATAGGAGGAATCGTAGTCTTAGGGATGAGCTGGTTAAATCAGATATTGGCAGCTCCAAGAAAGATCTGCAGCTTACTCGGTTGTGCGAGCTGTGGGAATATGATCAAGGGGCAGGAGTTCTGTCATGCCCAGTCTGGAAAGAAATATTCAATCCAAAGGAGGTACTTATGTACCAGTAGCGATGTTCTTTATACGATCTGCTGTCCATTTGGTCTCCTCTATGTTGGAGAGAAAACCATGCAGGCACGATCAAGGAGAAATATGCATAAAAGTACCATCAGGACTGGGATGACCGAACTTCCTGTACCAAGACACTTCAAGTTGTTTGGTCATAATGTGAACCAGCAACAATACAGAATAATTGATGATGTCCCCAATGAGGAGGGGACAGGGTGGCATTATGTAAGAAAAAAGAGTTAAAGTAGATATTTGAGCTTGATACTCTGAGCCCAAAGGGGTTAAATTTGGAATATAATCAGCATGGTTGTCTACTTAAATAGACCAGCTATATTATTAGACCCTGTATCTATGTTTATTTTTCTGCATTTTTTGTATTGTTTTTAACTCTTTTCTTTTAACTACCTACCCCAGATAGATCTTCGGAAGATTATGTTGTATTTTTGGTCTGTTTGGAAATGCAAAATACTTTTTCTGTCCCCCCTACTTCCCATACCTTTCCACGTGTGATATAGGATGGATGCGACTAATTATGAGGTAACATCTGGTCCTATGGGATTGTAAAATGAGGTAGTTGAGTTTGGAATTGTTGAGCTAGTCCCATTTGAATGTATTATAAGGGGAGATTAACATTTAAGAGTGAGAGCATTTTGGAGTAGCCCCAATTATTTAAATTAATTTATAGTTCTCCTGTACTTATTGTCAAGGGGTTCTATTCCAAGGGATTTTTTCCATAAAGGAGTTTTTTCATAAATTATTTTTAAGGTTAATAGTGTGATTATCCAGAATGTTCAGACTTTTTGATATAATATGTAATTTTTGGGAGAGATCCGATAAGGGTGGATACTTGATGGCTTACAGGTTGAAAATCTATATACCAAAAAAACATTATGTTTAAGGGATCACATTGTATAACTTCATTTGATGTTGCTAATCCTCATATACTTGTATGATTGTGTCGAGCCCCAGGCCCTGGGGTACTCGGGTATCAGGCTCGGAAGGGTTCACGGGAATGTCACGGGTGGCGGTGCCTGAGCCCGTGGCCTGCGTGACACTTCAAAAGAGGGGTTATGTACAGGGGATAAGAGTTTGTTGTCTCGTGACGCCACCTGTAGTACCTGGTGATGAGTCACCAGCGCCACCACAGTCCTCTGCTGGGCGATGGTATCGCGGCAAGGATGGCAAAGCTCCCTGCAGGTGGAGCTGGGCCTCCGGGGCAGCGTACAGAAAAGGGGCAGCTTGGAGTGGGACTTGAGGCCAGGGTAAGAAGCAGTAAGATAGTCTATAGGGAGGCTGTGATTCCTCACAGCTCACAAGTCTCCAGCACTCTACTGACTATGGGTTAACACAGATCAGTCTGCACAGCTGTTCACTCATATTATAGCCTGGGAATCAGAGGTCTGCTCCAAAACTTCATTAAAGGGTACCTGTCACCCAAAATCAGGTCCCTAACCTGTTAATACCTGTCCCTGCAGCCCTACAGTACTATCTAAGCTATCCCAGTCTGACCATTGTTAGTAATTTATGAGTAGAATAAATTAGTTTGGAAACTTACAAAAGCCAGGACAGTGGGGCGTTCCTCTCGGTGTTTGTGATGGGTAGGCGGATCCCCTGTGCCACACTACCCCGCCTCACTGCTCTATTACGCCCTAATGGGCATCATTCTATCCTGCATAGCGCGGGCACAATTAAATTCTTGCGCCCGCAACATCACCGCTGCGAAGTGGTCACGTGACGCCACAATCTCGTCACTTCCGGGCGCCATAGGTCTCACAGGCCGACTAAGCGCATGCGCAGATTGCATGCTGAAGTCCGCCTGTGTGAGGCCAGCGGCGCCCAGAAGTGACGCAATCCAGGCATCACGTGACCGCGTCGCAGCGGTGACGTTGCGGGCGCGAGAATTTAATTGTGCCCGCGCTGTGCAGGATGGAATGACGCTCATTAGGGAATAATAGAGTGGAGAGGCGGGGGTAGCGTGGCACAGGGGGCCCACCTACCCCTCACAAATGCTGAGAGGAACGCCCCACTGTCCTGGCTTTTGTAAGTTTCCAAACTACTTTATTGGTCTGGGACACCCTACTCAATTCTGTCTCCACACAGCAGCCAGCCCTCGGTCCCTCTGATGTGGACAAGTAAAAGACCATTTCTTCCTACCCATGCCAAAGCTAAGAGGTTGAATTTCACCATCTGCAAGCTGTTGGGTACGGAAATGCTGCCATTCCGGCTGGTGGATACAGAGGATTTTCGAGGCCTTATGGCCGTCGCAGTGCCCCAGTACCAGATGTCCAGTCGTCACTACTTCTCGAAGAAAGCTTTGTTTGCGCTACACCAGCATGTTGCACACAACATCACCACTTCCTTGAGAAACTCTGTGTGTGACAGGGTGCATTTCACCACAGACACTTGGACAAGTAAGCATACCCAGGGGCCTTACATGTCACTGACTGGTCACTGGGTGACTATGGTGACAGCAGGAGAAGGGGCTGCTGTACAAGTCTTGCCATCCCGACGGTTTGTGCATCACGCCTCTGTATCTAAAAGTTCCTCCACTGCTTCTGCCTCCACCTCTTCTAGGTCCTCCACCTGCGCACAAAGGCTGTCTGGTAATGTGACCTGCGTTCAAACAGCGCAGAAGGAATCCAGCACACCTCCGTACTATGCTGGCAGCAAGGCTCAATGCCATCAGGTGGTGTTTACATTAAAATGTCTAGGAAATGTGAGTCACACAGCTGATGAGTTGTGGTCAGCTCTGGAGACAGATTTTAATCAATGGTTGTGTCGAGCCCACTGGGACGGGGTACTCGGTACCGGACCAGGTCTGCTACTGGGGATGTCATGGGTGGTCCTGGTCTGGACCATGTCCCAGGCCTGGCAGTGATAAGGGGAATATTTACAGGGAATAATGTCAGTCGTGATGCCACCCACGGTGTGTGGTCAGTAGTGGGACCACTGCTGCTGCAGGACCTCTGGGGATGATGTGATGGCAGCTAAGATGGAATAGTTCTCCACGGGTAGAACTAGGTTCCCTGGGGCAGTGATGATAAAGTCTACAGTGTAGGGTATGATGCTGGCTTGTGCTGGGTGCAGAGCACTTACTGTCCTGATGCTGCAGAAATCCTCCTTCAGCGTTCGGAGCTGACAGGTTGTGGCTCTCCAGGTTGTAATCTTCTGCAGACTTGTTTGGAGGGAATCATGTGCAGGCAGAATCATGCGAGGGAGTCAGAGTCAGGGTTCACCATGTTTACATCTCAGCTTCTTAGTTACAGCTTAGTCACAGTTCACAAGTCTTTACACGGGCACAATTCCCCCCTCCGGGTTCCTTTACTCCCTGCAGCCAGGTTGTTCCTTTCTATGACCCCTCACTCTTTCTCTGTCCATTCCAGGCTGTGATTCTCTCTCTCTCTCACTTGTTGTGCGTGTCTCCGGACGGCATGACGGTGGCTCGGACCCCTGTGGGCCCTCAAGGTTGCCACTGAGCTACCCGTCCTTTGGGGTGGGAAGCCTACCGTGAAACTAGAGTTCCCCGTTGGTTGTCTGGGGATACCGGGTGGATCAACGGTCCCCTTCAGAGCCGACACTCTGCTGCTAGCCTAGCCTCCAATAGTCCTACTGTGCTAGGCTCTACCAGGCTCCTTCTAACCGTGTCTTTGGTTCAATAGGAGGGCTACTCCACCTGCAGTCTGCCTTCTCAGCCGTGTTTCTAGGACCCAGTATCACTAGTCCTCTCGTCCCTCACACTCCTGGGGTGCTGGCTCCGGATAGGCTTTCACTCTGTGGCTCGCACTGGCTCTCCAGATTCTGCGTTCCTTCCACCCCACTCTTCCAGGACGTGGGTTTCTGTCTGTTCTGCTCGGCTCACTCTGGCCTACTGACTCCTTTCTTGTTGGCCTAATGCATATTGATCTGTATGTATTGCAACAACTATTGTTTGTTTAATATGATGTGATGTTATGTCTGCATGCATATTGTTCAGATGTCAACAAAGTCAAAAAAAAAAAAAAAGGTCCTCATTCAGAGACAGGATGTTCCTCCTCCTGCTCCCAGCGTGTACATTCTAGCGTGGAACTGGAAGCTGAAGGTCACAGCAGATTTCTCTCTCCCTCTCCCAGAAACCAGATTGATCCTATTCTCATGTTGTAAGCTAGATGTTCTTAATTCTCAATAAATGAACATTCTTTGTTGCCCGCTGTGGACATCACTCTGATTAACGCGCTGCTAACAAGTTGTGGGCCCAGGAGTCACAGAAGTCACAGACCTCCAGAGCACAGAGATAGAAAGACAACAGCGAACTGAGAAGTAACGATGGCCACCACCAGCAGCTCAGCAAAGTTTACAGTGCCAAGGCTGAATAACCAGAACTACCAATCCTGGAAATTCAAGGTGAAGATGCTGCTGATAAGAGAAGGTACGTGGAAATACACTCTGGAGCCCAAGCCTGACCCAGTACCACAGGACTGGCTAGAGATGGATCAGAAAGCACAGAGCACCATATCACTCAGCATAGAGGATGATCAGATCGTGCATGTGTGTAAGTGTGAATCTGCAAAGGAAATGTGGGAGCAGCTGCAGAAAGTACATCAGAGGCTAAATCTAAGTAACAAACTCTATTTAATGAAAAAGCTATATCAGTCTAAGCTACACAGTGACCAGGACATGCAGGACTACATTAGAAGCACTCTAGAAACCGTAGAGCGCCTGCGGGGCATTGGGGAAGATATGAAGGACTTCCATGTAGCAGCGCTACTACTTAGTGGTCTCCCAGAAAGCTATGACACGCTTGTAACTGCACTAGATGCACGCCCAGATGATGAGCTTACATTGGAGTACGTCAGAGGAAAGCTTGTAGATGAATATAAGAGAAAGGCAGAAAGTGTGAGAAGCAAAATATGCAACAAGGAAACTGCTTTACAAACACAGGACGTGCCCACCAGCAGAAACCACCCTAAAGAAACACGTGAATGTTTTTTATGCAAGAAGCCAGGTCATTTAAAAGCTGAATGCAGAGTCTGGAAAGCTAAAATGAATCAGCTGAAGAAGCAAAACAGTCAACAAAGAGTTAAGAGCGCTGTATTTGAAAATAATGATTCTGTAAATACTGAGGCTGCATTCACATTAGTCAATGCATTTAAATAAAAGCATGCGTGGTGTATAGATTCTGGTGCAACCAGTCACATGACCAATGACAGAGACTTCTTTACTAAGCTTAACCAAAGCAAGTCAGAGAAAGTGATAATGGCTAATGGTCAGTGTATGAACTCAGAAGGCAAAGGAGATGGCTATATTGATTGTAACATCTCTGCAACGCAAAGCAGAAGGATTCATGTGAAGGATGTGCTATATGTGTCTAGTCTTGAAAGTAATCTATTATCCGTGAAAAAGCTTACAAAACAAGGAAATGAAGTTACGTTTAAGCACGATAGCTGCATCATCTTAAAGGGGAGTCACACACTAGCAAAAGGAAAAATCAAAGATGAGCTGTATCAGTTGAAAAGTAAAGAGAGTGTATGCACAGCTAAGCAAGAAATGCACAAGAACTGTATTCATGTATGGCACAGACGGCTTGCGCATAGAGACCCAGAAGCAATAAGAAAGTTATTTCAAGAACACTTAGCTGATGATATTACAATTGATCCATGTAACCAGACAATGAGGTGTACCAGCTGTATCAAAGGGAAAATGTCCAGAAAGGCCTTTCCTAAGTACTACGAAAACAGAACAACCACTAGATTTAATACACACAGATATCTGTTGCCCAATGTGTATTCAGACCCCTAGAAAGAAGAGATATTTTCTTACATTTATTGATGACAATTCAAGATACACAGTTGTCTATCTACTTCACAGCAAAAATGACGTTCCAGAGAAACTTGAAATATATCTAGCTGAAGTATATAACAAGTTTGGGAGAATGCCAAAAATTCTATGTGCAGATAATGGGACTGAATATACAAGTAATGAGACACAGAGCATTTTAAAGAAAAATGGAATCATATTTCAGACTACTGTACCATACAACCCTTAGCAAAATGGTGTAGCAGAAAGAAGGAACCGAACACTCTGTGAAAGCGGAAGGAGTATGTTATTTGATGCAAATCTGCCTACAGTATATTGGGGCGAAGCTATTATGACGGCTTGCTATCTTCAGAGCAGACTACCAGGTAAAGCGACAGAGAAAGCTCCATTTGAGCAATGGAATAGTGCAAAGCCAAAACTACAGCACATAAGGATTTTCGGAAGCAAAGCATTTGCACACATTCCCAAAGAAAAACGAACTAAGTGGGATCTCACGCTAAGGAAGGCATTCTGGTAGGTTACAGTGAAACCCAGAAAGGTTATAGAATTCTACACCCAGAGACAAACAAGGTCACAATAAGCAAAGATGTAGTGATTGATGAAAATTTTGTGTCACCCAAGTTTTGTGATATTATGCAAGTAGTCCAGATGAAGCAACAACAACAATCTTAGTCACAATCACAAGACAATGAAAGGGAGAATGTAGAAGTCTGGCTAGATTCTTCAACCACTGAAAGAACAGCAAAAAGCCTAAGTGAAACTGAAATCAGACGATCGTCAAGATCAAACAAAGGAATACCAGCTGAACGTCTATCCTATATTGTCAATACACTGCCTGAGTCAGAGCCATAGTCATGGGATGAAATGCAAAAACTACCTGCTCATGAAAGAACAAAGTGGATCAATGCCGCTAATAAAGAAATAAACTCGCTTCATAAACTTCAAACTTGGAAACTCACTGAGTTGCCACAGGGTAAAAAGGCAATCAAGTGCAAGTGGGTATTTAAAACCAAATATGACTCTGAAGATAAAGTCCACAGATTTAAAGCGAGGTTGGTCACAAAAGGATATTCTCAAAAATATGGTGAGGACTATGATGCTACTTTTTCCCCAGTCGCCAAGCAGACAACATTCAGAGCCTTGATGGTCGTAGCTGCTGTACAAAAGATGTTTGTCAGACATTTGGATATCAAGACTGCATTTTTAAATGGTGACATTGAGGAGGACTTATACATGACTTAACCTGAAGGTTATATAAAGGAAGGTGAACAGAATCTTGTTTGCAAACTACAAAAATCTCTTTATGGTCTTAGGCAATCGGCAAGAGCATGGAACACCAAAATGAACAAAGTCTTGTTGGAAGAAGGATTTAAAAGAGGTCAAGCGGATCCATGCCTATATACGAGATATACAGATGGAAAGTGGATGTATATTCTCTTGTATGTGGACGATGTAATTGTAGTTCATCAAGAAGAAGCCGAAATTGGGAAAATTACTGAAATTTTGAACCAGCATTTTGAAACAAAAGACCTTGGAAATGTAACATATTATCTAGGAATCCATATCCAGAGAGAGGAAGATGGAAGTTTTCTTCTAAATCAAAGTGCAAAAATTTATTCAATTTTGAATCAGTTTAGAATGACAGAAGCCAAAGGTGTATCAACGCCAATGGAATCATCCTACCTGAAACTGGAAGAAGATGACCTGTTGCCTAACAATGAGAAATATCGACAGGCAGTGGGGGCACTTCTATACATATCGACTATGACTCGACCAGATATTACAACAGCAGTTGGAATAGTGTGCAGATATGTGGAGAAACCGCGCCAAAAGGACTGGAATGCCGTTAAAAGAGTTCTCCGATATTTAAAAGAGACACAAGGGGTAAATTTAAAATTATCTGCAGCAGGAAATCTAAAACTCACCGGCTATGCTGACGCAGATTGGGCTGGTGATTTGCATGATTGTAAATCCACAAGCGGATACATATTTAAACTTGGAGAAAGTTCAATCTCCTGGTCTAGTAGAAAACAAGTATCTGTTGCTTTGTCATCCACAGAAGCTGAGTATGTATCCGCAGCCTATGCAAGTCAGGAGATCATTTGGCTAAGACAACTGATGGATGATCTTGGTAAACCGTTAACTCAGCCAACGGTGATATATGAGGACAACCAAGGATGCATTAAACTTGCATACAGTGAAAAGATAAGTGCTAGAACCAAGCACATCGACGTCAGATATCATCATCTACGTGTTTGATAGATCGTGGCATAATTCAGTTTGTTTATCGTGAGACTGATAAGATGGTAGCTGACATTTTGATCAAGCCATTGCCACGACCTAGGTTCCAAGGATTGAGAACCACTATGGGACTAACAGAATAAGTAGTTGTTGAGTGGGGGTGTTGGCCTAATGCATATTGATCTGTATGTATTGCAACAACTATTGTTTGTTTAAAATGATGTGATTTTATGTCTGCATGCATATTGTTCAGATGTCAACAAAGTCAAAAAAAAGGTCCTCATTCAGAGACCGGATGTCCCTCCTCCTGCTCCCAGCAAGTACATTCTAGTGTGGAACTGGAAGCTGAAGGTCACAGCAGATTTCTCTCTCCCTCTCCCAGAAACCAGATTGATCCTATTCTCATGTTGTAAGCTGGATGTTGTTAATTCTCAATAAATGAACTTTCTCTGTTGCTCGCTGTGGACATAACGCTGATTAACACGCTGCTAACAATTCTCCTCCCCCTTCTCTATATCTACCCTCTGTCACCTGACCTGCTTGCTGGCCCACCCACTGTCTCTAAACCCACCACCCCTTGCCCGCCTAGAGTTCCCGGGCTCCGGGTTGGGTGCTGCTGCTCTCTAGTGGTTTTGTGGGCTATCTGTGAGGGTGTTGGGGTGCAACTGTCATTCCTACCTACCTGGCTGCAGTTCCCTTTGTGGCCTCCAGATTCCCCTGGAGTTAAACCAGCGTGTCCTCACGCTGCCTGGCATGGATCTCCCTGAAAACATTTTTATTTTATAACAACATTAACAGTAAGCATTCTTGGTTTCTTCCCATCCGGGAGGTACGATTTTCTTTAAATATTACGTTAAATTAACTATGTACATAGTGCGCTGGTGCATAGGCTTCATCACCCTCCTAGACCTTTGCCGGGTCTAATGCTACAACGCATTCACTTTACTCTGGTAAAACACATAAAAAGGCATTACTTTCTAGCAAAAGTATAAAAGTTCTGGTTTTCTCAAAAGTGCAAAAGTTCAAAGTCTCAAAAAGTCTCAAACAGTTCAAAAAGAGTTCAAACAGTCCACAGGCACAAGTGCTTCAAATACCTCGGAAGCACTCTGCCGTTCAGTGCACAGTCTATCAAGTGCTAAATGGTCTTAAAACTAAAGGGGAGCACGCAAGGTGCTCAACTATATACAAGGGAAAGTTTGTACCAGCTCATTGTTCATGGTAGCAATTGTTCAAATGACATATAAGACAGATAAGGGAAAGCTAACATTCATTCAGGATTGGGATGGGGACAGCAAGGGTTACATCACATTCACACTTACAGTTTTTTCTGTAGGATCTGGGTCTTCACTTCTTCTGCTTCCAGGGTAATGTCTGCGGTGTCCTCCTTCTGGGGTACATCTCCAGGTCTTGTAAAGCAGTAACAAGCAGATAACTCTCTGGAGTCTGAGTAACAGCATCTACTGTGGACTTTACTGCAGCTGTCTCAATGATGATTACAGGATCCGTGTTAGTCGCAGAATCCGTGTATTTTGACAAAGCTGGGCAAGCAACTGGTTTTGGATTCTCTAAGGCAGGGATTTCATCTTCCTCTGATGCATCTAGGCAGAGTCTCTTGACCTTTACGCCATATGGGCCGCGTTCTCCCTGTACTACATGGTATGATACCCACTCACCAATCGTTACTCTCCTGTCCGGGTGCTCTGAGGGTAATTGCTCTTCTACCTCTTGTCTGTTAATAAATACATCCCTTGGTGCATCTGGTTCTCTGGCGAATGCAAAGCCCCTCTCTTCAATGATCTTAACTATTTGTCCTTCATGCCTTGGGGATCTCTGCACCTCCTTATCTCACCTCGCTGCATTCTTAGCTTCCTTGGCGCGAGCTATCATAACTTGCTTTTGGACTTGTCTTTCTACCTCTTCTTTCTCCCATTTCCGTACACATCGCCGTATATATTCTTCCCGTGTTATTATCTCTGCTAGACCCACTTCACCGCTCGAATCTCCCAGAAAACCAATCAGGTCTTCGCAGCCCTCATCCTTCTCCCACCTGTAGCGGAGCTGCTCCCCTCTCACCTCAGACGTGGTAGGTGCTGGTATCAGGGGCTCCGGCAGGGACAACCATCTATCCTCCAGGGCTCCTAGTGGGTCGGTCTCATTCATTGCAGGGCATGGTGCAGCTCTGGGTAAGGACAGGTCAACTAGGGTGGCTGTGCGGCATCTCTCCTCTCTCTCTGTGCGACTACGGGTAGCGCCAACCCAACTGGGTTGCGTGGACAAAGTCTGTTGGCGGTGTTTGATATCTATTTGAATCCGGGTCCTGTGTTCTTCTTGGGCCCGTGTCGTCTGCATGGGTAGCAGCCGCAGCACACCTCGCCGGGTGTCTCGGATCTCTGGACGCTCTCTGCTGCCTTCTGCCATGCTGTCTCGGTCACTATAGTTTTTTCCCTGGCTGGGTTCCTCCACCGGTTCGCTCCGTGGGCCCTGCGGGATCACTGTAGATCTTCCGATTATGGCGCTCTCCTCGGCGTCCTCTGCTTCCGTCCTCGTGTATGGCAATGGCGACTGCTTCTCTTCCGGTCGTCCGTCCAGCCTCTTCCTGATGACGATTTCCTGTTCATCTCCCTCCAGCTTCTCCCTGGTAGGTGGGTCTAGGGGCGGAGGCTCTTCTTTAGGATTGATGGCTGGCTCCCCCGAGTTAATGGGAGCCAGGGCGGGTCCTTCTTTTCACGCCTTGGACCAGGCCGGCCCACGATAGGGGGTCTGGGCACGCCTCCTCTGCACATGGCGTTAGGCTTCTATGGCCGCCATTAAGCCCAGATTTTGGCGGGAAAGTCCAGAACACATTCTTTAGGCACACGAGGTCCATTTCCTTTTGGACCGGTACATCCTGTTTGTGATGCCAGGTTATGTCGAGCCCACTGGGACAGGGTACTCGGTACCGGACCGGGTCTACTACTGGGGATGTCACGGGTGGTCCTGGTCCGGACTGTGTCCCAGGCCTGGCAGTGATAAGGGGAATATTTACAGGGGATAGTGTCAGTCGTGATGCCACCCACGGTGTGTGGTCAGTAGTGGGACCACCGCTGCTGTAGGACCTCCGGGGATGATGTGATGGCAGCTAAGATGGAATAGTTCTCCGCGGGTAGAACTAGGTTCCCCGGGACAGTGATGATAAAGTCTATAGTGTAGGGTATGATGCTGGCTGGTGCTGGGTGCAGAGCACTTACTGTCCTGATGCTGCAGAAATCCTCCTTCAGCGTTCGGAGCTGACAGGTTGTGGCTCTCCTGGTTGTAATCTTCTGCAGACCTGTTTGGAGGGAATCATTTGCTGTTGTGTGATCTTTTGGAAACAGTGAGGACTCTTGTTGAGATCCCCATGCTGTGTTTTAAATGATTTGATAAGGGTATGACATGCCCATACCTGTGTTTCATCCTCCTTTTACTCCTCCACTTCTTTTTACTTAATGTAGAAAACTAATGCCACTTTTCCCCTGACTATTTGTACTGTACTTTGATTGTTGTCACTTTTCCTGGTGTTTGTTTGTTGTTCTGAGTAGTTTGGCAGCTTTTGGACACCTTTGAAAGTGTTTTCTATGTGTTTGCTGTAGCCTGCCATTGATTTTAATGGGGTTCGCGGTGTTCGACGAACACGTCGAACATTCGACGAATAAATCACCAATTCGACAAATCAAATCGAATTCGAACATTGAGGTGGTGGCTCATCACTACCTGTGACATCACACATCCTACCCCCGCCAAGAATAGTCTGCCCAACTTTCATGGTTTCCATCTACTTGTATGCCAGTTTCTGTCTGCCCTCCTCCTCATACTCCATTTCATTCTGCAGAACTCAATCCAAATCAGAGGTGGCCTGTAACATGTTTGTGAGGGACCTCCTCTATTCTTTTTGTGCTGAACCCACTATCTTAAAAATAACACAGCAAAAGCAAATCCATGGTTTCTGGCATTGAAGGTCATCTCATCTGTACATTAGGGAGGCCCTCCTTTGTACATTTGTGAGGGCCCTCCTCTATATTTTAGGAAGAGCCCTGCTCTATTCATTTGGGAGGGCCCTCTGTACATTTTGGAAGGAACTCCTTTATACATTTGGGAGGGCCCTCCTTTATACATTTGTGAGGGTCCTTCTTTATTCATTTTGTAAGGCCCTCTGCTATGGGCATGGTTGTCTTGTGCGATAATGGGAGTTATATGGTGGCGGCTTTAAAGTTAAGATAGGGACGCGCCCACCAGGGCTGTGGGACACTCGGAACCAGGCCTTTAGTTCTCTTGGAGATGTCACAGTGGCTCCCCTGGCTCCATGGCCCCGGTGGGGTCAATAAATGTGGGTAATAGTTTATATGGGTAATGAATTTGTTACGCCACCTGTGGTATTCGGCAATAGTAGATAGATGACCGATGCTGTCATACAGATCCTCTGGGGCTCCCAGAGCTGGATTCTCGCCTTCTTTCCCAGCGCCTCACACCCAGTGCTTTGAGCCAGTAGACTTCCTTGGGTCCTGTCGGGCAATCTTGTCTTGGTCCCCTGGCCCTACGTGGCTACTTTTTCAAAGAGTGAGTGTGGACTTGAAGTCACCTCGGTCCCCGGTTTGCCAGTCAAGTTGTTCATTGCTCCACTGGTCTGGGGCCGGTCCCCTCTTTGCTGCCTAAGGCCTTGTTCATACATGTCAGTTTTTTTTGGCTTTTTCTGCAATTTTTAGCTGTTAAAAAAAACATAGATGCGTTAACGCAAGTGTAGCTGCGTTTTTTACCAACACTTGCGTTTTTTTCCCCATTTCAAAAAACACTGCATGCAGCGTTTTTTGAGTGCTGTAAAAAATGCAGGGGTTCTTTAAAAAACGCATGTGTTTTTTTTAACATGGCACCCTATGGGAAATGCATGCGTTAACGCAGATGCGTTTTAGTGAATAAATGACTAAGTCCAAAAACTTCTCAAAAACATTCAGACCAACAGGGACACTATTTGGCACCTTTTGAAAAACTGATCAGCTTTTCAAAGTGCTAAAAAAACGCATTGGTGTGTGTGAACAAGGCCTAACACAAATATAACTGCCACAGAAAAACCTGACACAAAAGCAGGATGACATTCTCCAAGTTCACACTCCACCGAAAGACAAAGCATTACTCTGATGGAATGTAAATCACAAAAACCCATATATAAAATCAGGTTGGTCTAAAAGGCAGATCTAAAAAAATGCATAAGGTCTTCTTTGTAGTTCAGACCTTGCGAATATCTGCCATTTAGTGCTAGGATCCAAAACGCTTCCTGGTTGCGGAGCGTATGTCCCCATTTGCCACTGCATGAAGGTTTATGGACCTTCTCAGTATCTTTCATCGTGTTAAGAAAAATCTACCTGGATGGCACTCCTTGAGATGTCTGGACAAACCAAAGAAACATGTTCCCAGACTAGAGGATCTAAAATCTGCAGCTGGAAGATGTTCTGATATCCTTTTTTAAAGGCTGCGAATAGTACATCCAATATAGTGATTATTACATGGAACATTAGTAACCATGTATATTAGATGGGTAGTATTGCAGTTAATGAAAGATTTTATTTTAAAGTGCTTCTTGGAAACTGCATCAGAAAAAGCATCTGTTTTTTCTATATACAGTTGTGCTCAAAATTTACATACCACGGCAGATTTTTTTGCTTTATTGGCCTTTTTCATACAATATGAATGATAACACAAAAATGTTTTTCCACTCATACTTAGAGGTTGGGTGAAGCCATTTATTGTAAAATTACTGTGTTTTCTCTTTTTAAATCATAATTACAACCAAAACCATCAAAATGACCCTGATCAAAAGTTCACATACCCCAGTTCTGAATACCGTATATTGCCCGCTCTAACATCAATGACAGCTTGAAGTCTTTTGTGGTAGTTGTGGATGAGGCTCTTTATTTTCTCAGATGGTAAAGCTGCCCATTCTTCTTGGCAATAAGCCTCCAGTTCCTGTAAATTCCTGGGCTTTCTTGCATGAACTGCATGCTTGAGTTCTCCCCAGACACTGATATGGCCACTACAGAACCTTCATTTTGTTCTTGTGTAGCCAATGACAGGTGGACTTTTCCTTGTGTTTTGGATCATTGTCATGTTGGAGTGTCAAAGTACATCCCATGCGCAGCTTCCGTGATGATGAGTGCAAATTTGCCTCCAGTATTTGCTGATAACATGCTACATTCATCTTTCCTTTAACTTTGACCAAGTTTCCTGTGCCTTTGTAGCTCACAAATTCCCACATCATAAGTGATTAACCTCTGTGCTTTACAGTAGGAATGGTATTCCTTTCATCATAGGCCTTGTTGACACCTCTCTAAATGTAACATTTATGGTTATGGCCAAAAACTTTGATTTTGGCCTCATCACTCCAAATTACCTTGTTACAGAATTTTTGAGGCTTGTCTCTGTGCTGTTTGGCGTATAGTAGGCGAGATTTGTTATTGCATTTGCGCAGTAATGGCTTTCTTCTGGCAACTTGACAACATAGCCCATTTTTCTTCAAGTGCCTCCTCATTGTGCATCTTGAAACAGCCACACTGCTAGTTTTCAGTGAGTCCTGTATTTCAGGTGATGTAATTTGTGGGTATTTCTTTGCATCCAGAACAATTTTCCTTGCAGTTGTGGCCAAAATTTTGGTCTACTTGATCATTGGCCTTGTTCACACACAATTTGCGGTTTTTTTAGTAGTCCTAAAACCTCATGCGTTTTTTTAAGAGTGCTAAAAAATGTCTCTTGTGTGTCTGAAAGGATTAGAATCCTTTTTAGACTTTGTCATTTTTGACCCAAAAACGCAGGCAAAAACGCTAGCGTTAACGCAGGGTGCATAAATGTGCCATTTAAAAATGCATGCGTTTCCCATAGGGCCCCATGTTATAGAAAAGCATGCGTTTTTTTAACATGGGGCCCTATGGGAAACACATGCGTTAACGCAGGTGCCTATATGTGCCCTGCGTTAACGCATGCGTTTCCAATAGGGACCCATGTTAAAAAAACGAATGCGTTTTTGGAAACAACCCCTGTGTTTTTTTCCAGCACTTAAAAAACGCTGCATGCAGAGTTTTTTGGACTGGGGAAAAAAACGCAAGTGGAGGTGAAAAACGCATGTACACTCAAATGTACCCTGCGTTAACGCACCTGCGTTTTTTTTAACAGACCAAAAAACGCAGAGATGGTCAAAAAAGCTCATGTGTGTGAACAAGGCCATTGTTTGGTTTCTACAGAGCTTCTGATTTTCCATTTGTTAATCACAGTTTGAACACTGCTGAATTGGATTACGAATTCCTTGGATAACTTTTTGTATCCCTTTCCTGTTTTATACTATTCAATTATCTTTTCCCATAGATCCATTGACATTCTCTTGCTTTCCCCATGACTCACAATCCAGAAATGTCAATGGCTGGATAAAAGATGCACAAGTCTGTCTGGATCCCAGAAAGTAACTCAGCTTTTATGCACACACACTGATCACAAGTAAACAGGTCACTGGTGAGGATGTTACTTTTATTAGCCATTCAAACTCATTTGTGTCAACTTTTGCGCATGTTATGAAGCCAAAATCACAGGGGAATGTGAACTTTTGATCAGGGTCATTTGGATGTTTTTGGTTATGATTTAAAAAGAGAAAACAGTGGAGTTTGACAATAAATGGCTTCAACTAACCACTAAAAATGAGGGGGAAAAATGTTTTATGCTAACATTTATATTCTCTGAAATAGTAAAAAAAAGCGAAAAATCTGCCGGAGTATGTAAGCTTTGAGCTGAACTATACCTGTACAAATGACATCTAGCACTGTTACATTTAACACAGCCTGTATATTTTAGCCATGTTGGCTGGGTCGGAGAACTAATATAAAGACTTGGAGACAGACTGCTACCAATGTCTCTAGATTTACATGCTACTGTTCTCCATTATTTGTCCAAATTCTTTTTAAGGGTGACGTCCTGGTAAAGAATGGGAAGAGTCATATTTAACATAACAATGATATTACCATAATGTACGCTGTATGAAGTGGAGAAGGTGGTCATGAAACTAGAGTTATTACATGAATCAGTGCCAGTATTAATACCTGAGAGATTTCTGGTCTCACCGTGTAATAGATCATAACTCTCCTTCCTCTCCGTAATATTTATTACTATAGTGACCATCCATCATCTACAACCCCTCTCTTTCAGCCACTTGAAACAATGGTACATTCCTTGCGGTAATTCTGTATGAAAGAAACGTTCCTTTTGGCCTTGGTAAATTCACCAATGGGAAGGTTTTGAGTGATATGCCTTGGGTGACAGCTGTCACATCTGAGTAAAGTATTACCTATGATCGCTTTCCTAAATAGAAATGTGGAAATAATACCGCCCACATCCTCAGATAGAATAATGTCTCGCTCCTGGAGGGGACAGCGGGGTACTCGGAACCAGGCCCTGTCATCATCGTCTGGGGGCTGCAGGATGTCACAGTGGCGTGGCCCGGTCCGTGATCCCCTCGTCGGGCGAGCAGTAGAAAGGGGGGTTGTACAAATGGAGAAAATAAAAACAAAAATAAAACAAAATAGTGCCGCCACCCGTTGTTTGTGGCCAGATATAGCCATCGCTGAGTCGGGACCTCTGAGGATGATGGAAGTAGTAGCGTAGGTATATCCATGGAAGAGAGGTTCCCCAGGGCACCATGTGGAAGTGGAAGTGTAAAGACCTCTGCACCTTCAGGCAGACTCCTGCACCTGACTCACAGTTCACAAACCAGTCTCACACAGTTCTGAGCTTTTTACCAGGTTTTACTTCTCCACTCGCAGTTGTTACAGTAGAGTTCGGTACAGCAGCGGCTCCAGTGTACTTTCAGCAGCTGGGACGGCTCGTCTGCGGCACCCCTGTTCATGTACCTTTCAGGCCACTGTTCTCTCTGTTCCACACACTAACTATGGTCTAACAGTCATGGGCTTTCTGTGGTCTCCCTTCCGGGTCTCCTAGCCCTAGTTCGATGGCCTTCCTTTCGGTGTGGCAGAGGTTGGGTTTCGGGACATGAAGACCCCACACCCTGCCTGGGTTTTTGATTGGGGCATGTAGCTTCCCCAGTCGCTTGGTGTCCCTGTTGACTCGGACACACCTTGGACCCCCTCTGTCTAGTCTCGGTTCTCAGCCTGGGACCTGGACTAGCCATACGATGGCACAGGCCGCCAGGTCCAGGTTGTTTCAGTCTGGTGGTTCTGGCAGATGGATGTCTCTGTTGTTCTCCACAACTCAGAACTTAATTACTCACCTCTGGCCCTCTCCTCAGTTGGTGTTGTGCATTCCCTTTTATTGTGATGTTTCTCCACTCTTTCCTGGGCTATGTCCTAACTTTCCACCCTCCACCTAGGTCCTAACTTTCCACCCTCCACCTAGCTCCTCCCGCTATCCCATGCTAGACATGAAGTAACTTAGACTTGGGATCGGGGATGTGTCGGGTGGGTGTGTGGGGTGACTGACATACCAGTCCCAGCTGCTGCGCCATCCTGTGGTGACCGGTCTGCAGGGGCGCCACAGTAACATCCAGGAAAGGAACTGAACTGCAATGATGACCCAAAACAAACCAGATACTAAAGGGGTTGTCCGGGCTTTTAGGATAATTTCTATGTGTATCCAGGCTGCAAAATGTTGAGTTTGTAATATACATCTTGTCAACATTTTGCATTGTCACCCAGATATCACCTATTTGTGTCTGCTGGAGAATGACCAGGGGGCATGTTTGTGTTGGAGCCTGAATGTAAATGGAGAGCTAGACGTTATGCACAGACTCCTCCAAACACGCCCACCCCAGTCTACAGTATTCCCGGCTACCCCCAGACTGCTACAAGACAACCCCAACCCTTAATGTGACCACCCACCCCCATTGCATACAGTGGTCCCTTCCTCCACTGACACAATGTGCTGAATCTGCAGCTGTGAAGGAGATTTGGCACACTCAGTGGAGGAGGGAACCGCTGTAGGCAATATGGTGTGTTTGTTCATAATGTAGCCCTCTATTATGGTGTGTGCTCACCTTGTCCTCTGTGGCCACTGTCACTGGAGCTGAGAACTGCAGCTGCCAGCTCTCTGTGTATAGACATGACCAGCTCCACTGCACAGAGAGGACCGACTCCACTGCACAGAGAGCCGGTCCTGTCTATACCGAAGCTGCTGGCTCTCTGTGCATAGTGGAGAGCTGGCGGCTGTGGTATAGAGAGGACCGGCTCCACCGGCTCTGTACTGCAGGAGATAGAGAGAAGTATTGGCTCCACCATGCACAGAGAGCTGGCAGCTTTGGTATAAAAAGGACCGGCTCTCTGTGCCCACTGACAGCGGCCAATGAGGACTAGGTGAGCACACACGATAATACAGAGCCACATAATAAGTGTGCACACCATAATACAGGGCATCAGTGTGAGCACACATACCATATTGCTTACAGTGGTTACCTCCTCCACAGTTAGTGTGCCGAATCTACTTCACAGCTGTGAATTCGGCACATTGTGTCAGTGGACACTGTATGCAATGGGGGTGGATGGTCCCATTAGGGGTTGGGGCGGGTATGTAGCATTTTGCGGTGGACAGGCATACTGTAGACTGGGGGGGACATGTTTGAAGGAGTCATGTAATGTCCAGTTCTCCATTTATATGCAGGCTCAAACACAAGCAAACTCTCTGGTCGTTCTCTGGCACACGCAAACAGGTGATATCTAGGTGTCAATGCAAAATGTTGACAGGATGTATATCAAAAACTGTCAATATTTTGCAGCCTGGATATACATAGAAATTATCCAAATTATTCCATTGAGAGGATTGCAATTGATATAACCGAGAAAGGAGGTGAGCGAGGGTATGGGAGACAAACAAGGCGACCCGGACCAACGAAAGACCAAATCGATTATGTATTTTCTTTACCACACAATTTGCTCCATAAATGGATTGTCAGCAGTACAGAAAAATGATTGTTCCCAAAAAAACATGTAAAGGTTGGCCACTGAGGGGAAGAATTTCACCCCTATTGGACAACTACACGTTTGAAGAAAAAAATTATTGCATTTTCAAATTTGAAGTAGTTTGTCTTCACCAAAAAAATCTACTGCCAAAGATATAATTTTGACTCATCTGGACTGAACATACCACTGTCAAAAAGAATACGAGACTAAACAGGCAAAAATCTATCATGAGGGTTGCATGAATATGGAGATACCACATCATATGTAGCCCAAATATAACCATCTTCCCATTTGATTTCTCCCAAACTGGCCAGTAAATGTTTGATATCTCATTATTAACCTATCTTGCCCTCCTCCAAGAGTTGTAGCCTCCCATCCACCCTCTCTGACAATCTCTCATTTAAATATCCAATATTGGATAAAATAGATTTGATTGGGGAGGGAAAACTTCCTTATGCTCCATGAAAAGTAGGGCATATAGGATGGACATTGAGCAACTATTAAGCGGTTTTCTTATTAAATAACCCTAATCCAGTAATGTTTTTAGCTCAATCCGGAACTCTTCAGTAGGATCAGATGGTATATGTAAATACGCCTTCATATCCTCCAATTGTAACAAAACCTATTTCCTAAACAGCAAGCTATAAACGATTACAATTGAACCCCCTTAACCGAGGGATGTGTTATAATGTTAGAATTATTTTTGAGTTCCATGAGAGGCTACTGCTGTAAAAATTAATATTTCTGTTTTGGTAATCCGTGTTCCCACTGCATAATAAATCCCTGAGATCATTTCCACAGAATTTTGGAAAATATCCATAGCTGAAATTCTAGAACTGCCTGGATAATAATAGGGATTAGGTAAAGAATTAAAAGAAACATGCCAATCAGTAAAATGCTGTGAATTACCATTCAATTCTAACAAGGTTTTAATAGTGAATTGATCCTGGAACTTGTATGACAGGGGTATTTTGCCAAAATAAGAAGTGCTGTCAGAAACAGAATCACCACTATTCATTGCATTAAACTCCGCTTATTCATTACAGGATTACCTACAGTTTCACCATTATGGAATTGGGTGGATGGGAGGCTACAACTCTTGGTGGAGGGCATAATAGGTTACATATGTGATACCAAATATTTACTACCATTTTGGGAGAAATCAAGTGGGAGGATGGTAATATTTAGGCTACTATTGATGTGGTATCATTTATTTCATGCATCCCCATGACTCTGTAACAGTCATTTGCACCACATTTGGTTTACGTTGGGTCATTGTATGTGTCATTACATAGTGCACCAGGGCTTGCTGCTACTGTCACAGTCGCTGCAACATGTGCAGAATGGCATTCCACCCTGTTGGCACATTGCATATCAAATGGTTAACTGATTGTCTGAAACACCTCTGTAGTGATACTTGTAATGAACTACGGGGTGAGAATGGTGGAAGTGAAATATACACAGCGACCGTGCTTTGTGCAGCAGCTCATCCAGGCCATGATAATAGAAGCTTAGGGAAGAGAGGTGTACCACAGTCCGCGCTGCCAAGTTCACTCACATCAAAGAAAACGCGTAGGAGAATAAAGAAGGATTGAACTGGACATCGTCTACTCGTTTTCTTTGATGTAAGTGAACTTGGCAGCGCGGACTGTGGTACACCTCTCTTCCCTAAGCTTCTGGTTTCGTCTTCACGTTTGTGAGACCGGTGGAAGTCCAGCAGCAGCCATCAGGATATTTATCCAAACAGGTCTACAAACCAGTTGTGGGTCTCACAACTGGAATAGGTGAGTGGTTCACTTTTCTCACCTTAACACAAGCTAGTGTCTAGTGATAAGGGCACTATTTCGCCTCTTGTGCCCCCCCCCTCTTCTTTTAGGCCATGATAGTGGCATAGGAATTGCTGGATAACCAGGTTGAAGATGTGAGCCATTCAAGGCATTTGTGTACGTTTCTCCCAAAGTAGAACCGCGCTGTTATCGCACATAGCATTCCTTGGCTCCAGGTATAGCCAAGAAAGCCATTAGCCAATCACAGCCTTTAGAGCTATCCACAACTTTTCCGCTATGTGATTTACATCTCAAAGGTATTTTAATTTAAGCATTGCCCGATGGCGGAGATTACTGAAAGCGCAGTATGGGGGATTCTGTCTGAACTGTTGCGATATTAAGGGAGATGTCGAGTATAGATCTGGAGGCCCTAGAGGAGGTGGACAAGACATAAGTTGTGGATGAAGAGGTACAGGCTGACGTTTGTCCCAAACGTCTTGAGGATTTCAAGACTTGAGGAGGAAGCCGAGTGGCTAGTGAGGGAGATGTAACGTTCTGGCCATGTTGGTTCATGTAGGTGTCAGTGGTGATATGCATCCTGTCACACACAGAGTTTCTCAATGAATGAGTGATGTTGTCTGTGACATGCTGGTGTAGCACAGGCACAGATTTCTTTGTGAAGTAGTGACAACTTGGTAACTGATAGTGGGGAGCTGAGACAACCATCAGCTTTCAAAACCAACTTTATCAACCAGATGGAAATGCAGCATTTCTGTGGCCAACAAATTAGGAATAGCCAAAATCTTTGCTTTGGGATGAGTAGGAGAAAATAGTTTTTTCCATGATTACAACTGTGGGACTGAGAGCTGGCTGCTATGCTGATAGATAGTGGAGTGCGGTGTACCTGGACAATCTCTGCTGAACTATGGTGTAAGTGCAATTGGAGATGTTCGAGTGGGTTCACAAACAAGTGGTGTAACCTGTGTCTGGGATTGGTCAAAACCACCGGAAGTGTCGACTTCCGTAACAGCTGAGGGTTTTGTCAGTTTCCCCGACTGTTGTGGCTAAACAAGTGGAGGTTCGGCAACTAGACATCATTTGAAAAACACTTGCCAATCTAATGGAGAAGGAAGAAGCAGCAGATGTATTTGACGGTGTTCAGTGATGGAGGAGCCACAAGGAACAGTATTACCGCAGCATTTTTCCCAGAGTAATGCATGCTGATGGGCGATGTGGTGGATTATGAATGTAGTGGTCAAACTGTGGAGATTTTTGCCTCTGCTCAATATTTGTTTACAAAGATTGCAAATAACATGTGTTGGTTCATCTTCTGCAATGTAAAAAAAACTCAGGATAAGAAACCCTTGCAAACTCAGACAACTGTATACCCATGACCACCGCTGACCAGAAGCAGATTTATGGTTGAAGATGCAGTGCTTGCGTACTTGCAGCCCTCAGTCTGTGTGCAGGAACACACAAACCTTCTTATCTTCCTTCTCCTCTTCTGAGCAACTCAGCTGCGTTACTCTGGTTCATTCCAAGTCGTCAGATCTAGAACTTTATCATCATCATCCTACCTGTTGCCTGACTCATCGGCATGAGAGTCCTCTACTTGCTGCTCTGAACACACAGTACAGTTTGGGTTTTCTTCAGGTATCTGAGTCTCATCATCATCGTCATCACCTCCACTCCAAGAGTTAATGGCTAGGGTCACACATAGCAATCTGTTTTTGTAAGTGTTTTCCATGACCAATCCATTTTTCCTAGGCTGCATTTTGTGCCTCCTGTGCCCCTGAACATTTTTTGGACTTAGTACTTTTTTCTTAGAAACGCATATGCGTTAATGCATGCATTAATGGATGGTACCTATATGTACCATGCGTTAATGTATGCGTTTCCCATAGGGCCCCATGTTAAAAAAAAGGCATGCGTTTTTGAAACACGCAGTGACACTTAAGTGGACCATCCATTAACGGATATGCTTTTTTGGACTTAGAACAAAAAAGTTAACAAAGTGATGCCAAAAACGTTTCCAAGGCTTATATGTGACCCTGGCCAATGTCTGGTGTCAAGGGCCTGGATTCTGCTGGAACCACACTTCTTTCATCCACGATTCCAAGCTCAAATGTTTTTGTACATTGGTGCAGATGCTTTCCTCCTCTGGAGTTGTTTGGAGCAGACTTCTGATGTCCATTGAATAGAATGTGTGAACATCTCTGCAGAAGAGTTCATCTGTGTTTCCCCACAATCAATTGTGGGGTTGGAGAGACTTGTAAGTGTGACACGGAGTGACACATGGGTAATTGGGGTGCCACCTCTGTGGACTGTACTGTTTGTTATGTTGAGGTGGAGGAACAGAAGGAGAGGCCACTTGAGGCAGTGGTTTCCATGAACTGTAGCAAAAGCTGGGCCTCATTCACAATTCGTATCACTCTACTGCTGGCAAACACAGAGACTGGAGTAGGCGGTCCAGTAACAGAAGTTGTCACTTTGCTTGGGATAAGACAACAAGCCAATGTTTGGTTACTACAGCTTTTGTCCACCCCCTTTTTTATGTTTGGTGTGGAATTATATCCAATTTGGCTTTAGGACAATTCTTTTTGTGTTTTTTTCATTGAAGACAAATTAAATGAAGATAATAATACCAAAGAATTTGTGATTGCAATCATTTTCAGGAAGAAACTGAACATTATGTGACAGAATTGCAGGGGTGTCAATACTTTTGGCCACAACTGTATATATACATACTGGTCCATCTCAATAAATTAGAATATCATCAAAAAGTTAATTTTTTTCAGTAATTCAATATACCAAGTGTAACACATATATTAAATAGTCATTACAAACAGAATGATCTAGTCTGAGTGTTTATTTTTGTAAATATTGATGATTATGGCTTACAACCAATGACAACCCAAAATTCATCATCTCAGAAAATTAAAGTAGTGAGGATGAAGGGTTAAACTTGCTCTGTCGTATTCCACAAGTCATTAAAGGGTAAATATAATATTGATTTATTAGTCAACACTAGCTGTGAGCCCGATGCGATTGCATCGGGATTCTAGAACTGGTGTATAGTTTATTAAATTAGATTTTTAACTAATAATCCAATTATTCCATGATAGATGGCGGCCCAATTGTAAAGAATCGGGAATGTAGCATGCATATATACATTATTCATTCAAATTTGACAATAATGCACATAAGACATGATATCTATCTATCAACTACCAATGTTTGTATGGTATATGTCAGTGTAGTACATGTCATTATTCTAAGGCAAGGCTTTTCGTACAGATACTGGCACTGATGTTTTGTACAGATTATGTATATTCAATTTATATATGAATATTAATAATCTATGATTGAGCCAGTACATGTTTCCCCACCAACCACGGGAAGGTAGCCTTACAACTGGTGGGACCTACTCTACTCTACCCCTAATAATTAATAGTTAGACTCCTTTTAAAGCAGATATTTTTTGGCTATTTGCAGAAGGTGTAGAATAACCAAATACAATTTCTGCACTTTGCACCAAAGGACCTACCTACAGCTCACTTTTAGCAAGTAACATGTAATGTATATGGAACTTGCAATTAGCTTGTAGTAAATACGGCAAGCACAGCTTTAACAGGTTGACTAAATACAACCACTAAAAATCAAAGCTAACTGTGATTTTGGCAGTTGAAACTGTTGAAAGCACATGTGCCGCAACTACTGCAAGTAAAGCACAAATTGCATTAACATTTCATGCAACTTACAGTAAGAGTGCTGTAGGTCACCATTAGACAGCAAGTGTCAAAATTGATGTGTTCACACTATAAATTCCACAAATAGCAGAATAAGTCAGATTTAAAATGAAAATGTATATTCTTTCCCTATGTGTCTAAATATGTACCTATATGTATGTATGTATTTATATGTACAGAACACACTTCAAGATAGAGATGTGTGTGAACAGCTGTCCCACCCGTCTCTAATGCTGCCTTCAGACTTGCAGATGCATCTGCACCATTTTGCAGATGCATCTGCATGCAGACAGTAAACCCTATCTTTATAATGGGACGCACAGTGTCTGCAGATGCTTCCAGACAGCCGAGCACAACCATTCACTGCTATATGTGATCTCTGCGCAGGCAGATGCTTGGGTACAGATCACAGACTCTCCTCCGCAGCAGGGACACGACATGTTGCATCCCTGGTGAGGGTGGGAGTGTGTGATTTGTATGCAGGCATCCGCCTGCGCACAGATCACATATAGGAGTAAATGTGTGTGCACGGCTGCCTGCAAGCATCTGCAGACACCGTGCGTCCCATTATAAAGATAGGGTCTACCATGTGCATGCAGATGCATTTTCAAAACGCTGCAGATGCATCTGCAAATGTGAAGGCAGCCTTAGCTGTTGACAAAAACCTGACCCTGTGTAAAAAGAAAATAAAATCTCGCAGCAGCTATACTGCTGGAGCTTCAGGTTATTATCACTAAATGCAAGCATTTAGATGATACACATCTACAATCTACTACAAAATGTGTGTTTTATATACATATACAATGAAATTTAAAAAGAAAGTTTAAAAGCTAAAAAAGTAAGAACAATATATTTTAAATAACTATTTTATATCTAAAACCTATTTATAATATCTTTATAACGAAAGTAATATTTTTGGTATTTTTGTCTATTTCTATTCTTCTACATCTATAGCTAAATTAAATTATTGTAATATTTGTGTTTAATTAGAAAGTATGTATCTAAATAGAATATGTATGTAAATAATTGAAAGTAAAATATTTTTATACACTATATTTTCAGTGAAAAGCAAAACTAAGGACTATATTTCTTAAAGACGTATTTAATATCTAATAACTAATTATAATGTCTTTATCTAAAACTAAAGTAATTTGTTTGGTATGTTGGATTATTTCTATTGCTATACATCTATTTTTAAACAATTTTTTTATAATTTTTTTGGTCAATTCCTATACAGCTATGGGTAAAGTAATTTTTTTTTTTTTTTTAGTACTATACATCTATGACTAAACTATTTTATGGTAATATTTTTGTTTAATTAGAAAATAATTATGTATCTAAATGTAATATGCATATAAAGAATTTAAAATAAAATATTTCTCTATACTATATTGTAATTGAAAATGTACACTAATGACTATATTTCTTAAATAACTATTGTATATATAATAACTAATTTTAATATCTTTTTGTATAACAAATAATATTTTTTTTTTTTTTTATTGCATATACATCTATGACTAAACTAATTTATTGTAATATTTGTATTTAATTAGAAAGTAAGTATGTATTTAAATCTAATATGTATCTAAAGAATTTTAAATAAAATATTATTAGAGAGAATATTTGTAGTAAAGAGTATTTCACTACTGGGCAGCAATTTGACTTGAATGGGTGTATCCAACACTTTCACCTTAACATTGCATCGTATTTTCACTCGTGAAAAATCCACATATAACTGTCCATGTCCAAAAACTGTTTGTGACAAAAAAATCCATACTTTCTTCAGTGTATGGCCTTGGGATTTGTTGATGGTCATGGGAAAAGTAGACTTCACGGGAAATTGTTGACGTCTTAACTTGAAAGGTAAGGCAGTGTCTGATGGAGATAAATAAATCTTTGGAATAAACACCACATTTCCTTCTGCAGACCCAGAACTGACTTTTGCTTGAATGAGATTGTCAAACAAAGTGATGACAATAAAGCGATTCCCATTGCAAAGACCTTTTATGCTGTTAAAGGTGTGCAAAATCATGACAATGGTACCAATGTGTAATTTGAGGCGATGATAAGGCATTTCCATTGGTGTGAGTGAATGTAAAAATTCCACTGGATATTGGTCTGAATCTTCAGTCTGAATGGAATCATCACTAATGTACTCAGTGTATTCACCAGCAATGCAATCCATAACCTGAGAGTTCACCATTTCCACATGGACATTTTTAGGACAAAGATTGTCATGTGATGCAGCAATGTGAATGCTTTCATTGTTATATCCATCATGTATGTAAATGTGATATATATCTATAAGAATATTTTATTATAAATTCTTTAGAGAATATTTTTTGTAAAGACTTTTTCAGAATGAGGCAGCAACTTTCCTTGAATGGGTGTATGCAGTACTTTCACCTTAACAATACATCTTCTTTTCACTCATGAAAAAGCCACATATAACTGTCCATGTCCAAAAATGAATTGTGGGGCAAAAAATCCCTACTTTCTCCAGTGTTTGGCCTTGGGATTTGTTGATGGTCATGGGAAAAGTAGACTTCACGGAAATTGTCGATGTGTTAACTTAAAATGTAAGGCAGTCTATGATGGAGATAAATCAATCCTTGAAATAAACAACACAATTCCTTCTGCAGACCCAGAACTGACTTTTGCTTGAATGAGATTGTCAAACAAAGTGATCACAATGAAGCGATTCCCATTGCAAAGACCTTTTATGCTGTTAAAGGTGCGGAAAAGCATGACAATGTTACCAATTTGTAATTTGAGGCGATGATAAGGCATTCTCATTGGTGTGAGTGAATTTAAAAATTCCACTGGATATTGGTCTGAATCTTCAGTCTGAATGGAATCATCACTAAAGTACTCAGTGTATTCACCAGCAATGCAATCCATAACCTGAGAGTTCACCATTTCCACATGGACATTTTTAGGGCAAAGATTGTCATGTGATGCAGCAATGTGAATGCTTTCATTGTTATATCCATCATGTATGAAAGTGTAATATATATCTAAAGAATTTAAGATAAAATATTCTTATAGACAATATTTTTAGTAAAGACTTTTTCAGAATTAGGCACCAACTTTCCTTGAATGGGTGTATCCAGCACTTTCACCTTAACATTACATCTTCTTTTCACTCGTGAAAAAGCCACATATAACTGTCCATGTCCAAAAACGGGTTCTGGCAAAAAAATCCCTACTTTCTCCAGTGTTTGGCCTTGGGATTTGTTGATGGTCATGGCAAAAGCAGGCTTCAAGGGAAATTGTCGACGTCTTAACTTGAAAGGTAATCCAGTCTCTGATGGAGATAAATCAATCCTTGGAATAAACACCACATTTCCTTCTGCAGACCCAGTAATGACTTTTGCTTGAATAAGATTGTCAAACAAAGCGATAACAATCAAGCGAGTCCCATTGCAAAGACCTTTTCTGCTGTTAAAGTTGCGCAAAAGCATGACAATGGTACCGATTTTTAATTTGAGGCGATGAGAAGGCATTCCCGTTGGTGTAAGTGAATTTAAAAATTCCACAGGATATTGATCTGGATCTTCAGTCTCATCAGGATCAATGGAATCATCACTAATGTATTCAGTGTATTCACCAGCAATGCAATCCATGACCTTAGAGTTCACCATATCCACATGGTCATTTTTAGGGCAAAGAATGGCATGTGATGCAGCAATCTGAATGCTTTCATTGTAATCTACATCAATGACAATGTTTTCACCAAATATAGCAAGAATGATTGAGCCAGTGCAGATCATGTCTTGTGGGATTTCAATGGTATCATCTCCAAGGTTGAAATCATTAGACAATTCACCATTTCCCAGTTGAAGTAACCAACGGCTATAATCAGGATCAATGGAGCGCATATTGTTGAAGAGTGGCAATTGAGTGAAAAGCTGCCATTGTCGTGAGTATTTAATACAACTCTCTATAATGTCTGTTCTTGTACCATGTGGGATGATAGGCAGACACTGTCGAAAGTCTCCTCCCAGAACAATGACTTTCCCTCCAAAAGGTGTTGTATTTTTCTTGGAGATATCTGTTGTCATGACATCACGTAAAAGTTGATCTATCACATGCAATGCATATTTAGATAAGAGAGTGGACTCGTCAATAATGAAAAGTTTGGTACTTTTCAAATGTTGTGCAGCATCTGTATCATTTTTAATCCTTGAAACGGAAGTTTCATTGATTGGAATTGGTATTCCGTAAAGCGAATGGATAGTTCTACCTCCTTGCAGTAAGTTAGCTGCAATCCCTGTACTGGCTGCAGGTGAGACAATTTCGCCTTCTCCTCTTAGTTCATGAATTAATAAATCATACAGATATGTTTTGCCACTGCCACCTGGACCGTCAATGAAAAAGCACTTAGGTTGTCCACTTCTATCGTGTAAAGCTTGATTGATAGCATTATAGGCCAAAAGTTGTTGGTCATTTAAAGTAGCTTTCATTTGCTGAGCTCTTCTTAACTCATCATCCTTGTTGTATAGTGGAGCGATGTATGGCTTTCTTTTTGGTCGTGGTAGATTAAAATCAGTAAAAGTTTTGCCGTGAAATTTTAGAATAGTTTGGACATCAGTCATAGCATATCCTTCACAATTCTCACACTCCTCAGTGTTGGAGTGATATGCATGGCAGTAGTCTTGGATAAAGTCTTGTTTAAATTCTTTCCACAACTCCAATGGATGAGCTGGAGGACCAAAAATACATATATATGCGAACATATCACGAAGCTGTGCAGGCATGTTGAGAACACAGGCATCCAATAAAGTATTTCTCCAAACAGTGTCATCGAAGAGCAATCCAAGAGCTAATGCTGCCTCTTTGAAAGTTGGGTATGTCACTTCATTAACAGTCTTAATGTTGTCAAAACTTGTTGCTCCTTTGACATGCAGTAACAACAACCTTAAATAGTACCGTTCTTGATCTTTCATACTGACAGTATACATTCTTCCAATCACTGAAGAACCTCCTCGCTTTCTAACTTCCCATGCACCTTCTTTCCAAACATAGTGCTCTGGAATTTGGCGGTAGAAGTAATCATGAGCATGCGGGTCACTCTCATTCAGCTCAAAGTAGCCCATGAGAGTAGATTTTCTGTGCATTGTGGAACTGATGTCGTCAACAGAGTCATCCTCATGAAAATAAAGCGGTTGAGAATGTGGGAGATGTACGGCAAGGCGAATAATGGAGTGCGATTGTCTATGCATCGGGTAAGCAAATATTCGCCAAGCTGCCTCCGGTGCACTGACGTATCTTGAATCCATGAATTGATGTGTTTCATCATGGTGGATATTAGTTTGGCAAATTTCAAGATTGGCTTTATCATGTCCTTTGTAGACATATTTGAAGAGGTATTTAACACTTTGAATGGAAGCACATACCTCAACATTAATATGACACTTGTATGTTAATAGTAGGTAAGGGTTATAGGGAACAACCCAAGAATTATCAATCATCTTTGAACGGATTTGAAAGGATGATCCTTCCTTTCTTTGATAAGTAGGGTATGCATCCTTAGCTATGAGTGTTCTTGGTTGGAAATCTTTAGGAAAACCTTTCTTACACTTGCCAAGATCCATACATGGAGAATTGGGGTTGTGTTGTCCACAGGGTCCATGAATCATGTGTTGCATCACAATGTCATGGAGCAGAGGGTATTCTTCTGGATCAGGGATTTCAGCCCAAACTATATTATCCACTTCAACCTCAGTTCTTAGTTTGGATTTGCTATCCAGAATGATCAAAATGTGAGCGTGTGGTAAGCCACGCTTTTGGAATTCAATAACATGAACCATTGCACAAACTTTGCCAAATAATCCAGTGTTAATTTCTTTTTAATAGTGCTTCCAATTTAATTCTGAAGACACGGGCCACTAAATCAGGTCTATGTTCCACACGCTGCCATGGCTCTAAATTGTTTGTAATCTCCCTCCATTTAGGATTACAGGTCATGGTTACAAAAAGATCTGGTCGTCCAAATTTAGTCACAATAGCCATGGCATCCTGATAGCGTTGCTGCATGTTTCTGGGACTGCCTTCAAAAGAAGATGGTAAAATGACCGTCTTGCCAATGGGAATACCTTTGTCAACAGATTGTTTCAGAAGATGTTCCTGGAGTACGCAATAATCCTCCACTTTTAAATCCTTTTGATGATGACGGATAAAATTTAAGCGATTAGCCTCGATTTTCACATACGCATCCACTAAGTACTGCTGTGTTAGTTTGCCACCATTCAGGACAGGATTGAACTGATTCCGTACAGACAGCAAATAGCAGTAATACTGGAGCTGTGTAACCCGGCGTTGACTTTGCCTTGATGCTTGAGTCCCTCATGCCAGCCTTGTTCTCCATGAGGAAAAAATAAAGGATAGAGTAATGCATCTAAATTGCTGTGTAGAATACTGACTTGCTGTGTTTTTGGGGCCAAGGGGTTATTTGGATCAGGTTTCAAATGAATTAAAATGTCTCTATTGAATGGTGGCTCTCCATCAGCATTTTCAAAGACCACAGCAAATTCATTGGCAGTAGGATTGTTATAGCGTCTCTGGTCTTGGCCTCTGTCTTGTTTAATGGCCATGATAATATTTGGCATTTTTGTGCCATGTTCTCTTGCCTTCTGTTCTTCTTCTACTTCAACTTGACGTAGCATTTTGTAGGCCGAAACAAAGGGATTAATATTATCCAATTGAAGAGCAATGATACTCATTAAAGTAGGATTACATTTAACATTTTCTGGAGACTGTAGCCGTTGGTCAGTAGCGCTTAGAGTATCTAAAATGTACAGTTGTGCATATGCTGGAGTTTGATCTTGAGCAGGATGGAGTGTTCCAGTGCGATGATAAATTTGCCCATGAATACGAAAGCAGTATGGTCCATGTCCAGGAGGTAGAGAAACATGGGCACCCATGGAGGCAAAAGCAAAAGAACTATTAATGCTCCTTATATTCTCCATCAAATTTTGACTGTACTCACTCTCTCCTTTCAGCAGGCGTTGGAAGACGTGCGGGTATTGAGGTAATGGTACCTTTACTTTTCCCTTGTGGCAACAAAGAGTAAACTGTTGATCTGATGGTCGTTCAGCAGTAAAATGTCGAGCCTCACAATGTTCACATATTACATTCATGAAACCACAGAAATGTTCTGCAATAACATGATCCTGATCAATAAATCCCCTTTCATGTAGGAGAGGTGAATAGAATAAACGTAGAAGTTTATTATGTAATCCTACATAAATGAGACGTGGAAGGGATGTAGATTCCAAACATTCAATAAATGAAGAAGTGGAATATAAATTCCGTTCTGCCTGTTGCAATATAGAAGTGGAAGAAGAAGTTTGACGTTCTTCACGACGTAATGTAGCCAAATGGGCCAAGTGGACTTGTCTAGATGTAGGAGATTCTGTATCTTGACGCATCTGTCTTGTCCTTTTAAGCCTCAAAATTTTACACTGTTTGCTGTATGGCGTCTCCTCAGCACAGTGTTTTCGTTTTGATGTGGCCTTGCGATGCAGTAAAGGCTGTTCAGTTGTAGTCAAGATAGTAGAAGAAGAGGTGGCAGGAGTCTGAGCATCAGACAAAGAGGTGGCAGCAGTCAGAGCATCAGATGAAGAGGTGGCAGCAGTCTGAGGATCAGATGAAGAGGTGGCAGCAGTCTGAGGATCAGATGAAGAGGTGGCAGCAGTCTGAGGATCAGACGAAGAGGTGGCAGCAGTCTGAGGATCAGACGGATCTCCTGCAGGCATTAACTTTTTCTGTTTGCGTCGTTGAGGCAGAGTGATAGATTTTTTGCCTAATCGTTCTGTCCTTCCTTCTAAAGACTGTATTGAAAGGGGTGTTTTCAAAGCAGACTTTTCCTTGTCCAAGAGAAGTTGTCTTTCTTCAGAACTCTCCTCCACACCCTTCTTGCGCATACGCACAGACACCTTGCGAACCTTTCCTTTTTTGATTTCCATAGAGGTAATGGGAGGTATTAAAGGCAGTTCACTTGGTAAAATGTCAGTACACGAAGAGGCTGGAGTATCATCTGTGTCAGACGGTTCTTCAGTGACTGGAATTTTTGTTTGTTTGCATGTGGAACGTGCAGTCATGGCTCTTGTTTCCATTCGTTGGCTTGTTTTTTCAGAAGACACTCCCGAAATACGTGTATGTAAAGCGGTCTTTGCAGCATCCAACGAAAAACGTCTCAGTGGAGAAGAGAGTTTACCAAACCGTTTGAGTTTAGCAGCCTTAGCCCTATCTAACCGAATACGTCTCTCTGCAGAAGTCTCATTTGCAATACGTTTGGCGTAAGCAGCCTTAACACGATCTAAGCGAATACGTCTCCTTTCTAAGGTCTCTTCAGCAAGGCGTTTTGCCTTAGCAGCCTTATCAGTATCTAAGCGAAGACGCCTCTCTTCTGAAGTCTCCTTTGCAGTACGTTTCTCCTTAGCAGCCTTACGCAGATCTAAACGAACACGTTTCTCTTCCAAACTCTCCTCTGCAATGCGTTTAGCTTTAGCAGCCTTATCTTGATCTAACCGACGGCGTCTCTGCTCCAAAGTTTTCTCTGCACGCTTCTTCTTCGGTGTAGATGCAGCCTCCTTGGCAAGAGTGATATTTTGTGTTGGAGAGCTCATCTTACTAAGAATAGTCAGCGAATCAAATCCAAAATGAGCTAGAGTGTGTTAGTTAAGGAAACAATGAATAATAACTGTGTAAACAGACAAAAACAATAAAACTAAAGTATGGTTTTCCAAAACCTGTGATAATGAAATGATAGACTTATTTAAAGTAACAAAGAAAGATGTAATGATGTTAACTGTATGGAGTATTGAATGGCAATGAGTGTGTTAAAATTCCTTAAAGTGCCGTGAAGGAAAAAAAAAAGGATGTAATGAGCCTTTGCGATACACGGTATCAAAGCAAATTTTCAACATTGTAATAAAAACGTTAATAGAATCTGGATGACATTAATTTCTGCATAACCACCAGCAAGGTTGTTGTTTCATAAGGTGTTGAAAAAAAGCAGAGTTACGGTTAATTTCTACCAAGAACTAAAAGTTTTGGTATTATATCAGAAGTAGTGGTTTTTATTTTTGTTGGTGGAATAGGGGAAACAGCGGGCTAAACGTGAAGTATGAAATAGCAGAATGTGACAAAGCAGGGTGAAAAAAGAAATAAGGCAACTTGCGTATGAGATATTGTAAGAGTCAGATCAATGTAAAAAGTAAGGTAAATGCGGTGATGTAGTGTAACGTTACGCAACTACAGCCCTGGTGACGGGTATGGAGAAATCGAGTTTAAAATTTAAATCTTAGGCCATGTTATAAAAGTATGTAAATGTGCATATACAATGGACGTGTGAAAGGGTACCCAGTCACTAATAGAGTGTAAAATATTATGTATGTAAAAGTAGTGAATATCCTACTGGAATGACAGAGACTTTGACATGAGCATTAATTTCAAATAGCATCATAAGCGTTGGAAAAACAGCATCTGGTGCATGTGGCGCATAGCCACAGCATAACTGCAGGACTTGCAAGCGTTTACGTGAATCCCCATACTCATTATAATCGGCATAATAGTCAGTATCTATTTATTTGCAGTAGGTGCAGCAATTTGGATTTTGCACTTGTAGCAGGTCCTGTATGGAAAAAAAAAGATGGGTGACCACGCTTTTTATGGTGGCGGGAGCTGTGGCAAGTTCCCCTATACGTACAATGGGGATTAGCGGAACGACACTGCAAGTGCAGCAGTTATGCGGTGGCAATGCAGCAAAGCAAGCGGATGCAATTGTGTCAGGACATCTAGTGCAATTTCAAATAACCGCTGATGTCAACTGGGCAGGTAGCATTACCACCAAAGTGTTAAAAATAAGACAGGTAGTAGTGCAACAGAGTCATTACTAAGAAAAATAATAAAAATTGACATATATTGGGTTAACGTACTCGTAACGGTGTGATGACTGACTCCTAACTCCAAAAGAAAAAGTCAAAGAGCCAGTAAGTAGTTAATATAGCATTGGCACGCATAAAAAATACTGGACGATTAATAAAAATAAAATTAGTATGAAAATATATTGTAATTAAATGCCAGTAGTAGACCACATAGTGACATAGACAGTGAATAGGCAAAACAATAGAAGACGTTAATGTAGGACTTAGATCCTATAAAAGTTTGTGGATGTTAAAATAAATTTCAAATAGTATAGAAGAGTTTAAATTGCAAATGGCCTGAGTACAGGACGTAGTAACACAGTTAGTGAATAGCAAACTGAAAGTAGGGGGTTAATGTAGCATTTCGAACCCTATAAAACATAGTGTCGGAAAACAAAATGGCAAATGGCATAGAAGAGGAAAATGAATAAATAGCCTTAGTGGACCACATACTGAGATAGCAAGGGGGGCAGAAATACAATAGAACGGGTTAATGTACAAATTGTGTTATAGCCCTTTCACATCAACTCTTTAGATAAAATTGCGGTAGATGCATTGAAAAAAAAGCATCTGCTGCGATAGCGACATTAACATTGCAGTTGCAGTGCGGTAGCGGTAATCCCTATAGAAACCATAAGGGGACTTGCGGCCACTGCGATTTAGCAGTTGAGTCAAGCGTTGCTACAAAAAAAAAATGAACTTGGCGCACCTGCCGCAAGTATTCCTATAGTTTGTATGGGTATTCCCGCAACAGCGCAGCAAGTGCAAGGTTTAATCGGCAATTGCAGCAGATGGGTTTTTTTGTGGCCATGTGTGGTGAAGTTGTAAAATCACAGATGTGCAGCACATAGTGACAGAGTTATTGAATAGCAAAGAGAATAGAAGGGGTTAATGTATGAGTTTAAACCCTAAAAAAAAGTGATGGTGCAACTAAAATAGAAAAGGCATAGAAGAGGTTAATGTAAAAATGTCCTTAGTACAGCAGATAGTGAGATACGGAGTGTGGCACTAATAGAATAGAAGGGGTTAATATAAAAAAGGCCGTAGTACAGCAGATAGTGAGATAGGCAGTGTAGGACTAATATAATAGAAAGGGTTAATATTAAAATGGCCGTAGTACAGCAGATAGTGAGATACGCAGTGTAGCACTAATAGAATAGAAGGGGTTAATAATAAAATGGCCGTAGTACAACAGATAGTGATATAGGCAGTGTAGCACTAATAGAATAGAAGGGGTTAATATTAAAATGGCGGTAGTACAGCAGATAGTGAGATAGGCAGTGTAGCACTAATAGAATAGAAGGGGTGAATATTAAGATGGCGGTAGTACAGCAGATAGTGAGATACGCAGTGTAGGAGTAATAGAATAGAAAGGGTTAATATAAAAAAGGCCATAGTACAGCACATAGTGAGATAGGCAGTGTGGCACTAATAGAATAGAAATGGTTAATATAAAAATGGCCGTAGTACAGCAGATAGTGAGATAGGCAGTGTAACACGTAATAGAATAGAAAGAGTTAATATTAAAATGGGCGTAGTAGAGCAGATAGTGAGATACAGAGTGTATGAGTAATAGAATAGAAAGGGTTAATTTTAAAATGGCGGTAGTACAGCAGATAGTGAGATACGCAGTGTAGGACTAATAGAATAGAAAGGGTTAATATTAAAATGGCCGTAGTACAGCACATAGTGAGATACGCAGTGTAGCACTAATAGAATAGAAAGGGTTAATATAAAAAAGGGCGTAGTACAGCACATAGTGAGATAGGCAGTGTAGCACTAATAGAAAAGAAAGGGTTAATATTAAAATGGCCGTAGTAGAACAGATAGTGAGATACACAGTGTAGGACTAATAGAATAGAAAGGGTTAAGATTAAAATGGGCGTAGTACAGCACATAGTGAGATAGGCAGTGTAGCACTAATACAATAGAAGGGGTTAATAATAAAATGGGCGTAGTAGAACAGATAGTGATATATGCAGTGTAGTACTAATAGAATAGAAAGGGTTAATATAAAAAAGGATGTAGTAGAGCAGATAGTGAGATACACAGTGTAGGAGTAATAGGATAGAAAAGGTTAATATAAAAATGGCCGTAGTACAGCATATAGTGAGATAGGCAGTGTAGCACTAATAGAATATAAAGGGTTAATATTAAAATGGCCGTAGTACAGCAGATAGTGAGATAAGCAGTGTAGGAGTAATAGGATAGAAAAGGTTAATATAAAAATGTCCGTAGTACAGCATATAGTGAGATAGGCAGTGTAGCACTAATAGAATATAAAGGGTTAATATTAAAATGGCCATAGTACAGGACATAGTGAGATAGGCAGTGTAGCAGTAATAGAATAGAAAGGGTTAATATTAAAATGGCCATAGTACAGCAGATAGTAAGATAAGGAGTGTAGGAGTAATAGAATAGAAAGGGTTAATATTAAAATGGCCGTAGTCCAGCATATAGTGAGATAGGCAGTGTAGGAGTAATAGAATAGAAAGAGTTAATATTAAAATGGCCGTAATACAGCATATAGTGAGATAGGCAGTGTAGCAGTAATAGAATTGAAGGGGTTAATAATAAAAAAGGCCGTAGTCCAGCATATAGTGAGATAGGCAGTGTAGGAGTAATAGAATAGAAAGGGTTAATATTAAAATGGCCGTAGTACAGCATATAGTCAGATAGGCAGAGTAGCACTAATAGAATAGAAAGGGTTCATATAAAAAAGGCCATAGTACAGCACATAGTGAGATAGGCAGTGTAGGACTAATAGAATAGAAATGGTTAATATTAAAATGGCCGTAGTACAGCATATAGTCAGATAGGCAGTGTAGCAGTAATAGAATAGAAAGGGTTAATATTAAAATGGCCATAGTACAGCAGAGAGTGAGATAGGCAGTGTAGCAGTAATAGAATAGAAAGGGTTAATATTAAAATGGCCGTAGTACAGCATATAGTGAGATAGGCAGTGTAGCAGTAATAGAATAGAAAGGGTTAATAGTAAAATGGGCTTAGTAGAGCAAATAGTGAGATAGGCAGTGTGGCAGTAATAGAATAGAAGGGGTTAATATTAAAATGGGCTTAGTACTGCACATAGTCAGATAGCAAATGGAGGAGAAATAGAATAGAAGGGGTTAATAAAGTATGAAAAGAAGAGGGCAGTATGGATAAATGGAGCTGATATATAATGTGTAAAAACAAAGGGTTAATATAAGCATAGGCATTAGGAATATATAGTCTGATGTGAGAATGTACTGTGAAAACAGCATTTTTACTTTTTCATTGTTCACCAATTCAAATTTCCCGCTCTAAGATGGCCGACGCGAAATCTTCATTCATAAAATGGCGCTAGACTTCAGCCGCCGTGTGATTGGCCAGCGGAATCTTCATACACATGGCGCCGTGAATCCGGTTGGTCGGCGCTATTGTGTGAAGATGCCGCTGTCCAATCACAACTCAGCGGGGCGGAGCTACAAACTTCCAGCCGGCCGAACGGCATATCCGAAAATCGTACCAGGCGCTCGGCAAGAAAATTTTCGAAGTCCCCGCTGTGCGGTGACCAATCGGAATCAAAGCGCCATAAAGAACAACCAATCAGAATCGCTGCTCATTTCTCAATGGATGTCTATGGGAAGTCGACATCCAATGAGAATCGAGGCGGCAAATTTGAAAAAGCACGGAACTTTCCTTGCCGAGCCCCTGGTGCGATTTTCGGACACGGCGTTCGGGAGAGTGGAAGTCTATAGCTCCGCCCCGCTGAGTTGTGATAGGACAGCGGCATCTTCACACAATACCGCCGACCAACCGGATTGACGGCGCCATGTGTATGAAGATTCCGCTGGCCAATCACACGGCGGCTGAAGTCTAGCGCCATTTTATGAATGAAGATTTCGCGTCGGCCATCTTAGAGCGGCGAGTTGTACGGGCGGCGCGTTAATGCATGTTCGGACACAACGGTCTCATAGACCGCGGAGGCCGCTAGAAGCGCCGAATTTTGCGCTTGTAGCGCAGAAGTCGGCGCTTGCAGCGGCGAAGTGTCCGAACAGTGGCGGACGCTCCATGCAGCGGCGATTGGCGCTGCATGGGGCAAAATAGTAAAAGTGGTGAAAAAGAAAGATAGTAAAAAAGAGGTGAAAATAAAAGTCAGCATCAGGAATATAGGCTCTGATGTGAAAAGGTAGATTGTCCAAAGGATATCTTAGCTGATGAATCGCAGATCCCGATCCGGCGCTTGCTTCCCGACGTCCCGCACGAAGGATGGATATCTCGGCTCAAATGTTGTCCAACAGACGGTCCAGCGGTAGCTTCTCGTTGTCCTCGAAAGACCCTCACGAAGGATGGATTTCTCGGCAGAAAAATACTCCAACAGATAGTCCAGCGATAGGTTCTCGTTCTCCCTCAAAGAGGTAGAAGATTCAAAGTTCGCGCTATAAATAAGCGGGCTTATCTGATTGGAGGGCGGCAACTTCAGAAAGCTGGCGCCATGAATGTGATTGGTCGCTATGTATTTTCAAAAAAGGCGCGGCGATTGTGATTGGACGGCGCCTTCCTATGGATAGAGATAGAGAAAGGAGGCGATGTTATGGCCGAGCCGCTGGTTCTATTTGCGGGCAGACGACTCGGCTCAGAGCCATCATTGGACGGGGCCGGAAAGTGTCAATCAGCGAATCGCGGCAATAAATAGCGTAATAGCAACGACTGTGTGTGTTTTTTTTTTTTTTTTTTTGATAATTATTTTTTATTAATTTTTTGGTTTATGTTTTTATTATTGTATAATATTTTTTAAATAATTTTTTTGATTATTAAAATTTTTATAATATTTTTTGATTATTATGTTTTTTTAGTTTTATTATTTTTTTATAATTTTTAATTTTTTTTTTTTTTTTTTAATTTTTTTTTTTTTTTATTAATTGTTATTAATCGTCAAATTTTTATGATATTTTTTTAATTATTATTTTTTTTTTTATTATTATTATTATTTTATTATTTTTAAATTATTTAAAAAAATTTTTTTTTTTTTTTTTTTTTTTTTTTTTTAATATTTTTTTTTATAATTAAAATGTAGATAATTTTTGTGTAATTATTAATTATTTTATTTTTTTATGATTATTTTGTTATTATTTTGTAATTATTTGTAATTTTTTTTTTTTATTAATTTTTTTTTTTTTTTTTTTAAGTTAGACGGAGAGACAGTTCTCATTCAGGTCCGACTTTTTTTTTTTTTTTTTATGATTATTTTTATTTAATTATTTATTATTTTTTAATGATTTATTTATTATTTTTTTATTATTTTTAAATTATTTTTTTTATTATTTAATTAATTATTTTTGTTTAAGTTACACGGAGACACAGTTCTCATTCAGGTCCGACTTTTTTTTTTTTTTTTATTATTATTTTTATTTAATTATTTATTATTTTTTAAAGATTAATTTATTATTTTTTTATTATTTTTAAATTATTTTTTTTATTATTTAATTAATTATTTTTGTTTAAGTTACACGGAGACACAGTTCTCATTCAGGTCCGACTTTTTTTTTTTTTTTTTTATTATTATTTTTATTTAATTATTTATTATTTTTTAAAGATTTATTTATTATTTTTTTATTATTTTTAAATTATTTTTTTTATTATTTAATTTATTTATTTTTTTAAGTCAGAGTGAGACGCAGTTCTCATTGCGGTCCGCCTTTTTGTTTCCCCATTGACATACATTAGCGGTGTGTCGGCGATTTTATGGCCGGCCACCTGGTTCTAGTTGTCGGGCGTAAAATCGCGGAGACACCGCTAATGCATGTCTATGGGCAGTGAGCTCGAATTCTGATTGGTCGGCGTTCAATCCGAAATCGGGCTAACTGCCCATAGAGATGCATTAGCGGTGTGTCCGCGATTTTAGGGCCGACAAATAGAACCAGGTGGGCGGCCATAAAATCGCCGACACAGCGGTAATGTATGTCAATGGGAAAAAAAAGTCGGACCTGAATGAGAACTGCGTCTCAGTTTTGAGGGGCTCTTCTGATTGGCTGAGGGCAGTATACATCGACCAATCAGAAAGAGGACCTCAGATCTGATTGAGATAGAATGGGGGATTTTTCTTCCATTGTATGTTAATGAAAACGAAGAGGACGTCGGAGGTGGAAGATCCACGGGGCCGGACGAAGAGGCGGAGATGGCGGAAAGAAGACAGAAGACCCCCGGGGCCGGAGGAAGAGGACGCCTGGCCGGACGGAGGACTTGTGGATCGGACGGACGATCAGATGACTTGAAGGCATGTAAGTGATCGACGGGGACGTTAGCTAGGGCACGGCGGGGGTTTGAGGTGTAGGGCCTTAGGTGAGAGCGGCGTTAGGTTAAGGGACTGCGGGGGCTTAGGGTATAGGGCTTTAGCGAGAGGGGCAGGGGACAGCGGCGGGAGGTTAGGGGCGGCGGTGCCTTAGGGGATAAGCGGCGGGGTTTAGGGGGTATCGGCGGGTCGGGGCTTAGGGTGTAGGGGTGCGGCGGTGCCTTAGGGGATAAGCGGCGGGGTTTAGGGGGTATCGGCGGGTCGGGGCTTAGGGTGTAGGGGTGCGGCGGTGCCTTAAGGGATAGGCGGCGGAGCTTAGGGGGTATCGGCGGGTCGGGGCTTAGGGTGTAGGGGTGCGGCGGTGCCTTAGGGGATAGGCGGCGGAGCTTAGGGGGTATCGGCGGGTCGGGGCTTAGGGTGTAGGGGTGCGGCGGTGCCTTAGGGGATAGGCGGCGGAGCTTAGGGGGTATCGGCGGGTCGGGGCTTAGGGTGTAGGGGTGCGGCGGTGCCTTAGGGGATAGGCGGCGGGGCTTAGGGGTATCGGCGGGTCGGGGCTTAGGGTGTAGGGGTGTAGAGCGCGATGGTATACTACAGTCCCATGGCGCTTATGGGCATGGGACAGTAGTATACTATAGCGGTGTAGAGTAGAGTACTATGGGCTTGTGTGGCGCGGCAGGGGCTGTAGTGTACAGCGCGATGGTATACTACAGTCCCATGGCGCTTATGGGCATGGGACTGTAGTATACTATAGCGGTGTAGAGTAGAGTACTATGGGCTTGTGTGGCGCAGCAGGGGCTGTAGTGTACAGCGCGATGGTATACTACAGTCCCATGGCGCTTATGGGCATGGGAGTGTAGTATACTATAGCGGTGTACACTACAGTAGTATGGGCTTCTGTGGCTTGGTTAGTGGGTGTTAGCGACTCGCAATGCCCGCTTCGCTTTGCGGGCATTGCTTCGGGAGTCGCCGTGGCCGCTACGCGGCCACGGGGAGAGTCCAGGAAAAGCAGCTCGGACTCGCTAACCAAGCCACCGGAAGCAGCGCCGCTCCGACGGAAGTCGCTACGGCAATTATATAATAGATGTTTCAGGGTTTTATGAAATGCCCTGAAACTTGACAATATGATATTGATTGTCCTGATGAAGGGACCAGCGAGCACTGAAAACACATTGACTAATAAATCAATATTATATTCACCCTTTGTTGTCTCATGGACTATGGCAGCGCGGCTTTTAACCCTTCATCCTCCTTACTCTATATGCACCACACTGGGGACTGCAGCAGTCGTGACATGCTTTTATAGTGGTAGTGACTCTCACAACCACACAAGGTGAAGCCTCTGATATCTATTTAGGTAATATTTTATCCTCTGGATTTTCATTGGTTGTAAGCCATAATCATCAATATTAACCAAAATAAACACTTGCAATAGGTTACTCTGTTTGTAATGACTGTATATAATATATGTGTTTCATTTATGTATTGACTTACTGAAATAAATTAACTTTTTGATGGTATTTTAATTAATTGAGATGCACTTGTGTATATGTACACTGTTTTTATACATTTACTAGCTGTAGTACCCGGCTACGCCCAGGTTAATAAATAACTGATGTTAGCTATAACAAAATAGAATTTGAATATGTCATATTAATGACCTGTAAGAAAATAGAAGCTGAGCTGTGATTGGTTGCTATAGGCAGCCTAATAAATCTCAAGCCAACAGTAAACCCTCCCCCGCGCCGGGCAGTATATGTTACCTCACACATACACATAATAGACAGCTCATGCGACTGACATCTGCCTTAATTCCCTATATGGCACATGTGTTGCACATTGACTGTTTTTAATCAGATGTTTATGTTTGGAAATTAAAGATAGCACACGTATGAGGCGAGTTGTGTGAGGTGATTTGTGCAGATCTGTGTCTGTCTGTGTGGTGTTTGTGTCCCTGGGGGTGTGTGTGTGTGTGCGTTCCTGTGGGGTGAGTGCATGTGTCCCTATAGGGTGTGTATGTGTGTGTGTCCCTGTGGGGGGGTCTGTGTGGTGTGTGTGTCTCTGTGCTGTGTGTGTCTCTTTGTGTGTGTGTGCGTTCCTGTGGGGTGAGTGCATGTGTCCCTATAGGGTGTGTATGTGTGTGTGTCCCTGTGGGGGGGTCTGTGTGGTGTGTGTGTCTCTGTGCTGTGTGTGTCTCTTTGTGTGTGTGTGCGTTCCTGTGGGGTGAGTGCATGTGTCCCTATAGGGTGTGTATGTGTGTGTGTCCCTGTGGGGGGGTCTGTGTGGTGTGTGTGTCTCTGTGTTGTGTGTGTCTCTTTGTGTATGTGTGTGTCCCTGTGTGGGTGTTCTGTGTGGTGTGTGTGTGTGTCTCTGTGTTGTGTGACTATTTTTGGTGTGTTTGTGTGTGTCCCTGTGGGGTGAGTGTATGTGTCCCTATAGGGTGAGTATGTGTGTGTGTCCTTGTGGGGGGGTGTCTGTGTTGTGTGCGTCTCTTTGTGGTGTGTGTCCCTGTGGGGTGAGTGCATGTTTCCCTATAGGGTGTGTATTTGTGTGTGTCCCTGCGGGGGGGGGTCTGTGTGGTGTGTGTGTCTCTGTGTTGTGTGTGTCTCTTTGTGGTGTGTGTGTGTCCCTGAGGGGTGAGTGCATGTGTCCCTATAGGGTGGCTATGTGTGTGTTTCCCTGCTGGGGGGGTCTGTGTGGTGTGTGTGTCTCTGTGTTGTGTGTGTCTCTTTGTGGTGTGTGTGTCCCTGTGGGGTGAGTGCATGTGTTGCTATAGGGTGTGTGTGTGTCCCCATGGGGTGTGTGTGTCTCTTTGTGGTGTGTGTGTGTGTCCCTGTGGGGTGAGTGCATGTGTCACTATAGGGTGTGTGTGTGTCCCCTTAGGTGTGTGTGTGTGTCTCTGTGTTGTGTGTATCTCTTTGTGGTGTGTGTGTCCCTGTGGGGTGAGTGATGTGTCGCTATAGAGTGTGTGTGTCCCCCCTTGGGGGAGGTGTGTGTCTCTGTGTTGTGTGTGTCTCTTTGTGGTGTGTGTGTGTTTGTTCGGGTGCATGGTGAGCATCCAATGTTGGGGCTGCACCTTAGCAACTATACACTTGCTGTTACTCTTTGTGTGCGTGTGGTGTGTATAAATGTCCCCGTACGTGGTGAATATCCCATGTTGGGGCCCCACCTTAGTGACTATATTCTGGTATATGCTGTTAGTCTTTGGTGCTATCATTAAGCCCCTCTCATTCACAACTGTCAACTGGTAACTGTCACTTTTTCCCCATTATGTAGATAGGGGCAAAATTGTTTGGTGAATTGGAATGCGCAGGGTTAAAATTTTGTCTCACAACATAGCTTATGAAGCTCGCGGGGTCCAGACGTGTGACTGTGCAAAATTTTGGGGCTGTAGCTGGCAGCTGTCGATTTTCCTCCAACACTTTTCCATTCACTTTTTCCCCATTATGTAGATATAAGGGCAAAATTGTTTGGTGAACTGGTATGCGCAGGGTTAAAATTGCGCCTCACAACATAGCCTATGATGCTCTCGGGGTCCAGACGTGTGACTGTGCAACATTTTGGGGCTGTAGTTGCGACGGTGTAGATGCCAATCCCGGATATACACACATACACACATACACACATTCAGCTTTATATATTAGATATATGCGTGCAGTGTGTTTTTTGCTATGTAACCCTACAGCCCTAACTGGGGTTGGGTATCTGTTCTCTGGACGAAGGTTTTAATCATTATTATTTTACCAACATAGTTTTTGTACTGATCAAGGAGATTGCATAACACAGGAAAAACTTGTGGAGGTTTCTTTGGCTCATTGCCGTGATGTCGAGAAATGCAGTACAGTGCAGTTTGTTTCCTTTTCAACAAGGCAATGATGTCAAACCAAGCACAAGGTATTAGTAAATGAAACCATTTTACATCAATCTGTCACAGAAAGTCATTACCTGCAACAAAAAAAAATGTTAGAACAAAACTCAATTTTTAAATTAGCTAGCATTAATCATGCTAACTGGTGTGCTTTGGAAATACACAACTCCCTTTTCCAAAGACAGCTAAGCTCTCAAATGAATCACTTATTGGATTTCAAATACTGTACATCTAACACACTCTAGCTACCCTTTGCCTTGATCCCAGATGAATATTTCAGCAGCAACTATTAAAAATAGAAGTCTAAGTAATGACTTTCATTTGGAAACAAAACATCATGTAAAATAAATGGCATTTGAGTTATGGAAAAGACAATAGGTTTGTCATACAAATTAATAAAATTAAGGTGAACTAAACAGAAATTCATTTTGTGAAGGCATTTTTCACAATTAGTTTTTTTCCCCTCCATTAAATTGAGGCTCCTACACGATGAAGCTGAGCTGTCCACTAATGTTCTAGGATGTTTAGAATGCTTATAAATCAATAACATCATATCTTCTCCTCAGCACTCACCCCTCCCTTATGGGACAATACGTCATAGAGCAGATTAAGTAGGGGAGCATGACATGGGCATGATCACCAGCTCTGATGCTCACACTCTATGCCCTCTTCACTCTAAATGCCTACTATATCTATCACTATATACTCCTGAGCTAACAGTGACAGCTGCACAAACATACACACTGTCTCTCAGCTCAGGAGATATGTGTGATACACACAGCAGGCATATAGAATGTGGGTGGCATAGAGTAAGAGCATGGGGCTGGCAACAATGCCTCCTGTTCATTACACTAGCTAGAAGTATGAGGAGGCTGGAATGTAGGATGATCATGTAGTTCCAAGCGGACATGTCTCTGTAAAATATATATAATTCTCAGCAGCAGCTTCAAGCTGAATCTGTCAGTGATGTGTGGTGCCCCACTACGTAGGTGCCACAAAAGGGGTACTGCACCCAGAAAAGCGGTGCAGTACTCCACTGCAATTGGGACTATGGTCACTAGATGGAACCCTAGAGAAGCACTCACACACTAGAATAGTGGGTGGGAGGGACCCCGGGAGGGTCTTAGTGACCTCTAAAGGGAACCAAAGAGCTCTGTCGGAGAGTAGAGTCGGAGGAGGAGGGAGTGGGGAAGTGAGTAACGGAAAGAGTTTGCCCCATGGAAAGTAACCCGGGTACCAGATCCTGCACCTGTGAGGTCCTTCAAGGCTCACAGAAAATCCGCTAAACAGGGATATTGTGTATACGGCCCTGACTCCAGGGAACCAGAGCCGCAGTAGGCGGCTGCGGCATTTAGCAAAAGGTTAACCCGAAGAGTACAAAAGGGAGAGGAGACAGAATAAGAAGCAGCAAGAGGCCAGATCATCTGTAGGAGATCAGGCTTCATAACACTAGGAAAAGAAAAGAAGGAAAGGAAAGGAACATAAAGGAGGATTCCATCTTCAGCCAGAAATCCTAATTGCAACCTGGAGCATTCGCCAGTATACCATCTGACTAACTGTTGAACTGTAAAGCTGAATGAAAGTGTTCAAGGATAAGTTACCCGGTGAAGTGAAATTCTGACTCCGCTGTATCCTTTCTATATAAACTGCTTTATTACAGCATCACTGCCCCGGTGGCCCAGTCCCGCCTGCGGGGACTATTCCATCTATGCCGCAATACCACCGACCACTGGAAGACTGTGGCGGCACTGGTGAACAAAAACTCTGTAGATAATCCCCTGTAAATAAATCCCCCCTTTCCAGTTGACCGCCAGGACCACGGCTTCGGGATGGCCACCCGTGACTTCCCGAACTGAAAGATAGACCCCGAGAGCCGAGTACCCGAGCCCTGGGTGCGCGTCAGATGTATTTTCCCATAAGGGAGGGGTGAGGGCTTAGGAGCATATATGATTTTACTGATATATAAGTGATCTAAACATCCTAGAACTGCTGCGGACAGCTCAGCTTCATCATGTAGGAGGGCAGAGACAGTACAAATGTTTTTTCTCTCCCCGGAGTTCTCCTTTAACATATACGTTTAGTGGAAGTGACTGTAAATAAGCAAGGGAGAAAAGGGGTTAGGGGCCAGCTTTGTGTTATCAACTGGCCCTAAGCCCAAAATTCATGGGGTCACGCCAATATTAGACATGACAGCCATGAATTTCTAGTGAATTTTGTAGAAAAAACACAACACACGGAAAAAATATTTTATTAGTAATAAAGCAAAAAATACACTTAGACTCCATCTTTATTAAAAAATCCTCTTCCGCCCGACGTAGTCCAAACAGGTTTTCTTCTTTAGCTCAGCTACATCTCTGGTAAAGAACCTCTACCAGAGATGTAGCTGAGCTGTGCAGCCCTGGGAAAGTTTATGTGAGTTCATGCTGCATGAACTCACATGAACTTTCCTAGACAGTACCGCATGGCTAGTTCAAATGAACAGCTGATCTGCATCATCATTTGAAATAACAGGCTGGAAAGCCAGCGGTGAAGACACCGCCGGCTTTCCTGCTGTGTTCTGTGCTCCAGCTCCATGATGCCCCCTCCCCGCTCCCTGGAGCTGCCCCCCGCCTGATCCTAACTTAGGATCAGGTGGGGAGGCGGCGGGGGGCGATGAGGGGGCGTCAGGGAGCGGGAAGCACAGAACACAGCAGGAAAGCCAGCGGGGCAGTCTTTTCACCACCGTCGGCTTCCCTGCCCCGCTTCTTCGCTCCTCGCTCCCCCCCCCGCCACCTCTGAACCCGATCCTAACTTAGGGCCGGGTAGGGGGGAGCAGATCCAGGGAGCGGGGAGCGCAGCACAGAGCAGGAAAGCCAGCGGTGAAGTCCTCTTTTCACCGCCGGCTTCCTGCCTGTGTTTTTCACTTCCCGCTCCGGTGCTGCACTCCCCCCTCCCTGTAGGTGCTCCCCCCGCCCGGTACAAATGTTAAAACACTTATTACATTAATTTTCAATGGTGTTTCACATGATCGACGGTGTTCGATGAACATTCGACGAACATTCGACGACTACACATCAAATTCGACGAATCTAATTGAATTCGAACACCAGGGTGGTGGCTCATCTCTACTAATGAGTATCTGTATCCAAACCTCCTTAAAAAGGTAATAAAAGATTTTTATTATCATAGATTCAGACACTAAGGCCAATCCCATAACGGAGACGGCTACAATCAAATCAGCCACATAAATTTGTCTTCTCATCTTCCTACAAGAGGAACGTGCATATAAAGTACAAATGATTAGTACAAGATTCTGAGTATATTGCACAAATATCTAAAACACAACATGATCATCTCTCTAGATAAAAAGAAACCTGTTACCAGTGTTGCTGCACACCTATAAAACGAGGAAACCCAAGCAGGAATCCAGCACCCAAGAAGTTTTTAAGAAAAAGTACAAGCCCTTTCCCTCTCCCTCCACCACCATTTTATTTGTGAACATTGTGCTTTTTAATTCATTTTTTACTCCCCCTACACTCATAGTTTATGACGTGAATGAATTTGTATTTGAATTTTTATTAATAAAGGTTTTGTTTTATATTACACTAGCTGGGAGCCCGATGCACATGCATCGGGATTCTAGAACGGCGAGTCTCTGACTTGCAATGGCCGCTTCGCGGCCAATGCTTCGCGCTGCTAAGTCGACTCGCCATGCCCGCTGTGCGGGCATAGCGAGTCGCCTTAGAACTGCTCGCAATGGCCGCTGCGCGGCCAATGCTTCGGGCGTGTCCACATGACCACGCACGACTCGCAATGGCCGCTTCGCGGCCAATGCTTCGCGCGTATCCACATGACCACGCCGGGGGCAAAAAAGCCATTCGCAATTATATAATAGATTACCTCAGTAATGTAATTGAGGTGAGTCCTAACTATACACATAAACATAAATATTTGCCAATCACTTGTTTGAGACAAAAAAAGTCTTCTAGGGGAACCACAAAGATTTTGTAACCACTTTTTGTGTGCAAAAACATGTCTTTGCACACAGATTTGGTAATCACAATGGCTTGCAGGAAAAAATGCCTATGTACATATGCAAATTGTCACTTCAGTGAGGAAGTGGACGAACTCTAGCGCCACCTTTAGGTAGTAATCTCAAAGACCATCTAACCCTCCTTTTCTATCTAAAAATAATTGAATAGCTAGCTGTCTTTTTGTGTAGCATAAATGGAGCACGGACGGAGCAGCAGCAGCACTGTTTATAATCAGTAACACTCTGAAAATGCCAACAACTGCAAATGGCAGCTTCTTATATCCAAAGGGACATATGACTTAAGCAGCCAATGACACAAGCCAGTCAAAGAGACAAGCCCTTGTGTCTACAACTTGTTGATGTTTTATGCGCCGTGATTGGATGCCGGACTGGAACATCCATACAGGAAATTCCAGGAAAAAAATATAGCAGAAAGCTACCCCACCCCCTCCCCTCATCAATCATCTCCCAACCGCTATTCTACACAGCCAGAAGGTAGAAGAAAAGCACCACTGCAAAGCAGTTATGCTTTTTTCAATCGATCGCTTACCGAACAAAGCCAAGTTTGTAGAATTTTTAGCAAACCTTTCTGGTTCACAATCCAGAATCTGAATCTGCAATGTTTGTTCCGAATTTGAAATTTGCAAACATGTTCAGGAGAAGTTTGCTCATCTCTAATTATGATTACTGTAGATACTGCAATAAACTGCAATGGTACAAGAAAAAAAGTGTAAGGCTACAAAAGAATGCTAGAGTCACTTTACCCATTTATTTCACATAGAAATAAAAGGAAAAAAGTATATGTACTCCTAAATTGGTAAAAACATCCTTTTATGTTATGAACATATACTTTTTGAGTCTTATGTCTCTTCTTAAATAGACACATTCTCTGGGATCATTATCTATCATATAATATGCAGTTATATTTTTATTTTCACATTAAAATAATTATTTACTTCACAAAGATGACAGACAGTGGTTATTAAAGAGGAGAATACAACAGGATTTAGGACTATAAAGTACCATATTTTTCACTTTATAAGACGCACCCCCAAATTTGGTGAAAGAAAAGAGAAAAATTTTATTTGTTAATGTTAAATGGGGTCCGTCTTATAATAATTCTAATCAGCATATACGGCCCTGATCTTTGCATATGACCTCCCCTTCAAAGTCTGTATGTCCCCCATCCTGATATATACAGTCATATGAAAAAGTTTGGGCATCCCTCTTAATCTTACTCATTTTTTTTTGGTTTAAAATTGGGTATTTGCAACAGCTATTTCAGTGTGATATATGTAATAACTGATGGACACAGTAATACTTCAGGATTGAAATGAGGTTTATTGTACTAACCGAAAATGTGAAATATGCATTATTTAAAAATTTGACAGGTGCAAAAGTATGGGCACCTCAACAGAAAAGTGACATTAATATTTAGTAGATCCACCTTTTGCAAAAATAACAGCCTCTAGTCGCTTCCTGTAGCTGTTAATGAGTTCCTGGATCCTGGATGAAGGTATTTTTGACCATTCCTCTTTACAAAACAATTACAGTTCAGTTAAGTTTGATGGTCGCCGAGCATGGACAGCCCGCTTCAAAACATCCAACAGATGTTCAATGATATTCAGGTCTGGGGACTGGGATGGCCGTTCTAGAACATTGTAATTGTTCCTCTGCATAAATGCCTGAGTAGATTTGGAGCGGTGTTTTGGATCATTGTCTTGCTGAAAGATCCATCCTCGGCATAACTTCAACTTTGACACTGATTCTTGAATATTATTCTCAAGAATCTGCTGATACTGAGTGGAATCCATGCGACCCTCAACTTTAACAAGATTCCTAGTGCAGTCATTAGCCACACAGCCCCAAAGCATGATGGACCCTCCCCCAAATTTGACAGTGGGTAGCAAGTGTTTATCTTGGAATGCTGTGTTTTTGTTGCACCATGCATAACGCCTTGTTGTATGACCAAACAACTCAATCTTTGTTTCATCAGTCCACAGGACCTTCTTCCAAAATGAAACTGGCTTGTCCAAATGTGCTTTTGCATACCTCAGGTGACTTTGTTTGTGGCGTGCATGCAGAAACGGCTTCTTTTGCATCACTCTCCCATACAGTTTCTCCTTGTGCAGTGTGCGCTGTATTGTTGACCGATGCACAGTGACACCATCTGCAGCAAGATGATGCTGCAGGTCTTTGGAGGTGCTCTGTGGATTGTTCTTGACTGTTCTCACCATTGTTCTTCTCAGCCTTTCTGATATTTTTGTTGGCCACTTCTGACCTTTACAAGAACTGTCCCTGTGGTCTTCCATTTCCTTACTATGTTCCTCTCAGTGGAAACTGACAGGTTAAATCTCTGAGACAACTTTTTGTATCCTTCCCATGAACAACTATGTTAAACAATCTTTTTTTTAAGATCATTTGAGAGCTGTTTTGAGGAGCCCATGATGCCACTCCTCAGAGAAGATGAAAATAGGAGAACATCTTGCAAGTGGACACCTGTAATAGCTTTTCTCATGATTGGATACACCGGGCTATGAAATACAAAGCTCAATGAGTTTACCAAACCAATTTAGTGCTTCAGTAAATCAGTAAAAAGTAGTTAGGAGTATTCAAATCATGAAAATCAGAAGGGTGCCCATACTTTGGCACCTGTCAAATTTTGAAATAATGCATATTTCACATTTTTGGTTAGTGCAATAAACCTCATTTCAATCCTGAAATATTACTGTGTCCATCAGTTATTACATATATCACACAGAAATAGCTGTTGCAAATACCCAATTTTAAACCCAAAAAAATGTATATAATATATATATAATAGGGATGAGCGAGTCCTAAATTACTCGAATCGCTAGACCCGCACGAGTCCGAGCCCAGGACTCGGTACTCGTGGCGAGTCTAGCGAGTCCAATGTTAAAGAATAGGGAATATGGATTCGCGAGTCCCGAATAGATAATACAGGACTCGGAATCGCAGACTCGCTAGGATTCGGAGCATTGGACTCAGGGGCTGGCTGGAGCCTCTTCCCCTGGGTGGCAGGTCCAGGCAGCCTTGAGAACCGGGGGGGGTGCTGTCGGGTCCAGGCAGCCTTGAGAACCGGGGGGGGGGGGGGTGCTGTCGGGTCCAGGCAGCCTTGAGAACCGGGGGGGGGGGGGGGGTGCTGTTGGACCCGGCGGCCTTGAAAAGCGGGGGGGGCTATCAAAGCTGACCTTACCTCCTCCAGCCGCGAAGCAGCCCGCCTGCCGCAAACCGACTCGCCGGATTTGGACTCGTTACTGAGCGAGTATTCGCTAAAAGACTCGCCGATTCCCGAGTCCAGCGAGTCCCTTAAGAATCGCCGAGTAACGAGTCCTAGCGAGTAGACTCGCTCATCCCTAATATATAATATATATATGCAGTATTTATATATATATATATATATATATATACATATATACATACCACATTTTTCACTTTATGAGACGCACCTAATTATAAGACGCACTCCCAAATTTGGTAAGGGAAAAGAGAGAGCAAAAAAATTTTAATGTTAAATGAGGTCCGTCTTATAATGCCGGTGTCTGTCTTACGATCAGTTTATATTTCCCCCATCCTGGTATATTTGTTTCCACTCTGGTATATGTGCCCCCTCACGATATATGGTCCCCCTCCTGGTATCCATGAACCATCCTGATATACCGTATATACTCGAGTATAAGCCGACTTTTTCAACCCTTTTTTTGGGCTGAAAAAGTCCCCCTCGGCTTATACTCGAGTCATTAAGTCTGGCCTGCCTGTGGGCGCTTACACCCAGATCACGTTTCCCCTCCTGCCACTTCTCTCCATCCTCTTGTCTGTTTGTGCTTTCTCCCAGGTTCCCCTATTGTTTTCCCCGCCAGTTACTGGTATCTCCTTCCTCCTGTCAAAGATCGCTGCTCACAGATCCCTCTGCCACTTGTCTCCGTGCTCCAAATGTGCTTGGAGCCAGAACACTGTAATCAGATCCCTCCGCCGCTTGTCTCCGTGCTCCAAATGTGCTTGGAGCCAGAACACTGTAATCAGATCCCTCCGCCGTTTGTCTCCTTCCAAGTAATGTATTTGCAGCCAAATCGCTGCACTTAGACCCCTCCACCACTTGACTCAGTCCTAATGTACTGTACTTGCGGCCAAATCACTGTACCCAGATCCCTCCGCCGCAATATGTCAATGTGTCCAGTGTGCACAGTAAAAAAAAAACACATGCAGCTGCAGCCACTGTGATTGATTACACAGTTACACTACATACCGTACATTGTGAAAAAGGAAGGTGAGGAATTATTACTAGTATAATAGAGGATAACAGTATAATAGAGAAGGGGACAGAAGATTAGTGAGGGAAAGGACAAGTAGTGCAGGGTATAGGATAAGCTGTATGCAGAGGGAAAGATGAATAAACCAGGGAAAGATGGATTCTCAGGGAAAGTACAGTAATAATAGAGCAGGGGTTTGCTGTATGCAGAGGGAAAGAAGAATACCGTGGCAAAATTGTATAGCTTAGGCTACATTCACATTTGTGTTTGGCTCCGCTGCGTCTGGTTTGCAGACGGGAATTCAGTGCCGAACACTTTAATTTTCAGTAGCTGCGGCATTTCCCACCCTAGGCTTATACTCGAGTCAATACGTTTTCCCTGTTTTTTTGTAGCAAAATTGGGGGCCTCGGCTTATACTCGGGTCGGCTTATACTCGAGTATATACGGTATGGTCTCCCTCCTGGTATCCATGCCCCCATTCTGCTATATGTGCTCCTCCTGATATCCATGCCCCCATCCTGATATATTTTCCCCCTCCTGGTATCCAAGACCCCATCCTAGCTTATGTGTATTTTTTTTCAATGGGAAGATGGTGATGTGACACATCAAACTTGTTGAGAATTTCATAAGAAAAACAATGGTGTACTTGGGTTTAACATAACTATTCTTTCATGAGTTATTTACAAGTTTATGACCTATAATAAATTGTGTTCAAAGTGCTGCCCATTTTGTTGGATTGTCAATTCAACCCTCTTTTCCCACTGTTGACACACTGATACACACCATAACATCAATTTTTGTGTTCGAACAATCATGGAGGGATCAATCCACTGTGGGTTACTGTCAGACCAATAGAGGTGGTTTTGTTTGTTAACTTCACCATTCACAAAACAGTTGCTTCATCACTCAACTGAAGGCAATTGTCTATGCTGTTAAGATACGAGATGTGCAGCATCTGAATCAACCTGTGCTAGCATTTCTTCTGCGGTGTTGCTATCAGTGTGTCAAGAGTGGGAGAAGAGGGTTGCATTGACAATCCAACGCAATGGGCAGCACTTTGAACACATTGTATAAATGATCATAAACTTGTAAATAACTCATGAAAGAATGAAGTTACATTAAAACCAAGCACACCATTGTTTCTCTTATCTCAAGGCTTGCAAAAAGGTGGAGAAATACACAGAAACACCGAAATAACTTATGGATCAGTAAAAACCACAAGTTTTCATCACTATTTTGTTGGAGTGCTGCCTTTTTTTTCATTTTGGTGTCTATGAGGTTTAGACATTACCTTTGTAGGTTGTTGCACCCGGTATTGTTTAGTAGTGCTGCCACATTATTATTTATGTATAAATATATATATATACAGTGCCTTGTGAAAGTATTTTTCCTCCTTGAACTTTTTAACCTTTTGCCACAACACAGCTTCAAACATAAAGATATAAATTAAAATTTTTTTGTGAAGAATCAACAACAAGTGGGACACAATCGCGAAGTGGAATGAAATTTATTGGATATTTTAATCTTTTTTAACAGATAAAAAACTGAAACTGATATTATTCATCCCCCTTGAGTTAATACTTTGTAGCGCCACCTTTTGCTGCGATTACAGCTGCAAGTCGCTTGGAGTATGTCTATATCAGTTTTGCACATCAAGAAACTGAAATTCTTGCCCATTCTTCCTTGCAAAACAGCTCAAGCTCAGTGATGTTGGATGGAGAGCGTTTGTGAACAGCAGTTTTCAGCTCTTTCCACAGATTCTCGATTGGATTCAGGTCTGGATTTTGGCTTGGCCATTCTAACACCTGGATACGTTTAATTTTGAACCATTCCATTGTAGATTTTGCTTTATGTTTGGGATTATTGTCTTGTTGGAAAATAAATCTCCGTCCCAGTCTCAGGTCTTTTGCAGACTCCAACAGATTTTCTTCCAGAATGGTCTTGTATTTGGCGCCGTCCATCTTCCATCAATTTTAATCATCTTCCCTCTCCCTGCTGAAGAAAAGCAGGCCCAAATCGTGATGCTGCCACCACCATGTTTGACAGTGGGGATGGCGTTTTGAGGGTGATGAGCTGTGTTGTCAAAGATATCGTTTTGCATTGTGGCCAAAAAGTTAAATTTTGGTTTCATCTGACCAGAACACCTTATTCCATATGCTAGCTGTGTCTCCCAGGTGGCTTGAGGCAACTTCAAACAAGATTTTTTATGGATATCTATGAGAAAAGGCTTTCTTCTTGCCACTCTTCCATAAAGGCCATGTTTGTGCAGTGTATGACTGATTGTTGTCCTATGGACAGACTCTCCCACCTCAGCTGTAGATCTCTGCAGTTCATCCAGAGTGATCAAGGTCCTTTTGGCTGCATCTCTGATCAGTCTTCTCCTTGTTTGAGATTAAAGTTTAGAAGGAAGCTGGGTCTTAGTAGATTTGCAGTGGTCTGATACTCCTTTCATTTCAATATGATCACTTACACAGTGCTCCTTGAGATGTTTAAAACTTGGGAAATCTTTTTGTATCCAAATCCGGCTTTAAACTTTACCACAACAGTATCTCGGACATGCCTGGTGTGTTCCTTGGCATTCACGATGCTCTCTGCACTTGAAACAGAACCCTGAGACTATCACAGAGCAGGTGCATTTATACGGAGACTTAATTACACACGGGTGGATTCTATTTATCATTACCAGTCATTTAGGAAAACATTGGATCATTCAGAGATCCTCACTGAACTTCTGGAGTGAGTTTGCTGCACTGAAAGTAAAGGGGGCAAATAATATTGCACGCCCCACTTTTCAGTTTTTTATTTGTTAAAAATGTTTAAAATATACAATACATTATGTTCCACTTCACGATTGTGTCCCACTTGTTGATTCTTCACAAAAAAATGTGAATTTATATCTTTATGTTTGAAGCTTGAAATGTGGCAAAAAGTTGAAAAGTTCATGGGGGCAGAAAACTTTCACAACTCACTGTATATATATATATATCCTTTCATATGGCCCCCCTATCCTGGTCCATGCCACCCCATCCTGCATATGGCCCCTCAGTCAGGATATTGCCCCCTTGTCCTTGATATGCCCCCCCATCCTGCATAAGTTGTCCCCATCCTGGATATGTCCCCCCATTCTGGATATAGACCCCTTGTCCTTGCACATAGCTCCTTTGTCCTGGATAAGTCCCCCCATCCTGGATACAACCCCCTTGTCCTGGCACATAGCTCCTCCCATCTTGGATATGGCCACCTATTACTTTGTACGGCCCCCCATGCTGTGCGCTAAAATACACTAAAATAATATAAGCTCTAAACTTACCCTCTGGAACCACCCTCTATCTCTTCCTGCTTGCCACACTTCCTGAGTCCTCCTGTGTCCCGGGGACATCTGATCATATGATCAGGGTGCATAGTGATGACATCACAATATTGTGTCGGTCACATGACAGGATGACCTGGGGACACAGGAGGACTCAAGAAGTGCGGCAAGAAGGGAGAGACAGATGACAGTGCCGGAGGGTAAGTTCAAAGCATTTTTGATTTTACTATGTGCACGGAATGGAGGGTCTTACAAAGTGACGGGGGCCATCTTAAGGATGGGGGGTGAGAGCTGGCATATAAAATGCGCCTCTTTCCCTGCCCACATCCCAGAACTGGGTTCAGCACTAAGATGATGGACAGCAGGATGCAGTGCATATAATTTGAGCTTAATGAGCGGGGTCACGTGATCTCCAGCCCCCGGACATTGTTCCAGAAAGTAGATTCTGATTATAAAACACAGCCCCTTCATTCCCCTAAATGTTTTGTGAGCAAAAGTGCATCTTATAATCTGACAAAGGCGGTAAATACATGGCCATAATCAAACTGTGATGCTGATTAAATAAATACCTTCAGTGAAGAAATTAAATCTTTGATTTCTGAATTATCTTCTCTACAGTTTTCATGATTTCATCTGTGCATTTGCTTGCACATCGGGGGGGACTTATGGGGGTTGGTCATCTTCTTTTTCTGCCCCCCTATGCCTGCCTCTTTCATTTCATCTACAAGTCACTGATTATTCATTGATCTGCCTACTTATTGAAATTCCATTACACCGCTGCCATAAAATTTGTGGGTGGTGTGTTAGCATAGTGATTCTGCGGGTGGTCTCCTGTTCTTCAAATAAATGGTGCAAGAGGCAGTGCATGTGTATGATTTTAGCTTAGGTCAAGGTGAAATCCAGTGCATGCGCTGTAATAATAATTACAATAAGCATGCTCTGCTTCCAATGCTATTTTATTGAAGACTAGCAGACTGATCCAGACTCACATTGCTCATGTGCTGTGATGACAGCGGTGACATGGAATTTTAATATAGAGACCGGTCACAAAACAGAAGAGTCTGTCATTTCTAAAAAATCAAATATTGTTTTAAAAACAATGAGTTTAATGTCAAACAAGAAATATAACTGCATATCATAAGTGAGGTAATGACCCGGGAGAATGTGTCAATTTAAGAAGTGGAATAAGTCTCAGAAAGTATATGTTCTGGGTATAAAATGATGTTTTTACCAATTTGTAATTATATATTCCTTTTTCCTGATATTGCTATGCAAAATAAATGGACATTGCGGCTCCAGCATTCATTTGTAGTCTTACATTTTCCTCTGGTGCCATTGCAGTTTATTGCAGTATTTACAGTAATCACAATATGTCATATTCAGCACATTATTGTGAGCACAACGCCACATTGAAACCTTCAAAATGATCATATTCAAAACTGTTACCATGGCAATAAATGCTGGAAGTCCTGTGGGAGACAGTTCCCATCAGTATCAAATACATGTTATGCATGTTTAGAGACTCACAGCAAGTTATGTGGCAGCTTTTCTTTCATCAGATCAATATCTTTTCCATAAGTATATAATATAGCAGTATACTTGAGTATATGACATAGATAAATTACTTATAGTGATGAGCGAGTACTAAAATGCTCGGGTGCTCGAAGCTCGGGCCGAGCATCCCGAGATACTCGTGTACTCGGCCCGAGCACCGAGACCAATTTTATCCTATGGGAGACCCGAGTATTTTTATGAAATGACTGCCAGCAGCATGTAGAAACCCTAAAATGTCACAAAAGTCTCAGAAGAGTGCTCAAATGACATGGCAACACCATGGGGAAGACCCCTGGAAGCATTTCTCACTTAAAAGTCACAGCTGTGAACAATGTTGTCCGAGTTTCACACCAATTTTACGGAGTCACCAGAAAACCTTCAAAAATGACACCAAAATGAATATTCAGGGTGGAAATATTAAGGGCACATACCCAATAGTGAGATACAGCTGGTGTATGTTACTTTTTGTGATTACATGAAAGATTTTACGTGAAAACATTGTGCGGCACTCCGATGACCCTGACAAGAGACGTACACGAAGCCCTGACTTGAAATAATGTGCCCATTTTGAGGAAGTGGGTCTATTGTAGTATTTTCCTTTGCCAGGCCAGTCCAAAATTGGGAGGTTCACCAATGCCCATGGATAGAGACGTGCATGAGGGCCTGTAAACCTGAAGTGCCCATTGTAAGGAAGTGGGTGTATTGTAGTATAGCCCTTTGGCAGGGCAGCCAAAAATTGGGAGGCTGCACATTGTAACTGGATTGAGACGTGCAGTAGGGCCTGTAAACCTGAAGTCGGTGTATTGCAGTATAGCCCTTTGGCAGGGCAGCCAAAAATTGGGAGGTTCAACAATGAACCATGCATACAGACATGCATGAGGGCCTGTAAACCTGGAGTGGGTGTATTGTAGTATAGCCCTTTGGCAGGGCAGCCAAAAATTGGGAGGTTCAACAATGAACCATGCATACAGACATGCATGAGGGCCTTTAAAGCTGGAGTGGGTGTATTGTAGTATAGCCCTTTGGTAGGGCAGCCAAAAATTGGGAGGCTCCACATTGTCCCTGGATAATGACGTGCATGAGGGCCTCAAAACATTTTTCCCATTGAAAAGGAGCGGTCCACTGGGGGTATACCTGAAACAACAGCCTAACTATTGTAACGGTCATCATGGTGGCACATGAGGAGAAGGAGGAGCAGTCCAGCGATTAACCAAAGTCCAGAAGTGTGTACCCATGGGTGAGTGGAGGTACATGGCAAATTCACAGAACAAAATTTAAATTCAGTTGTGATTTGTTAGTGGTGTGGTGAAGTCTGGCCCAATCCAACCCTTGTTCATCTTGATCAGAGTCAGCCTGTCAGCATTTTCAGTTGACAGGCGGGTGCGTTTATCAGTAATGATTCCACCTGCGGCACTGAAAACACGCTCTGACAAAACGCTAGCGGCAGGGCAGGCCAGGACTTCCAAGGCGTTGAGAGCCAATTCATGCCACGTGTCCAGCTTGGAGACCCAATAATTGTAAGGCACAGAGGAATGTCGCCATACAGTTGTTCGATCTGCAAGGTACTCCTTCAGCATCTGGCCAAACTTTGCATTTCTTGTGGCACTACCCCGCACCTCAGGGGCTGTGGTACGTGACAGGCAGAGAAAACTTTCCCACATCGTAAAGACTGTTCCCCTACCTCTGGCGGATTGGGTTTGTGCCCCTCTCGGCCGTACGCCTTGGTTGTCCACCGATTCCTGACCTATGCCGCTAGCGTTTTGTTAGGGAAATGCTTTGCCTAGTTCCGTGACTATGGCCTTCTGGAATTGCTGCATTTTGGCTGACCTCTCCGCCTCAGGAATGAGAGACATAAAGTTCTCCTTGTAGCGTGGTTCTAAGAGTGTTGCCAACCAGTACTGATTGTCGGCCAAGATGTTCTGAACGCGAGGGTCACGAGCCAGGCAGCTTACCATAAAGTCAGCCATGTGCGCCAGACTCTTAACAGCCATCTCTTCAGTATCCTGACCAACACGATGACTGAACATGCTGTCCTCCTCCTCCTCCTCATCTCCCCTGTCCTCTGGCCAGCCACGCTGAAGTGAGGGTATGACTGGTGTGCATGTCATATCCTCAATTTGGCCAGAGAGTTGCTCCATGTCTTCATCCTCCTCCTCCTCCTCCTCGTCATAGTCCTCCACAGCACGTTGTGATGAGATGAGGCTGGGCTGTGTGTTATCACCCACACCCACTACTGTTTCTTGCTCCAAGTCATCGCGCTCGGCCTGCAATGCATCCTCTTTGTTTTTCAGCAGAGATCGTTTTAGAAGGCAGAGTAAACGGCGCTGAAAGTCGGCAAGGCCGGCTGAAGCAGCAGGTGACTTGCGAAAATGTGCAGACAGGCGGTGAACTTTTACCAGCAGATCAGACAGCTCTGGGTATGACTTTAGAAACCGCTGAACCACCAGGTTGAGCACATGGGCCACGCATGTAACATGCGTCAGCTGCCCTCGCCTCAAAGCTGCCACCAGGTTCCAACCATTGTCACACACGACCTTTCCTGGCTTTAGGTTCAGAGGTGTGAGCCAGTGATCTGCCTGCTGTTTCAGTGCTGTCCACACCTCTTCTGCATTGTGGGGTTTGTCACTTATGCATATTAGCTTCAGCACAGCCTGTTGCCGCTTCACAGAGGCAGTGCTGCAGTGCTTCCAGCTTGGGACTGGTGTGGATGAGGATGCGCAGGAGGAGGAGGAGGAGGCTGAGGAGCATGACATTCCGGAGCTGTAGAGTGTGGGTGAAATCCTGACTGAGGTAGGACCTGCAATCCTTGGTGTGGTAAGGACGTGTTCCGTCCCTCGCTAGGACTGGGTCCCAGCTTCCACAATATTAACCCAGTGTACCGTCAAGGAGATGTAGCGGCCTTGCCCACAAGCACTTGTCCACGTGTCTGTGGTTAGGTGGACTTTGGCTGAAACAGCGTTGTTCAGGGCACGTGTGATGCTTTGTGACATGTGGTTATGCAATGCGGGGACGGCACATCTGGAGAAACAGTGGCGGCTGGGGACCGAGTAACGTGGGACAGCAGCCAACATCAGGTCGCGGAATGCTTCCGTCTCCACCAGCCGGAAAGGTAACATTTCTAGCGCAAGCAGTCGCGAAATGTGATAATTTAGGACTGTGGCATGTGGGGCGTTGGCAGCGTATTTGCGCCTGCGTTCAAAGGTTTGCTGAATGGATAATTGAACGCTGCGCTGGGACAAGGACCTGCTTGATGGTGGTGTTATTTGTGCATGGGCAACGTCAGGTGCAGGGCCGGAGGCTTCTTCGCAGCCAGCATGGACAGGGGATTGGCTCGCACGCACACACTCTGTTGTACTTCCCACAAAGTCGGGTGCTTGGCTGACATGTGCCTGATCATTCTGGTGGTGGTCAGGCTGCTAGTTTTCGTACCCCTGCTGATGCTGGCATGGCAGGTGTTGCAATTGGCCTTTTTAGAGTCATCTGGAGCCAACTTAAAAAACTGCCAGACTCGGGAAGACCTAACAATTGCACACGCATCTTGTGTCGTGTTGTTGTTCCGGGGAACGGTTGCCTGCCTTCTGCCTGCGGACACGACCCTGCTTCTTACTGCCTGTTGGGATGCTACACCTCCCTCCCCCTGTGCACTGCTGTCCTCGCTCTGCATATCCCCCTGCCAGGTTGGGTCAGCTACTGGATCATCCACCACGTCGTCTTCCTCTTCCGCACCCTGATCCTCCTCCTGACTTCCTGGCAATTGTGTCTCATCATCGTCCATCCCTTGTTGAGACACGTTGCCAACGTTCCCTTCATGAGAACGTGGCTGCTCAAATATTTGGGCATCTGTACATTCCATCTCATCACCCACTTCAACAGGAGCTGGCGAGAGGCCAGATTCTGCGAATGGATACGTGAACAGCTCTTCCGAGTATCCTAGTGTGGGATCAGCAATGTCCGTGGATGTGTACTCGGCCTGGTGGTAGGAAGGAGGATCAGGTTGGGAAATGTGCGGTGCAGTATCACGGCTACTGACACTTGACCGTGTGGAAGACAGGGTCTTTGTGGAGGTGCCCATCTGACTTGAAGCATTATCCGCTATCCAAGTAACAACCTGTTGACACTGGTCTTGGTTCAAGAGCGGTGTACTGCTGCGGGCCCCAAGAATTTGGGACAGGACGTGCGAGCGAGTAGATGTGGCACTTTGCTGTTGCGAATTTAGTGCTTGCACATGACCTCGGCCTCTGCCTGCACCACCATCACGTCCACTTCCTTGTCCCTTGCCAACGCCCTTGCGCATTTTTCCTGTATACAGCTACAACAGTCTGGTGACTGTTCTGGTCACAGGAAAGCTGGATATTAGACCCTGCCTGTATAGAGCTAGTCAACTACAACAGTCTGGTGACTGTTCTGGTCACAGGAAAGCAGGATATTAGACCCTGCCTGTATAGAGCTAGTCAACTACAACAGTCTGGTGACTGTTCTGGTCACAGGAAAGTTGGATATTAGAGCCTGCCTGTATAGAACTAGTCAACTACAAAAGTCTGGTGACTGTTCCGGTCACAGGAAAGCTGGATATTAGACCAAGCCTGTATAGAGGTAGTCAACTACAACAGTCTAGTGACTGTTCTGGTCACAGGAAAGCTGGATATTAGACCCTGCTTGTATAGAGCTAGTCAACTACAACAGTCTGGTGACTGTTCTGGTCACAGGAAAGCTGGATATTAGAGCCTGCCTGTATAGAACTAGTCAACTACAACAGTCTGGTGACTGTTCTGGTCACAGGAAAGCTGGATATTAGAGCCTGCCTGTATACAGCTAGTCAAGTACAACAGTCTGGTGACTGTTCTGGTCACAGGAAAGCTGTATTTTAGACCCTGCCTGTATACAGCTTGTCAAGTATAACAGTCTGGTGACTGTTCTGGTCACAGGAAAGCTGGATTTTAGACCCTGCCTGTGTACAGCTAGTCAAGTACAACAGTCTGGTGACTGTTCTGGTCACAGGAAAGCTGGATTTTAGACCCTGCCTGTATACAGCTAGTCAGCTACAACAGTCTGGTGACTGTTCTGGTCACAGGAAAGCTGGATTTTAGACCCTACCTGTATACAGCTAGTCAGCTACAACAGTCTGGTGACTGTTTTGGTCACAGGAAAGCTGGATTTTAGACCCTGCCTGTATACAGCTAGTCAGCTACAACAGTCTGGTGACTGTTCTGGTCACAGGAAATCTGGATTTTAGACCCTGCCTGTATACAGCTAGTCAGCTACAACAGTCTGGTGACTGTTCTGGTCACAGGAAAGCTGGACTTTAGACCCTGCCTGTATACAGCTAGTCAGCTACAACAGTATGGTGACTGTTTTGGTCACAGGAAAGCTGGACTTTAGACCCTGCCTGTATACAGCTAGTCAGCTACAACAGTCTGGTGACTGTTTTGGTCACAGGAAAGCTGGATTTTAGACCCTGCCTGTATACAGCTAGTCAGCTACAACAGTCTGGTGACTGTTCTGGTCACAGGAAATCTGGATTTTAGACCCTGCCTGTATACAGCTAGTCAGTAACAACAGTCTGGTGACTGTTCGGGTCACAGGAAAGCTGGATTTTAGACCCTGCCTGTATACAGCTAGTCAAGTACAACAGTCTGGTGACTGTTCTGGTCACAGGAAAGCTGGATTTTAGACCCTGCCTGTGTACAGCTAGTCAGCAACAACAGTCTGGTGACTGTTCTGGTCACAGGAAAGCTGGATTTTAGACCCTGTCTGTATACAGCTAGTCAGCTACAACAGTCTGGTGACTGTTCTGGTCACAGGAAAGCTGGATTTTAGAACCTGCCCGTATACAGCTAGTCAAGTACAACAGTCTGGTGACTGTTCTGGTCACAGGAAAGCTGGATTTTAGACCCTGCCTGTATACAGCTAGTCAGCTACAACAGTCTGGTGACTGTTCTGATCACTGTAAAGCTTGGACTCTGATCTGGATCACCCTGCCTATATCCTCCTAGATTAGTCCTGAGAAGGACTGTTGTGGTCAGCAGTAGTGATGAGCGAGTACTAAAATGCTCGGGTGCTCGAAGCTTGGGCCGAGCATCCCGAGATACTCGGGTACTCGGCCCGAGTACCGAGCCCAATGTTATCCTATGGGAGACCCGAGTATTTTTATGAAATGACTGCTGGCAGCATGTAGAAACCCTAAAAATGTCACAAAAGTCTCAGAAGAGTGCTGAAATGACATGGCAACACCATGGGGAAGACCCCTGGAAGCATTTCTCACTCAAAAGTCACAGCTGTGAACAATCTTGTCCGAGTTTCACGCCAATTTTACGGAGTCACCAGAAAACCTTCCAAAATGATACCAAAATGTATATTTAGGGTGGAAATGTTAAGGGCACATACCCAATAGTGAGATACAGCTGGTGTATGCTACTTTTTGTGATTACATGAAAGATTTTACATGAAAACATTGTGCGGCACTCCGATGTCCCTGAGAAGAGACGTACATGAAGACCTCTTGACATAATGTGCCCATTTTGAGGAACTGGGTCTATTGTAGTATTTTCCTTTGCCAGGGCAGTCCAAAATTTGGAGGTTCACCAATGCCCCTGGATAGAGACGTGCATGAGGGCCTGTAAACCTGAAGTGCCCATTGTAAGGAAGTGGGTGTATTGTAGTATAGCCCTTTGACAGGGCAGCCAAAAATTGGGAGGTTCAACAATGACCCATGCATACAGACATGCAGGAGGGCCTGTAAACCTCAAGTGGGTGTATTGTAGTATAGCCCTTTGGCAGGGCAGCCAAAAATTGGGAGGCTCCACATTGTCCCTGGATAGAGACATGCATGAGGGCCTCAAAACATTTTTCCCATTGAAAAGGAGCGGGTATCCTGTCGTTGTAATGCCCATTCAAAAAGAATGGGTGTAAAAATTTACAACTGGGGGTATATCTGAAACAACAGCCTAACTATTGTAACAGTCATCATGGTGGCACATGAGGAGAAGAAGGAGCATTCCAGCGATTAGCCAAGGAAGAGGAAGACGACGTGGTGGATGATCCAGTAGCTGACCCAACCTGGCAGGAGGATATGCAGAGCAAGGACAGCAGTGCACAGGGGGAGGGAGGCGTAGCATCCCAACAGGCAGTACGAAGCAGGGTCGGGTCCGCAGGCACAAGGCCCGGAACAACAACACGACACAAGGTGCCTGTGCAAATGTTAGGTCTTCCCGAGTTGGCTCCAGATGACTCTAAAAAGGCCATTTGCAACACCTGCCATGCCAGCAGCAGCAGGGGTACAAAAACTAGCAGCCTGACCACCACCAGCATGATCAGGCACATGTCAGCCAAGCACCCGACTTTGTGGGAAGTACAACAGAGTCGAGGAGCGGTGCTTGCTGATGTCACTGCTACGTCTTCGCGTGTTGTGCATGCAAGCCAATCCCCTGTACATGCTGGCCACGAACAAGCCTCCGGCCCTGCACCTGAAGTTGCCCACGCACAAATAACCCCACCATCAAGCAGGTCCTTGTCCCAGCGCAGCGTTCAATTATCCATTCAGCAAACCTTTGAACGCAGGCGCAAATACGCTGCCAACGCCGCACATGCCACAGTTCTGAATTATCACATTTCGCGACTCATAGCGCTAGAAATGTTGCCTTTCCGGTATGTGGAGATGGAAGCATTCCGCGACCTGATGGCGGCTGCTGTCCCACGTTACTCGGTCCCCAGCCGCCACTATTTCTCCAGATGTGCCGCCCCCACATTGCATAACCACGTGTCCAACAGCATCACACGTGCCCTGAATAACGCTGTTTCAGCCAAAGTCCACCTAACCACAGACACGTGGATAAGTGCTTGTGGGCAAGGCCGCTACATCTCCTTGACAAAACACTGGGTTAATATTGTGGAGGCTGGGACACAGTCTGAGCGAGGGACGGAACACGTCCTTCCCACAGCAAGGATAGCAGGCCCTACCTCTGTCAGGGTTTCACCGACACTCTACAGCTCCGGAATGTCATGCTCTTCAGCCTCCTCCTCCTCCTCATCCTCATCCACTGTACCCTCCACACCAGTCCCAAGCTGGAAGCACTGCAGCACTGCCTCTGCGAAGCGGCAACAGGCTGTGCTGAAGCTAGTCTGCATAGGTGACAAACCCCACAATGCAGAAGAGGTGTGGACAGCTCTGAAACAGCAGGCAGATCACTGGCTCACACCTCTGAACCTAAAGCCAGGAAAGGTCGTGTGTGACAATGTCCGGAACCTGGTGGCAGCTTTGAGGCGAGGCCAGCTGGCGCATGTTCCATGCGTGGGCCATGTGCTCAACCTGGTGGTTCAGAGGTTTCTAAAGTCATACCCAGAGCTGTCTGAACAGCTGGTAAAAGTTCGCCGTCTGTCTGCACATTTTCGCAAGTCACCTGCTGCTTCAGCCGGCCTTGCCGGCTTTCAGCGCCGTTTGCGTCTTCCGGCCCACAGACTGGTGTGTGATGTCCCCACGCGTTGGAATTCAACTCTGCACATGTTGGTCAGGATATGTGAGCAGAAGAGGGCAGTTGTGGACTACCTGCATCACCTAAGCCGTCGGGAAATGGGTCAAACTCCACACAACACCTGAGAAGTGGAGATGGATGTCCAACCTATGTACCATCCTCCAAAACTTTGAGGACTCCACCAAGATGGTGAGCGGCGATGACGCCATTATTAGCGTCACCATACCACTACTCTGCCTTCTAAAACGGTCTCTGCTGAAAAACAAAGAGGATGCATTGCAGGCCGAGCGCGCTGACTTGGAGCAAGAAACAGTAGTGGGTGTGGGTGAAAACACACAGCCCAGCCTCATATCATCACAACGTGCAGTGGAGGACTATGACGAGGAGGAGGAGGATGAAGACATGGAGCAACTCTCTGGCCAAATTGAGGATATGACATGCACACCAGTCATACCCTCGATTCAGCGTGGCTGGCCAGAGGACAGTGGAGATGAGGAGGAGGAGGAGGAGGACAGCATGTTCAGTCATAGTGTTGGTCTGGATACTGAAGTGATGGCTGTTAAGAGTCTGGCGCACATGGCTGACTTTATGGTAAGCTGCCTGGCTCGTGACCCTCGCGTTCACAACATCTTGGCCGACAATCAGTACTGGTTGGCAACACTGTTAGACCCACGCTACAAGGAGAACTTTATGTCTCTCATTCCTGAGGCGGAGAGGTCAGCCAAAATGCAGCAGTTCCAGAAGGCCATAGTCACGGAAGTAGGCAAATCATTCCCCTCACAAAACGCTAGCGGCATAGGTCAGGAATCAGTAAACAACCAAGGCGTACGGCCGAGAGGGGCACAAGTCCAATCCGCCAGAGGTAGGGGAACAGTCTTTACGATGTGGGACAGTTTTCTCAGCCCCTCACGTACCACAGCCCCTGAGGTGCAGGGTAGTGCCACAAGAAATGCTAAGTTTGGCCAGGTGCTGAAGGAGTACCTTGCAGATTAAACAACTGTACTGCTAGATTCCTCTGTGCCTTACAATTGTGTCTCCAAGCTGGACATGTGGCATGAATTGGCTCTCTACGCCTTGGAAGTCCTGGCCTGCCCTGCCACTAGCGTTTTGTCAGAGCGTGTTTTCAAAGCCGCAGGTGGAATCATTACTGATAAACGCACCCGCCTGTCAACTGAAAATGCTGACAGGCTGACTCTGATCAAGATGAACAGGGGTTGGATTGGGCCAGACTTCACCACACCACCAACAAATGACAACTGAATTTAAATTTTGTTATGGGAATTTGCCATGTACCTCCACTCACCCATGGGTACACACTTCTGGACTTCCGAGTGTCCAAGTGTGGGATCAGTAATGTCCGTGGAGTGTACTCGGCCTGGTGGTAGGAAGGAGGATCAGGTTGGGAAATGTGCGGTGCAGTATCACGGCTACTGACACTTGACCGTGTGGAAGACAGGGTGTTTGTGGAGGTGCCCATCTGACTTGAAGCATTATCCGCTATCCAAGTAACAACCTGTTGACACTGGTGTTGGTTCAAGAGCGGTGTACTTTAGCGGGCCCCAAGAATTTGGGACAGGACGTGTGAGCGAGTAGATGTGCCCCTTTCTTGTTACGAAATTAGTGCTTGCACACGACCTCGGCCTCTGCCTGCACCACCATCACGTTCACTTCCTTCTTCCTTGCCAACGCCCTTGCGCATTTTGCATGTATACAGCGACACCAGTCTGGTGACTGTAATGGTCACAGAAGAGTAGGATTTTAGTCCTTAACCTGTATCAATGTAGTAAGTACACCAGTCTGCTGACTGTAATGGTCACAGAAGAGTAGGATTTTAGTCCCTAACCTGTATTAAGGTAGTAAGTACACCAGTCTGGTGACAGTTCAGATAACAGGAGAGTAGGATTTTAGTCCCTAACCTGTATTAAGGTAGTAAGTGCACCAGTCTGGTGACTGTAATGGTCACAGAAGAGTAGGATTTTAGTCCCTAACCTGTATTAATGTAGTAAGTACACCAGTCTGGTGACTGTAATGGTCACAGATTATTAGGATTTTAGTCCCTAACCTGTATCAAGGTAGTAAGTACACCAGTCTGGGGACAGTTCAGATCACAGGAGATTAGGATTTTAGTCCCTAGCCTGTATTAAGGTAGTAAGTACACCAGTCTGGTGACAGTTCAGATCACAGGAGAAGTAGGATTTTAGTCCCTAACCTGTGTTAAGGTAGTAAGTACACCAGTCTAGTGACAGTTCAGATCACAGGAGAGTAGGATTTTAGTCCCTAACCTGTATTAAGGTAGTAACTACACCAGTCTGGTGACTGTAATGGTCACAGGAGAGTAGGATTTGTGTCCCTAACCTGTATTAAGGTAGTAAGTACACCAGTCTGGTGACAGTTCAGATCACAGGAAAGTAGGATTTTAGTCCCTAGCCTGTATTAAGGTAGTAAGTACACCAGTCTGGTGACAGTTCAGATCACAGGAGAGTAGGATTTTAGTCCCTAACCTGTATTAAGGTAGTAAGTACACCAGTCTGGTGACAGTTCAAATCACAGGAGAGTAGGATTTTAGTCCCTAACCTGTATTAAGGTAGTAAGTACACCAGTCTGGTGATAGTTCAGATTACAGGAGAGTAGGATTTTAGTCCCTAACCTGTATTAAGGTAGTAAGTACACCAGTCTGGTGACAGTTCAGATCACAGGAGAGTAGGATTTTAGTCCCTAACCTGTATTAAGGTAGTAAGTACACCAGTCTGGTGACTGTAATGGTCACAGATTATTAGGGTTTTAGTCCCTAACCTGTATCAAGGTAGTAAGTACACCAGTCTGGTGACAGTTCAGATCACAGGAGATTAGGATTTTAGTCCCTAGCCTGTATTAAGGTAGTAAGTACACCAGTCTGGTGACAGTTCAGATCACAGGAGAGTAGGATTTTAGTCCCTAACCTGTATTAAGGTAGTAAGTACACCAGTCTGGTGACTGTAATGGTCACAGATTATTAGGATATAAGTCCCTAACCTGTATCAAGGTAGTAAGTACACCAGTCTAGTGACAGTTCAGATCACAGGAGAGTAGGATTTTAGTCCCTAACCTGTATTAAGGTAGTAACTACACCAGTCTGGTGACTGTAATGGTCACAGGAGAGTAGGATTTGTGTCCCTAACCTGTATTAAGGTAGTAAGTACACCAGTCTGGTGACAGTTCAGATCACAGGAAAGTAGGATTTTAGTCCCTAGCCTGTATTAAGGTAGTAAGTACACCAGTCTGGTGACAGTTCAGATCACAGGAGAGTAGGATTTTAGTCCCTAACCTGTATTAAGGTAGTAAGTACACCAGTCTGGTGACAGTTCAAATCACAGGAGAGTAGGATTTTAGTCCCTAACCTGTATTAAGGTAGTAAGTACACCAGTCTGGTGATAGTTCAGATTACAGGAGAGTAGGATTTTAGTCCCTAACCTGTATTAAGGTAGTAAGTACACCAGTCTGGTGACAGTTCAGATCACAGGAGAGTAGGATTTTAGTCCCTAACCTGTATTAAGGTAGTAAGTACACCAGTCTGGTGACTGTAATGGTCACAGATTATTAGGGTTTTAGTCCCTAACCTGTATCAAGGTAGTAAGTACACCAGTCTGGTGACAGTTCAGATCACAGGAGATTAGGATTTTAGTCCCTAGCCTGTATTAAGGTAGTAAGTACACCAGTCTGGTGACAGTTCAGATCACAGGAGAGTAGGATTTTAGTCCCTAACCTGTATTAAGGTAGTAAGTACACCAGTCTGGTGACTGTAATGGTCACAGATTATTAGGATATAAGTCCCTAACCTGTATCAAGGTAGTAAGTACACCAGTCTGGTGACAGTTCAGATCACAGGAGAGTAGGATTTTAGTCCCTAACCTGTATTAAGGTAGTAAGTACACCAGTCTGGTGACTGTAATGGTCACAGGAGAGTAGGATTTGTGTCCCTAACCTGTATTAAGGTAGTAAGTACACCAGTCTGGTGACTGTAATGGTCACAGAAAAGCTTGGATTCCGATCTGGATCACCCTGCCTATATCCTCCTAGATTAGTCCTGAGAAGGACTGTTGTGGTCAGCAGCAGCAGTTTGCAGCCCTGCTCCGGATCTACCTGTGAGGGCCGCAAATCTGTCCCTAAGCAGCAGCAGACACTCTCCCTACACTCACTGTCTGGATGCCTGTGTGCAGAGCACAGCGCGGCCGGGTCTTATAAAGGCTCGATCACGCTGTGCAGGCCGGCCAATCACTGCAATGCCACAACTAACAGGGCTGTGGCATTGCAGTGGTCTGCCAGCCAATCCCTGCATGTGGGCTGGCTCTCAAAAGAGCGCCAACATGCAGGGATGAGGACCACGAGCACAGCACGAGTATCGCGAGATTACTCGGTGCTCGCCGAGTAGCCCGAGTACAGTGATACTCGTGCGAGTACCGAGCAGCGCAGAGCATACTCGCTCATCACTAGTCAGCAGCAGTTTGCAGCCCTGCTCTGGATCTACCTATAAGGGCCGCAAATCTGTCCCTAAGCAGCAGCAGACACTCTCCCTAAACTGACAGTCTGGATGGCTGTGTGCAGAGCAAATCGTGGCCGGATCTTATAAAGGCTCGGTTACGCTGTGCGGGCCGGCCAATCACTGCAATGCCACAACTAACAGGGCTGTGGCATTGCAGTGACTGACAGCCAATCCCTGCATGTGGGCTGGCTTTCTAAAGAGCGTCAACATGCAGGGATGAGGACCACGAGCACAGCACGAGTATCGCGAGATTACTCGGTACTCGCCGAGTAGCCCGAGTACAGTGATACTCGTGCGAGTTCTGAGTAGTCACAAGCGTACTCGCTCATCACTAATCACTTACATTAACCTCCTTCTCATCTTTAAACATAAGTCTTACTATTATTGATGAGCGAATTGACTCGTTACTATTTGGTTCTGGCACAGGTGTTAAGGCATTTGGGCTACTCGGTGCCCACCGAGTATTTGTGTGCTCGCCTAGGGAGATTTCAGTGCTCCTTTCAGCATGGTTGGCTACTTATTTTCAGCCAATAAACATGCTGGGCTTTCTTGCTAATTACAGTAGTGCTGTAGCCATGTTGAATGTGGTATTACTGTGATTGGCTGGCTGCCCAGCATCAAAGGATCTATATAACCCCTGCAAATTCTTGTGTACATTGCATCTGGAAAATGCATAGTGTAAGCATAGAGACATAGCAAGCAGCATATAGGGAAAGTGTTTCTAACATGTAAGTATAATACAACAGCTCTTTTAAGAGCTATATTGAGTCTTTACTAGCTTAGAATACTGTAGGGTGTGTATTTGAGCAGGGACCGAGAAAGCAGAGTAGCATTCCAGTACCTGTAAATTAGAACAACAGCTCATTTAAGAGCTATCTCAAGTCTCTACTAGCTGAGAATATTGTTTTACAGTTTTTGGAGCACAGAAAAAGAATAGTGTTCTATGACCTGCATATTAGACCAACAGCTCTTTTTAGAGCTACATTTTCACCACACATTGCATACTAAATAATAGAGTTGTTCCATTTTTTGTGTTCTTTAACCTTTCAGTGACAGAGTTAATTTTTTTGATAAATCTTTTTTTATTAAGGACATTTTTAAACCTTACATCCAGTAGTCCATCTCCTGATGGCTTCATATCACACCTCTTATACTGTTAACCTCAAAACATTTATGTGGTGCGATTCTAATTATGATCTTTCAAGCAAAACATTCTCATATTGATTAAGAATGGTATCTATAGAAGACTAAAGAGACAAAAAAGTAAAGAAACAAACACAGACATTTTAAACTATGAGGAAACCTATCCGGCTTCCTTTATATCTCTCAGGTGTCCAGAATTCAAGAATTACAGAAAAAGATTAAGATGTAGGAGAAAAAAGACAGAAAGTATGGGGAGCGATAACGTTTACTAATTAGGATAAGGCGAGGGATCTAGGAATATATGGTTTTGGACATCTCATAGATTCTCCTCTCATGTTGAGTCAGGGTACTGCATAGCGAGGATTGCTCTAAGGTTTGAAGACAAGGACTCAAGTGAACATCTCCTGAAAATTAGGGGCATCTTTAAAAAGGATCCACTCCGTCCATGTAAGGAAAAAGGAATTTAGCGTATTGGAGAAACCTGCCGAGATCTCCTCCATTCTGTAGCAATTCTCCATCTCAGAATACCATTCAGTTATGGATGGCTGTACCTGTTCCTTCCAATAGCGTTGGATTACAGACCTGGCCGCTGATAGACAGAAACGTAAGATATCTTTTTTGAGGGACTTGACTGAGCCAGGGAGTATAGAAAGCAATGCAAGTTATGGACTTCCCACCAGGTTTTTGCCGGTGACCAACCCATAATTTCTAAAAAACCTTCTCCCAGAACCCTCTGATCAAGGAGCAGTCCCACCAAACATAAAGCAATGTTCCTTCCTCAGACCCACACCTCCAACAGGTTTTGGATATAGATGGAAAAATTTTATGTAACCTACCTGCAGTAAGGTACCAACGATATAGTAGTTTGTAGCATTTTTCCTGGGCGTCACAGGAACCTGGTAATTTATGGGACAGCAAGAAACTCCTTTCCCAGTCTTCTCTCGGCAGAACCTTCCCAAGCTCTCTCTCCCATAAGATCTTGAACTTATGTTTAACTCTGTTTTCCTCCAATGAAAATTTCTGGTGCAGAACAGAGATTCCATGTGACGGCGGAGTATCTAGTGTGAACAGTGTCTCCATGGGAGGGAGCCCGGGCCCACGAGACAAGTTCATGGATTGTAAATTAGACCGGAGTTGTAGATATTCCCACTATTTAAGTTTTGTCTCTTGGAAAGCATTTTGTAGCACATTAAATGAAGGGAAAACCCCAGTCTGTAAAATTTGCCTAATTCGAATGTCCTCCTTGGAACTCCATATCAGAAGGGATTGCTTTTTTTCCCCTGGGGAAAAGCTGAGTTACGAAAAAGTGGTGTCAATGGGCCTACTTCTAGGTTATCCTGAGATCTGTCCGCATTACCTTGCCGTTAGGATCTCAGACGTTATTAAGAGGAGTGTACCCAAACTCCGAATGGCAGATTTGGGTATCCAAGGGAGGTAGTGTAGAGGTGTGTCTATACCATCCTGTTCTACTTGTACCCATTTGGATGACCTTTTGTATTCCCGATCTAAAATTCTCACCAACGTAGATGCTTGGCAATATTTGGTAAAATTCGGAAGGCTCACTCCCTGCAGGGAAAGGTTATAATTGGTGGTGATTTAAATTTTATTTTGGATCCCTCAGCTGATTCCTTATCTGGTAGGGGGTCAGTCCAGCTACGAGATGTGGATAGAATCCTAATTCTAATCCTTGGCATTGCACCCTTCCAAATAAACTTTGAGATCAGAGAGTGAATTTTAGAGAAAAAAGATCTGAGGCCAAATCAGGACTGCCTGAAAGATATATAAAAATCTCGGTAGGATAGCCATTTTTATGACATGGATCCGACAAAGCCATGAGAGATTAAGTGGTCTCTATGCCGCCAGAAACACTCCCAGCTTGTCCGGAATGTCCTGGTGGTTTCAAATAAAGAGTTTACTCAAATCTGTGGGTAGAGTAACTCCCAGATATGTGATCTGGTCCTGTCTCCACCGAAAGGGAAATTCATGTTTCAAAGAGGCTACCATAGAGGAGGATAGGGAAATGTTTAGAGCATCTGTTTTTATGTAATTTACCTTGAAATTGCTCAGTGTCCCAAAGGCCCCAAACTCCCCCAAGATTGCCAGAAAAGTAACTACAGTAAAGGATGAGATAAATAAAGATGAAAGTCGTCAACAAACAAAGCAGCTTTATGCTGAGTATGTTCAACTTGAAACCCTCGGCTGTCTCTATTGTCCCTGATGGCTTTGGCTAGATGTTCGAATTATTACATAAATCAGAGGGGATAACGGGCAGCCCTGCCTAGTCTCCTTCCTTATTTTGAACGAATCAGATAGAGCCCTATTGACCCGAACCAAAGCAGATGGATCTGAATATAGGGACATGATTTTATCCATATATTTTGGACCTAACCCAATAAGGTCCAGTGCCTCCTTAATAAAACCCCAGTGGACTCTGCCAAAGGCATTTTCTGCATCTATAAACAGCAGACAAAGAAGGGACTTCCACATCTTAGCCTTATCGATAATGAGAAGGGATCTAATGATGTTGTCCCGTGCCTCTCGGCCCTTGACAAAGCCCACTTGGTCCAAATCGACCATAGAAGGCAACATCTTGGCTAACCTGTGTGCCAAAATTTTTGCAAAAAATTTTACATCCACATTTAACAGGCATATCAGTCTATAGTTTATTGGGTTTAGGTAGAATGCTTATGTGTGCTTCAAGAGATTAAGGGGCGAAATTCGTCCCTTCAGAATTGGAGTTATATGTAAGAAGCATCTGGGGAACCAAGCTGGGCTGAAGAGATTTATAAAAAATAGGTGTAAGCCTGTCTGAACCTAAGCTCTTTGATACTGGAGTGGCTTTATTCGCAGATATAATTTCTTGCTCCTATATGTCCTCCTCCTGGGACTCTATGTCGGGGTCTGCTAGGGACGGAATTCTGATGTTGTGTATGTAATTTCAGATTTTTGTCTTCAGTGCAGAGGGATCCATGTCTGAAAATTTTTATTTCATGTTATAAAGGTCTTCATAGTAGTTCTGAAAGACTTTTAAAATCTCCTCATTGCTGTGGACTTTGCACCCCCGAAGACATTTTAATGGAGGACCACATACATTGGCTTTCTTATAAAAGAACCCCCTTGTCCGCTCTCTGGCTCTAAGGAACCTCTGGTCGAGGAGCCCTTTTAATTCCAGCCTTTTGATGGTTAATTCTATCAACATCTCGCGTGAACCTGCCTTTTTATGACTAATCTCTAGGTGTTGTATCTGCATGAGGAGATCACTGATTTGTTCGTTATGTAGTTTCTTCAATTGGGGGCCATGTTTAATCAGTGCACCCCTCAGTATACATTTGAATGCTTCCCACTTCATAGGTTGAGGTGTGGAGTCGGATGCATGTGTATTGGTGAATAGGGTGATATTAGCCTTCAGATCCTCCACGCTGGAGGCATCTTTGAGGAGTTTTCTATTCAATTTCCAAGACCATTGTTTCTTTGTTTCTTTGATAACCCCAGGATCGTGACAGAGAAGAAAATTGGACTGTGGTCAGAAAGGAGGATGTTCCCTATGGTAGCCTCTGGTTTCCACGAGAGTACCCCGTGGCTAATCAAGAACAGGTCAATTTGACTGTAGGAGTTGTGGGTTCTGGAAAAGAAAGTATAGTCCTTACCCAATGGGTTGAGGAGTCTCCAAACGTCTATGAGTTAGAGTTTGTGCAAAAATTTCTTCAGAGCCCTCACCCTTCCAGATTGGAGTAACCCCCTACCAGATGAGGAATCAGCTGAGGGATCCAAAATAAAATTAAAATCACCACCAATTATAACCTTTCCCTCCACAAATTCACATAATTTGAGTAGGAGTGACCTGCATACTCTGGTTTGCTCCCTATTCAGTAAGTACCAATTTACAAGGGTTAACGTTGTGTCTGACAACCTCAATTTGAGGAAGATGTAACGGCCTTTTTCATCAATCACGGAGTGTATTATTATTCGTGTTAAACCCCTAAGCCTTCGACACGCCTTTAGTCCTGGAGTCAGGGTTTATACATTGAGTCCAGGACTGGAAGTGCTTGTTTTTAATAGACGGGATGTGGCCCAATTTGAAATTTTTTTTGAAGAAACAATATTTGTACCCCCTGTTTATGCATGTTGAAGAGAATCTCTTTTGAGGCATATTGAAACCCCTTATAATAAGGGATCTGAACTTTAGAGATACCATACCTACAGAAATATCAGTGGACTAATGAGAACAAACCTTGCAATTATCATTTGGATATTGGGTAGAAGTAAAAAAAGAAAATAAATAGCTGAGAAAATCAGCAGAAGAAAACTGCTGAACACCGGAGTAAGATAGTTACAAAAAGTTGAAATATGTCCCCTTGTAACTATCCACGCACTATAGTAGAGTGTGGAAACCCCAGAAGTAAGTGCCCTTTGCAGTAAGGGTTGAGCTAGACACTAGAAAATTCTGAACATGTCCGTGACAATAATAACAAATAACTTTTATAATACAAAGCTCATGGAGATATCTCTCCCCGGCCAAAAATCCCTAATATTAGCCAAAAACACATAAAATGCTGTAGTACCCTTGTTGTACACAAGAGATGCTAGACAGTGAGAATTGAATGCTTAAAGAGAAAAAAGACCTGCTAGCGAAGATAAAGGGATATTCATAAAGAGGAATGCCTTACCGGCAGAAGATCAAGGTAAGAGTGCGTGCAGGTAGATTGGCTAAGAGGTATAAAAAGGACATAAAAAGGGAGAGTGGACTCTAGATAAGAAGTATAGCAAGCCCGGATTAGCACAATGCCCTTAAATCTTTTGCATCAGCAGTGCTCCCCAGGTCTCAGTGGTCACTAAGGGACTCTGCCTCCATCCCAGAGGCAAGACACACTGGACATGAGATGTAGGGTATGGGTTAAAGGGAGGGAGGGGGAGGGGGGGAGTGGCAGGGTGTGGACTTGGGGGGAGAACAAGAGGGGAGAAGGAGAGGGAAAAGGTTTGGAATAGGGTATTCCCCTCAGGGAGGCTGCTGTGTCCAATTTCCAAGACCTTATTGAGCTCAATATGGATCACAAAGAGTTGAAAAATAGGCCATGCAAAAAATGAAAGAAAAAATAGAGTCCCAACTGTGACAGAGTTAATTTTGACCTTAATGATCCAGCCAATTTGTTTCGTAATCTGGCCAGTGTCCGTTTATGTAGTAATAGTTCAAGAATCCTTCGTTAAATCCCATTGATTTTGAAAATATTTTTTCATGATACATTGAACTGTATGTTCGTGGTAAATTTGGGTTACCGTACATTTATTTGTAAAGGAAATTTTGAATTTTGCAAAAAATGTGAACACTTTACTGTTTTCAAGCTTTTTTTTTAAATCCTTAAACTAGTTAGTCATGCTGTATAATATAATGAATAAACAACATTTCCAATATGTCGATTTTACATCTGTATCATTTTTCAAACGTCATTTTATTTTGTTAGGATGTTAGAAGTGTTAATACTTTCACAGCAATTTCTCATTTTTTAAAGAAATTTACAAAGTTTTTTACAATGAGATTTTCTGAATTCCGTGTCTTACAATTAAAGTGTACCTATGATAAAAATTACAGAACTCTCCATTCTTTGTAGGTGGGAATTTTTGCAAACTTGGCAGTACATCAAATACTTACTTTTCCCAATTTAGTTAATGAACCATTGCAGGTTCAGTCACCACTGCCTCGCCATTGTCTGCTTCGTTGCATTCGGTCACCTGCTTAAAATTTGACATACTAAAACAGCAGAAACAATCCAAAGTGACTGCATTTTGAAAAGTAGACCCCTTAACAAATTCATTTAGTGGTGTACTGAGCATTTTTACCTAACAGGTGATTCACAAAACATTCTAACATGGGCCTGACAGGGACTGACATAAAAGACAAAAACATATGAGAAGAAACACAAAATACACCAGGCCACTATAAGGATAAAGACAATCACCCTAATTTATCCCTAAAGAGACAAGACACTATCTAGCAATGGAGCAGGGCCGGCCTCACCACCCGCCACACCCGGGCAAATGCCGGGGCCCGAGACAGATGGGGGGGCCCACTCGCTGTCAGGCAGGGGTGTCCTGCTGCCAGTCATAGCAGACCTCTCACACCAGCTGGGAGCTCGTTCATCGTTAGTCTCCCGCTGTCACACGCGCCGATGCTGGCCACTCAGCGGGAGACCAACGCCAAATTTATGGTCCAAGTCATTTACCAATGACGAATGACCTCATTGTTGGTCGTTGGTAAATGTCACACACAACAATGTCGTTTCGACATCGCTGCAGCGTCATCAAACTGGTCACGTTGTAACGATATCCTTACCGATATCATAGCGTGTAATAGGGCCTTTAGGCTGAAGGCACACTGACGTGAGACTCGTGCGAATGCAAAGCGAGAAAAACTCGCATTGCACTCGGACCAGTTTTGCCCTATCAGGCAGGGCACACTGGTGCGAATCCTCCACACTAAACTCGCATTGCGAGTCACAAGCAGGTTGCAGTCGCAGCATGAGAAAATCTCACACCCAGACAGCACACAGTGCGGGTTTGTAGCACCATGCTGCTAAAAGTTAGAATGGATTGAATGGCTAGGGTGGAGCCCATTCATTTTCTTTTGTGAGCCAAGGGAAAATTAGGCAGCTGAGGGTGGCAGCTCGCAGTTTGCCTGCTTTCATCGGGCTAGACTTAAAATTGCTGCGAAGCCCCACTCCTTTTTTTAAATAATTATTTATTTAACACCGTATCACGCCAGGTTGGTTGCCATACACTAATGTGTATGGCAACCAAGCAGAATCACTATCCAGATTGAGGAAATCCAGTCTGATTACAAAACCAATCACAGAGGCTCCCATACAGTGTGAACTCCTGTGATTGGCTGTTTGTTTGACAGTGCAGTGAATATGTAATGAGCTTAATAGGCGGTCCCAGAAGTAACAGCGGGAGACTATAAAGCCTGTTCTAGCTATTCTATCTGCTATTTTCTCATGTTATACAGCATTAGAAAGACCAAGGTAAAAACGCATTGCACACGGACCACACTCGCACCACAGTCACACCACATTCATCGCTCTGGCACCACACTCACACCATACTCGGGACCACACTCGCACCACCAAATGCACAGCACTGGCATCACTGTCGTGCATTAAATACGCTCCGTTTTTGATGTATGACAGTGTGCCTTCAGCCTAAGAGTACCGTAACACTTGGCGACGCACCAGCAATCCCGACAATGATCCGACCTGGTAGGGATCACTGGTGCATCGCTACATGATCGCTAGTGAGATGTCAAACAGTCAGATCTCACCAGCAATGCAGGAATGATACGGCGGTCGTTTGGAACCTGTCACTCTCGGGTGTAGTATTGGGATCGTTGGTCGTTGTCCCTGCAAACACAGTGATGCAGCGTTCCCAGCGGTAGTTTCAGTCCACAAGCAGACTTTTTTCAAGCATGCTTAAAAAAGTCTGCTTATGGACTGAAATGTTGTATCATGTGGCCAGATTAAAGGGTCTAGAAACAACCTAACATCCAGATTGCTGCCTGCTTTTTTCTTGATAAGTATTACCACACAGTGGGGCACTGTGTACAGGACTATTGCACCTATGTAATATATATATATATATATATATATATATATATATATATATATATATATATATATATATATATATCATGTTGCACATGTGCTTTACCTTTAACCAGTGCCGAATACCACACTGTGTTTTTCTATTGTGGATAGCAGCCATAAAGTAATGTCACCTAGCTACTGAGGATATAGATGGTGAATATATACTGGCTACAGCACTGATAAATATGCATAGGAACAATTTTACATTTTTTGTTGATATCAATTCTATGTTCGCATTTTACCTATACAGTTGAATATATTGCACATGTTTAATTATATTTAATACCACACACATAATATATATGTGGGCCTTATATAAGGCAACCGGTTTAAATACCGAGTGATTTCACAGGAATATTAGTACTCCTATGAAACTGTTCCTAGCCAGTGATATCAACAAACTGTGGCTCCTATTTATATGTATACAACATCATGTACATGTGCTTTATTACCAACCAGTGCAAAATACTATATTATGGCCTTTCACTGTAGATAGCACTATATATATAATCGGCACAGTTAACCCATTAAGGTTGAGAATTATATAAGATCACTCTGTGGCAGATATACACTAATGCCAACACCAAATGATACTCTACTAAGTTGTTACCACATAATAGTGTAACAGATGTATGTTAATTACAACATTGGATCCATTTGATGTATGTACTGCACTGCACTTTTTAGCTCACCTTTTGATACCTGATCTCAATAAATTGTATTTTAATTGCATTAGTGGACGTCTGACCATTTCTGTTGTTGCTATTGTATGATGTCACTCAATAAGTGAGCAGAGACTGTGGCTTGGTAAGCTTTGATGTCACCGCCGCCACCATTGCCATAGTAACTTAATGAGTGGTTACTATAGCAACATTGATCTCCGATCACCTGATTACCGCCACCGCTATTCACGTAGTTCCTGCATGAGCCGGCTCAAGCAGGAGCCGCAGGAGTTACCTCAATGAGTGCTGACTGCTGAAGCCAGTGATCGAGACATCAGGAAGGGGTTTTAATGCTGAAACGTGTAAATAAACCACGATCTGAATACTACATAACCTGAATCAAATATACTTCTTTGAATAGGGGCGCGGTCTTTAATCGCTTTTCTGCTATACACGCTCATTTGATCCTTGTTCTGCTGCTGTAATACTGTAATTTCCTCCGGGATCAATAAAGTTTATCTTTATCTTTGTCTTTATCTTTATTTAATTCAAGACATGGGAGGACTGCTGCAGACCGAAAAAGCTTGACATCTATAGTTGTCACAGGTGCTAAAGGGGGTTGTGATGTCTCACAACCCAAACTGGTGAGCAGTTTAATAACTTGCTGAATATTCTGAATTTTACAGATTTACACTATTGTGCCCTATTTCCCTTTTAGTGTTTTATACCTGTCTTTGGAATATTGGAAAAAACACACAAAAACACAGGGCGAACATACGAACTCCTTGAGAATGTTTTCATTGTAGTGATTTGATCCCAGAACTACAAAGCAGTAGTACTAACTAATGAGCCACCATGCCAACCTTAAATCTGCATGCAGTATAAAATATTCATCACTCATTGTGACAGCTAAGACTATAGATAGGAGGTATTGTCTTATCATAACCTTTCTTCTATATTGAAGTGTATGTTTAATTTAAATGCTATGTACTATATTTTGTAATTCTCATAAATATACTGTATAATGCTTCTGCTCTAATAATCATAATTACTTTATATTTTTATTATTGACATGTGATAATTGTTCATTAAAGGATTGTTTTGTCCATGTAATATAGTTTGGTAGATTCAATAAATATGAAACATAAGAACTATAATTATTCAGAAATGATATCACAACTACAGTACATGAAGTAGAGTACAATTGATGACTTTTAAAGAATACGGCAGGCCATGCTGGGTGCTGCTGTGTATGTAGATTACAGTATGTTCTTGCAATAAAAGCAACCACTAAATATATTTTTAGCTACAATGAAATCTTAGCTATATTGTGTGCTTGTCATGTATTGAAGTAGTGTTCATAAATAAAGATTTACAGCTCATTCATGAAAAGAACCAACAGAATGGTTCATATTTCTTTCTTAATTTATAAAAAAAATAGTTCCATGAAATGCATACTGAATTACGTAGTTGTATTTGTAAGGCCCCTTTCACATTAGCGGTTTTCGCCGATCGCAGCAGTTGTGGTGAAAAAAACGCAACTGCCGTGATTACCGCATAACCGCTGCACTTGCGGCACAGTTGCGGCAAGCCCCATGCAATGTCTATGAGGCTTGCGGTAAGTGTGCAGCAGGTGCGGCAAGTGCGGTTTCGGCACTTGTGGCAAGTGCGGCCGCGAAAAAAAACGCGGTCAGCCGCGTTTTTTTCGCAGCCGCAATTGCCGCACCTGCCGCAAGCCCGCATAGACATTGTATGGGGCTTGCCGCAACTGTGCCACGATTACCACATAACCACTGCACTTGCGGCACATTTGCGGCAAGCCCCATACAATGTCTATGCGGGCTTGCGGCAGGTGCGGCAAGTGCGGCCGCGAAAAAAACGCGGCTGTTTTTTCACTGCAACTGCCGCGATCGGCGAAAACCGCTGATGTGAAAGCACCCTTATTTTATTTAATTACCTAAAATACATACAACTAAAAAGGGCCTAGATGGAATCTTTACATTCCTTTTGGTACCTTTACACGCCGCGACGGCAGGCTGGATACATCGCGCTACAGGCTACAAATGTAGCTTGTAGCGTCAATGTAGCCCGTCGTAGCGGCGTCTGAAGACGCGACGCTACAGCCGGCGACAGATACATCTGTTTATGGGCTCTGCTCGAAAACAGATGGCTATATCGCCGATGGTAGCGAGCTGTATCGGCGTGTAAAGAAGCAACGGAAGGGAACTCTGGACACCCTGCGCTGTAGCTGCAATGTAGCTAAGGCGTCACCTCGGCTCCGTCTTACCGCGCCCCATGTTCGATCATTGGTGGAAGCCTCTGCGTGCCGATTGGCCCTTGGCGCACAGGCCTCCATCTTGGATGAGCTGTCCCTTCAGCACTACACATACGCGCCGTATGCACGATCATACCTTAGTACAATTACGCGGCCCACAACTTACGGGAAACCAAACCAAATGGCCCATGATTCTCATATACAGTGTGCACATCCTGTGAACACATAATGAATAATGCTGGACACAGCGGTGAACAATGTGTTACGGACCGGCCTGCCTTTTTATTGAACTGCAGATGCCGCATAAAAGTGTCCCTTAAGTGTCTGGGCGCAACTGAAACACTGATGCACGTATACAGACACCGCATTGAAGTCGAGTAGTCAGTACACAGCGCACAGGCTTGCTGTACGCATCGCTCTGTGGGTGTTGTACAGTAGGTGCCGCAGAAGTGCTTCGCCGCTGTCACAAGCGCTGATCGTGCGTGACAGGGCAAACACTTGTACTACGTACACATAGCCCCGGCACCGCTACTTTTATGCACACTGGGTAGATGACTTGCCACCGCTCCTGGGTGACGCTTTACCATCGGTTTAGATGCATTCGCCACACTCCGCCATGTCACAACCGCTTATTCCGTGCTTCACTCCCCTCACTGGTACGTCACGTCTCGGCCATCCGCCCTTTCCGTCGTGCCCAATCACAACTCCGTAGTGTTGGCCAATGGTTGTGGTTTGGGCGCGGCGTACAGGACTGTGGCACGCCTATTGTGTTTTACGTCCTGCCTTTGTTGCTCCCACTCATCCTGTGGTGGCGGCGTGTGAAGCGGGTACGCTAAGCTACAGCTGGCTACTTGAGACACCCGGCGATGTAGCTAGCTATAGATGTAGCGTGGCGTAGCGCACCTTGTCGCGGCGTGTAAAGGAGATGCGTTCACCGTTTGTAGCCGTTTGAGCGTGCTCGTGCACGTGAAGTAGCGCGATGTATCCAGCCTGCCGTCGCGGCGTGTAAAGGTACCATTACAGCCATAACATTTTTTTTTCATCATAGAGGGTATCCTTCTTATCATAACCTTTATTGCCTTAAAAGCCACATTTAGCTTTGATAGATGGTAACAAGTTACTTTTAGCAGGGTCCCTCCTACTTATGCTAAAGATTCTCTACAGAAAAGAGACCTTGCACCCCCCTTCCTCCGTTAGGGTACCTTTACACGCCGCTACTGGAGGATGGATACAACCAGCTACTTCACGTGCACGAGCACGCACAAACGGTTACAAACGGTCAACGCACCATCTTTACACACCGCCACAAGCTACGCTACCCAACGCTACATCTATCTCTGGATACACCGCCGGGTGCCATAAGTCACCTTCTGTAGCTCACCGTACCTCATTTACACACCGCTACAACAAGCTAATATGGGCGGACCTGGTGCAGCAGGGACAGTACATAGGCGTGCCACAATTGTGGATTCCGAGACGTCCATACGCTGATAGGACAAAGCAATAAACCCATGATTGGCCAGGCATCGCAGGAGGCTGTTTAATACATGACGCTCGAGCAAATGTGTAGTGTGACTGGTCAGCTCCTTAAATATGCCGCCCTATGCAGCGACTACCAATCGTAACGCAGGAGCTTCCACCAATGATCGCTGAAGGGGGGCGGTATCCCGGAGCCTGTGTCACGCCCCAGCTACATACCAGGTACATTGCCTGGTGTCGACACATCCCTTCTGTTGCTTCTTTACACGCCGATACAGCTCGCTACAACCGCCTGTGTAGCCACCTGTTTCCAGGCAGTGCTCTGAAACAGATGTATCTGTTGCCGGGTGTCTCCTACCGTCTTTACATGCCGCTACTACGGGGTATTTTGCTGCTACAAGCTACATTTGTAGCGTGTAGCTGGTTGTATCCATCCTCCAGTAGCGGCGTGTAAAGGTACCCTTAGAGGCAGTTTACTTACATCCAAATGCCTACTTACCTCAAAGAGTTCCCTCTTTACCCTTCTTCAATATTCTGGCACCAAGCACATTCATCACACAATTGCACACAGCTTCAGGCACCCCTCTAACTAGGAGTATCATTATACAGTATCTCTTGCTTACTTTATATACCATTCCCTCCCAACAGTAACTTTGCATCTAGCTCTACTCTTTTGTGCAGGTCTACTCACAAAAGTCGTGATCTGGAGGTACTTTCATCAAAGTTGCTAGTGACCCATTCCAGGGCCTTGTAATACTCGGATCCCGGACGTTGAGTAAGGGTGCTGTCACTGGTGGCCGATGCCCCGGGCCCGTTGCCTGGTGGTTGCTTAAAAATGTGTAAAATAAAAGAAATAAAATAATGTAAAGATTCTGAAGTCACATATGGTACCTGGTAGGGTTACCAGCACTGCTCTCAGACCTTCATGGATGATGGTAGGCAGCTAGATGGTGATGCTCCCTGCAGGTGGAGCAGGATCCCTAGGGCAGTGATGTGGAATTGGGATTTCATGCAGGAAGGCGGCTCCGCAGGTGGAGGCTTGATGAAGTCTGCCTGAGGAGACTGGAATGTGACTTTCCCCGGCACGATGAAATAAAACACCACACGTCACTTAGGCTCTGCCCGGGTTTACTGGTCACTTTCAGGCAGTTTTCAATGGTACACAGTCACAGGTAGCTGGCCTGGGTAGTTACCAGAGGATAGGATTTCACCTTGAGGCCCTCAGTGGTGTTACTGCAGGTTTCCCCCTCTGTCCTCACACTCCGCTGTTTCTCCTTTCCTTCCTAACGTGGCCCTGCACAGAGCCCTTCGCCGGTTCCCACGGGTCTCTGTAGAGGTAGTCCTTTACTAAGGGGCTTATGACCCTATACGGGGCCCTTTCTGGGAAATATGCCAGGGCTTGGTCACGACTCTCTGAGTAGCTCCTGTCCCTCTGGTTTGGCAGCTCAGAGTTGAACTCCTGCAATGCTCTCAAAGCCAGTCCTCCATTGTTGGACTGGGTCCCTCCGGGCTAAGTGTGCCACTGGACAAGATTAGGGTGTTAACTGACACCCGAGGATCTTCCTTCTGTCTGGGTCAACATTCTTTTAGGTGCCCTCCTCTGCGTCACTCGCAGTACCCCCTCTTCTTCTCGTTCCCCTCACATTCTCTCAACTTACTCTTCCCGCTCTTCATTACCCACCTAAGATTCCGCTCACCGGGATCGGTTCCCTAGCAACGGGTTAACTAATTGATCCACTGGCCCTAGGTGTGTGAATGCGTGTGGTGAGGGCCCCAGATTAACATCTCAATCCCCCTGGTAACAGGGATACTACACACTATGGTTCGGGTGCAGTACCCCTCTGTGGGGCGCCAAACTAGCACACCATGATATCAGAAAGAAAAAACACACAACATGGGCCCACAAACTACATGTGGTTTCCAATACACAGGATCTGGATCCCTTCTCTAATTTATATTTTAGCTTGATGTAAAATGATTTATAGACTAGTGACGATTAGATATGAACCTTTTGCAGTTCTGGTTTGGTTCAGTTTGCCAAACGGGCATATGTTCAATAAATAGATGGGAATATGGTCTTTAATCCCTTTTCTCCTACTCGTGCTCATTTAATTCAACACATGGGAGGACTGCTACAGACTACAGGCAAACTAATGAGCCACCATGCCAACTTTAAATCTGCATGCAGTATAAAATTTTCATCACTCATTGTATCAGCTAAAACTATAGAAAGGAGGTATTGTCTTATCATAATCTTTCTTCTATATTGAAGTGTATTTTTAATTTAAATGCTATGTACTATATTTTGTGATTCTCATAAATATACTGTACTAGATGGCGGCCCGATTCTAAAGGATCGGGTAGTCTAGAATCCATATATAGTTTGTTTACTAATAGTTAGGGGAGTGCGGTGAAATTAATTGTGTGTATACAGGTGGCTCAGTGGGTAGCAGAGTATACGGTGGCTCAGTGGGTAGCACTGTATGGTGGCTCAGTGGTTAGCACTGTATATGGTGGCTCAATGGTTAGCATTGTATATGGTGGCTCAGTGGTTAGTACTGTATATGGTGGCTCAGTGGTTAGCACTGTATATGGTGGCTCAGTGGTTGGCACTGTATATGGTGGCTCAGTGGTTACCACTGTATATGGTAGCTCAGTGGTTAGCACTGTATATGGTGGCTCAGTGGTTAGCACTGTACAGTGGCTCAGTGGTTAGCACTGTACGGTGGCTAAGTGGTTAGCACTGTATATGGCGGCTCAGTGGTTAGCACTGTATATGGTGGCTCAGTGGTTAGCACTGTATATGGTGGCTCAGTGGTTAGCACTGTACGGTGGCTCAGTGGTTAGCATTGTATATGGTGGCTCAGTGGTTAGCACTGTATATGTGGCTCAGTGGTTAGCACTGTATATGGTGGCTCAGTGGTTAGCACTGTATATGGTGGCTCAGTGGTTAGCACTGTATATGGTGGCTCAGTAGTTAGCACTGTATATGGTGGCTCAGTAGTTAGCACTGTATACGTGTGGCTCAGTGGTTAGCCTTGTATACGGTGGCTCAGTGGTTAGCCTTGTATACGGTGGCTCACTGGTTAGCCTTGTATACAGTGGCTCAGTGGTTAGCCTTGTATACGGTGGCTTAGTGGTTAGCACTGTATACAGTGGCTCAGTGGTTAGCACTGTATACGCTGGCTCAGTGGTTAGCACTGTATACGGTGGCTCAGTGGTTAGCACTGTATATGGTGGCTCAGTGGTTAGCACTGTATACGGTGGCTCAGTGGTTAGCACTGGGTGGTGGCTTAGTACAGTATGATGGCTGAGTGGTTAGCACAGTATACGCTGGATTAGTGGTTAGCACAGTATGATGGCTCAGTGGTTTTCAGTGTATATGGTGGTTCAGTGGTTAGCAGTGTATTTGATGGCTCAGTGGTTTTCACGGTGTGAAGGCTTAGTGGTTAGCACAGTATGATGGCTCAGTGGTTTTCAGTGTATATGGTGGCTCAGTGGTTTTCAGTGTATATGGTGGCTCAGTGGTTAGCACTGTATTTGATGGCTCAGTGGTTTTCCACGGTGTGAAGGCTTAGTGGTTTGCACAGTGCGGTAGCTCAGTGGTTTTCACAGTGCATTGGCTCAGTGGTTAGCACTGCGCAGTGGCTCAGTGGTCAGTGCAGCATGGAGGCAAAGTGGTATTCGCAAGATGGAGGTAGAGTGGTCAGCGCAGGATGGAGGCAGAGTGTTGAGCACAGGATGGGGGCAGAGTGGTCAGCGCAGGATGGAGGCACAGTGTTGAGCACAGGATGGGGGCAGAGTGGTCAGCGCAGGATGGGGGCAGAGTGGACAGCGCAGGATGGAGGCTCAGTGGTCATCGCAGGATGGAGGCTGAGTGGTCAGCGCAGGATGGAGGCTCAGTGGTCAGCGCGGATGGAGGCAGAGTGGGCAGCGCAGGATGGAGGCAGAGTGGTGAGCGCAGGATGAAGGAAGAGTGGTCAGCACAGGATGGAGGCTCAGTGGTCAGCGCAGGATGGAGGCTTAGTGGTCAGCGCAGGATGGAGGCTTAGTGGTCAGCGCAGGATAGAGGCTCAGTGGTCAGCACAGGATGGAGGCTGAGTATTCAGCAGAGAATTGAGTGGTCAGCACAGGATGGAGGCTGAGTGGTCAGCACAGGATGGAGGCTCGTGGTCAGCACAGGATGGAGGCTCAGTGGTCAGCAAAGGATGGAGGCTCAGTGGTCAGCGCAGAATGGAGGCTCAGTAGTTAGCGCAGGATGGAGGCTCAGTGGTGAGCACAGGATGGAGGCAGAGTGGTCAGCACAGGAAGGAGGCAGAGTGGTCAGCACAGGATGGAGGCTCAGTGGTCAGCGCAGGATGGAGGCTAAGTGGTCAGCACAGGATGGAGGCCCAGTGGTCAGTGCAGGATGGAGGCTCAGTGGTCAGCGCAGGATGGAGGCTCAGTGGTCAGTGCAGGATGGAGGCTCTGTGGTCAGCACAGGATGGAGTAGTCAGCGCAGGATGGAGGCTCAGTGGTTAGTGCAGGATGGAGGCTGAGTGGTCAGCGCAGGATGGAGGCTGAGTGGTCAGCGCAGGATGGAGGCTGAGTGGTCAGCACAGGATGGAGTAGTCAGCGCAGCATGGAGGCTCAGTGGTTAGCGCAGGATGGAGGCTGAGTGGTCAGGACAGGATGGAGTGGTCAGCGCAGGATGGAGGCTCAGTGGTCAGCGCAGGATGGAGGCTGAGTGGTCAGGACAGGATGGAGTGGTCCGCGCAGTATGTAGGCTCAGTGGTCAGCGCAGGATGGAGTGGTCAGCACAGGAATGAGTGGTCAGCACAGGATGGAGGCTCAGTGGTCAGCACAGGATGGAATGGTCAGCAGAGGAGTGAGTGGTCAGCACAGGATGGAGGCTGAGTGGTCAGCACAGGATGGAGGCTGAGTGGTCAGTGCAGGATGGAGGCTGAGTGGTCAGTGCAGGATGGAGGCTGAGTGGTCAGCACAGGATGGAGGCTCAGTGGTCAGCACAGGATGGAGGCTAAATGGTCATCGCAGGATGGAGGCTCAGTGGTCATCGCAGGATGGAGGCTGAGTGATCAGCGCAGGATGGAGGCTGAGTGGTCAGTGCAGGATGGAGGCTGAGTGGTCAGCACAGGATGGAGTGGTCAGCACAGGATGGAGGCTCAGTGGTCAGCACAGGATGGAGGCTCAGTGGTCAGCACAGGATGGAGTGGTCAGCGCAGGATGGAGGCTCAGTGGTCAGCACAGGATGGAGGCTCAGTGGTCAGCACGGGATGAAGGCTCAGTGGTCAGCGCGGGATAGAGGCAGAGTGGTGAGCACAGGATGGAGGAAAAGTGGTCAGCGCAGGATGGAGGCTCAGTGGTCAGCGCAGGATGGTGGCTCCGTGGTCAGCGCAGGATGGAGGCTCAGTGGTCAGCACAGGATGGAGGCTCAGTGGTCAGCACAGGATGGAGGCTGAGTGGTCAGCACAGGATTGAGTGGTCAGCACAGGATGGAGGCTGAGTGGTCAGCACAGGATGGAGGCTCAGTGGTCAGCACAGGATGGAGGCTCAGTGGTCAGCACAGAATGGAGGCTCAGTGGTCAGCGCAGAATGGAGGCTCAGTGGTTAGCGCAGGATGGAGGCTCAGTGGTGAGTGCAGGATGGAGGCAGAGTGGTCAGCACAGGAAGGAGGCATGAGTGATCAGCACAGGATGGAGGCTCAGTGGTCAGCGCAGGATGGAGGCTCAGTGGTCAGCGCAGGATGGAGGCTCAGTGGTCAGCGCAGGATGGAGGCAGAGTGGTCAGCGCAGGAAGGAGGCAGAGTGGTTAGCGCAGAAAGGAGGCAGAGTGGTCAGCACAGGATGGAGGCAGAGTGGTCAGCGCAGGATGGAGGCTGAGTGGTCAGCGCAGGATGGAGGCTCAGTGGTCAGCGCAGGATGGAGACTCAGTGGTCAGCACAGGATGGAGGCTCAGTGGTCAGCGCAGGATGGAAGCTCAGTGGTCAGCGCAGGATGGAGACTCAGTGGTCAGCACAGGATGGAGGCTGAGTGGTCAGCACAGGATTGGGTGGTCAGCGCAGGATGGAGGCTGAGTGGTCAGCACAGGATGGATGCTCAGTGGTCAGCGCAGGATGGAGGCTCAGTGGTCAGCGCAGGATGGAGGCAGAGTGGTCAGCGCAGGAAGGAGGCAGAGTGGTTAGCGCAGGATGGAGACTCAGTGGTCAGCACAGGATGAAGGCTCAGTGGTGAGTGCAGGATGGAGGCAGAGTGGTCAGCACAGGAAGGAGGCAGAGTGATCAGCACAGGATGAAGGCTCAGTGGTCAGCACAGGATGGAGGCTCAGTGGTCAGCGCAGGATGGAGGCTCAGTGGTCAGCGCAGGATGGAGGCTCAGTGGTCAGCGCAGGATGGAGACTCAGTGGTCAGCACAGGATGGAGGCTGAGTGGTCAGCACAGGATTGGGTGGTCAGCGCAAGATGGAGGCTGAGTGGTCAGCACAGGATGGATGCTCAGTGGTCAGCACAGGATGGAGGCTCAGTGGTCAGCACAGGATGGAGGCTCTGTGGTCAGCACAGAATGGAGGCTCTGTGGTCAGCACAGAATGGAGGCTCTGTGGTCAGCGCATGATGGAGGCTCAGTGGTCAGCGCAGGATGGAGGCAGAGTGGTCAGTGCAGGAAGGAGGCAGAGGCTCAGTGGTCAGCGCAGGATGGAGGCTCAGTGGTCAGCACAGGATGGAGGCTGAGTGGTCAGCACAGGATTGAGTGGTCAGCGCAGGATGGAGGCAGAGTGGTCAGCACAGGATGGAGGCTCAGTGGTCAGCACAGGATGGAGGCTCAGTGGTCAGCACAGGGTGGAGGATCAGTGGTCAGCACAGGATGGAGGCTCAGTGGTCAGCACAGAATGGAGGTTCTGTGGTCAGCGCATGATGGAGGCTCAGTGGTGAGTGCAGGATGGAGGCAGAGTGGTCAGCACAGGAAGGAGGCAGAGTGGTCAGCACAGGATGGAGGCTCAGTGGTCAGCACAGGATGGAGGCTCAGTGGTCAGCGCAGGAAGGAGGCAGAGTGGTCAGCGCAGGAAGGAGGCTCAGTGGTCAGCGCAGGATGGAGGCTCAGTGGTCAGCACAGGATGGAGGCTGAGTGGTCAGCGCAGGAAGAAGGTAGAGTGGTCAGCGCAGGAAGGAGGCAGAGTGGTCAGCGCAGGAAGGAGGCAGAGTGGTCAGCACTGGATGGAGGCAGAGTGGTCAGTCCAGGACGGAGGGTCGGTGGTGAGCGCAGGACGGAGGGTCGATGTTGAGGCCAGGACGGAGGGTTGGTAGTCAGGCCAAGACGGTGGCTCTGTGGTCAGCGCAGGATGGAGGCTGAGTGGTCAGCACAGGATGGAGGCTGAGTGGTCAGCGCAGAAAGGAGGCAGAGTGGTTAGCGCAGAAAGGAGGCAGAGTGGTCAGCACAGGATGGAGGCAGAGTGGTCAGCACAGGATGGAGGCTGAGTGGTCAGCGCAGGATGGAGGCTGAGTGGTCAGCGCAGGATGGAGGCTGAGTGGTCAGCACAGGATGGAGTGGTCAGCACAGGATGGAGTGGTCAGCACAGGATGGAGGCTCAGTGGTCAGCACAGGATGGAGGCTCAGTGGTCAGCGTGGGATGGAGGCTCAGTGGTCAGCGTGGGATGGAGGCTCAGTGGTCAGCGCGGGATGGAGGCAGAGTGGGCAGCGCAGGATGGAGGCAGAGTGGTGAGCACAGGATGGAGGAAGAGTGGTCAGCGCAGGATGGAGGCTCAGTGGTCAGCGCAGGATGGAGGCTCAGTGGACAGCGCAGGATGGAGACTCAGTGGTCAGCGCAGGATAGAGGCTCAGTGGTCAGCGCAGGATGGAGGCTCAGTGGTCAGTGCAGGATGGAGGCTCAGTGGTCAGTGCAGGATGGAGGCTGAGTGGTCAGAGCAGGATAGAGGCTGAGTGGTCAGCGCAGGAAGGAGGCAGAGTGGTCAGCGCAGGATGGAGGCTGAGTGGTCAGTGCAGGATGGAGGCTGAGTGGTCAGCACAGGATGGAATGGTCAGCACAGGATGGAGTGGTCAGCACAGGATGGAGGCTCAGTGGTCAGCACAGGATGGAGGCTCAGTGGTCAGCACAGGATGGAGGCTCAGTGGTCAGCACAGGATGGAGTGGTCAGCGCAGGATGGAGGCTCAGTGGTCAGCACAGGATGGAGGCTCAGTGGTCAGCTCGGGATGGAGGCTCAGTGGTCAGCGCGGGATGGAGGCAGAGTGGGCAGCACAGGATGGAGGCAGAGTGGTGAGCACAGGATGGAGGAAGAGTGGTCAGCGCAGGATGGAGGCTCAGTGGTCATCGCAGGATGGAGGCTCAGTGGTCAGTGCAGGATGGAGGCTCAGTGGTCAGTGCAGGTTGAGGCTCAGTGGTCAGCACAGGATGGAGGCTGAGTGGTCAGCACAGGATTAAGTGGTCAGCACAGGATGGAGGCTGAATAGTCAGCACAGGATGGAGGCTCAGTGGTCAGCACAGGATGGAGGCTCAGTGGTCAGCACAGAATGGAGGCTCAGTGGTCAGCGCAGAATGGAGGCTCAGTGGTTAGCGCAGGATGGAGGCTCAGTGGTGAGTGCAGTATGGAGGCAGAGTGGTCAGCACAGGAAGGAGGCTCAGTGGTCAGCACAGGATGGAGGCTCAGTGGTCAGCACAGGATGGAGGCTCAGTGGTCAGCACAGGATGGAGGCTCAGTGGTCAGCGCAGGATGGAGGCTCAGTGGTCAGTGCAGGATGGAGGCTCAGTGGTCAGCGCAGGATGGTGGCAGAGTGGTCAGCGCAGGAAGGAGGCAGAGTGGTTAGCGCAGAAAGGAGGCAGAGTGGTCAGCACAGGATGGAGGCAGAGTGGTCAGCGCAGGATGGAGGCTGAGTGGTCAGCGCAGGATGGAGGCTGAGTGGTCAGCGCAGGATGGAGGCTGAGTGGTCAGCACAGGATGGAGTGGTCAGCACAGGATGGAGTGGTCAGCACAGGATGGAGGCTCAGTGGTCAGCACAGGATGGAGGCTCAGTGGTCAGCGTGGGATGGAGGCTCAGTGGTCAGCGTGGGATGGAGGCTCAGTGGTCAGCGCGGGATGGAGGCAGAGTGGGCAGCGCAGGATGGAGGCAGAGTGGTGAGCACAGGATGGAGGAAGAGTGGTCAGCGCAGGATGGAGGCTCAGTGGTCAGCGCAGGATGGAGGCTCAGTGGACAGCGCAGGATGGAGACTCAGTGGTCAGCGCAGGATAGAGGCTCAGTGGTCAGCGCAGGATGGAGGCTCAGTGGTCAGTGCAGGATGGAGGCTCAGTGGTCAGTGCAGGATGGAGGCTGAGTGGTCAGAGCAGGATAGAGGCTGAGTGGTCAGCGCAGGAAGGAGGCAGAGTGGTCAGCGCAGGATGGAGGCTGAGTGGTCAGTGCAGGATGGAGGCTGAGTGGTCAGCACAGGATGGAATGGTCAGCACAGGATGGAGTGGTCAGCACAGGATGGAGGCTCAGTGGTCAGCACAGGATGGAGGCTCAGTGGTCAGCACAGGATGGAGGCTCAGTGGTCAGCACAGGATGGAGTGGTCAGCGCAGGATGGAGGCTCAGTGGTCAGCACAGGATGGAGGCTCAGTGGTCAGCTCGGGATGGAGGCTCAGTGGTCAGCGGGGGATGGAGGCAGAGTGGGCAGCACAGGATGGAGGCAGAGTGGTGAGCACAGGATGGAGGAAGAGTGGTCAGCGCAGGATGGAGGCTCAGTGGTCAGCGCAGGATGGAGGCTCAGTGGTCAGTGCAGGATGGAGGCTCAGTGGTCAGTGCAGGTTGAGGCTCAGTGGTCAGCACAGGATGGAGGCTGAGTGGTCAGCACAGGATTAAGTGGTCAGCACAGGATGGAGGCTGAGTAGTCAGCACAGGATGGAGGCTCAGTGGTCAGCAGAGGATGGAGGCTCAGTGGTCAGCACAGAATGGAGGCTCAGTGGTCAGCGCAGAATGGAGGCTCAGTGGTTAGCGCAGGATGGAGGCTCAGTGGTGAGTGCAGTATGGAGGCAGAGTGGTCAGCACAGGAAGGAGGCTCAGTGGTCAGCACAGGATGGAGGCTCAGTGGTCAGCACAGGATGGAGGCTCAGTGGTCAGCACAGGATGGAGGCTCAGTGCTCAGCACAGGATGGAGGCTCAGTGGTCAGCGCAGGATGGAGGCTCAGTGGTCAGTGCAGGATGGAGGCTCAGTGGTCAGCGCAGGATGGTGGCAGAGTGGTCAGCGCAGGAAGGAGGCAGAGTGGTTAGCGCAGAAAGGAGGCAGAGTGGTCAGCACAGGATGGAGGCAGAGTGGTCAGCGCAGGATGGAGGCTCAGTGGTCAGCGCAGGATGGAGGCTCAGTGGTCAGCACAGGATGGAGGCTGATTGGTCAGCACAGGATTGAGTGGTCAGCACAGGATGGAGGCTGAGTGGTCAGCACAGGATGGAGGCTCAGTGGTCAGCACAGGATGGCGGCTCAGTGGTCAGCACAGAATGGAGGCTCAGTGGTCAGCGCAGAATGGAGGCTCAGTGGTTAGCGCAGGATGGAGACTCAGTGGTGAGTGCAGGATGGAGGCAGAGTGGTCAGCACAGGAAGGAGGCAGAGTGGTCAGCACAGGATGGAGGCTCAGTGGTCAGCGCAGGATGGAGGCTCAGTGGTCAGCGCAGGATGGAGGCTCAGTGGTCAGCGCAGGATGGAGGCAGAGTGGTCAGCGCAGGAAGGAGGCAGAGTGGTCAGCGCAGAAAGGAGGCAGAGTGGTCAGCACAGGGTGGAGGCAGAGTGGTCAGCACAGGATGGAGGCTGAGTGGTCAGTGCAGGATGGAGGCTGAGTGGTCAGCGCAGGATGGAGGCTGAGTGGTCAGCGCAGGAGGGAGGCTGAGTGGTCAGCGCAGGAAGGAGGCAGAGTGGTCAGCGCAGAAAGGAGGCAGAGTGGTCAGCGCAGGAAGGAGGTAGAGTGGTCAGCACAGGATGGAGGCTGAGAGGTCAGCGCAGGATGAAGGCTGAGTGGTCAGCGCAGGATGGAGGCTGAGTGGTCAGCGCAGGATGGAGGCTCAGTGGTCAGCGCAGGATGGAGGCTCAGTGGTCAGCGCAGGATGGAGGCTGAGTGGTCAGCACAGGATTGAGTGGTCAGCGCAGGATGGGAGGCTGAGTGGTCAGCACAGGATGGAGGCTCAGTGGTCAGCACAGGATGGAGGCTCAGTGGTCAGCACAGGATGGTGGCTCTGTGGTCAGCGCAGAATGGAGGCTCAGTGGTTAGCGCAGGATGGAGGCTCAGTGGTGAGTGCAGGATGGAGGCAGAGTGGTCAGCACAGGAAGGAGGCAGAGTGGTCAGCACAGGATGGAGGCTCAGTGATCAGCACAGGATGGAGGCTCAGTGGTCAGCACAGGATGGAGGCTCAGTGGTCAGCGCATGATGGAGGCTCAGTGGTCAGCGCAGGATGGGGGCAGAGTGGTCAGCGCAGGAAGAAGGCAGAGTGGTTAGCGCAGAAAGGAGGCAGAGTGGTCAGCACAGGATGGAGGCAGTGTGGTCAGCACAGGATGGAGGCTGAGTGGTCAGCGCAGGATGGAGGCTGAGTGGTCAGCGCAGGAAGGAGGCAGAGTGGTCAGCGCAGGAAGGAGGCAGAGTGGTCAGCGCAGGAAGGAGGCAGAGTGGTCAGCGCAGGAAGGAGGCAGAGTGGTGAACGCAGAAAGGAGGCAGAGTGGTCAGCGCAGGATGGAGGCTCAGTGGTCAGCGCAGGTTGAGGCTCAGTGGTCAGCACAGGAGGGAGGCTGAGTGGTCAGCACAGGATTGAGTGGTCAGCACAGGATGGAGGCTGAGTGGTCAGCACAGGATGGAGGCTGAGTGGTCAGCACAGGATGGAGGCTCAGTGGTCAGCACAGGATGGAGGCTCAGTGGTCAGCACAGGATGGAGGCTCAGTGGTCAGCACAGAATGGAGGCTCAGTGGTCAGCGCAGAATGGAGGCTCAGTGGTTAGCGCAGGATGGAGGCTCAGTGGTCAGCACAGGATTGAGTGGTCAGCGCAGGATGGAGGCTGAGTGGTCAGCACAGGATGGAGGCTCAGTGGTCAGCACAGGTTGGAGGCTCAGTGGTCAGCACAGGATGGTGGCTCAGTGGTCAGCACTGAATGGAGGCTCTGTGGTCAGCGCAGAATGGAGGCTCAGTGGTTAGCGCAGGATGGAGGCTCAGTGGTGAGTGCAGGATGGAGGCAGAGTGGTCAGCACAGGAAGGAGGCAGAGTGGTCAGCACAGGATGGAGGCTCAGTTGTCAGCACAGGATGGAGGCTCAGTGGTCAGCACAGAATGGAGGCTCAGTGGTCAGCGCATGATGGAGGCTCAGTGGTCAGCGCAGGATGGGGGCAGAGTGGTCAGCGCAGGAAGAATGCAGAGTGGTTAGCGCAGAAAGGAGGCAGAGTGGTCAGCACAGGATGGAGGCTCAGTGGTCAGCGCAGGATGGAGGCTCAGTGGTCAGCACAGGATGGAGGCTGAGTGGTCAGCACAGGATTGAGTGGTCAGCACAGGATGGAGGCTGAGTGGTCAGCACAGGATGGAGGCTGAGTGGTCAGCACAGGATGGAGGCTCAGTGGTCAGCACAGAATGGAGGCTCAGTGGTCAGCACAGAATGGAGGCTCAGTGGTTAGCGCAGGATGGAGACTTAGTGGTGAGTGCAGGATGGAGGCAGAGTGGTCAGCACAGGATGGAGACTCAGTGGTCAGCACAGGATGGAGGCTCAGTGGTCAGCGCAGGATGGAGGCTCAGTGGTCAGCGCAGGATGGAGGCTCAGTGGTCAGCGCAGGATGGAGGCAGAGTGGTCAGCGCAGGAAGGAGGCAGAGTGGTTAGCGCAGAAAGGAGGCAGAGTGGTCAGCACAGGATGGAGGCAGAGTGGTCAGCACAGGATGGAGGCTGAGTGGTCAGTGCAGGATGGAGGCTGAGTGGTCAGCGCAGGATGGAGGCGTGAGTGGTCAGCGCAGGAAGGAGGCTGAGTGGTCAGCGCAGGGAGGAGGCTGAGTGGTCAGCGCAGGAAGGAGGCAGAGTGATCAGCGCAGAAAGGAGGCAGAGTGGTCAGCGCAGGAAGGAGGTAGAGTGGTCAGCGCAGGAAGGAGGCAGAGTGGTCAGCACAGGAAGGAGGCAGAGTGGTCAGCACTGGATGGAGGCAGAGTGGTCAGCCCAGGACGGAGGTCGGTGGTGAGCGCAGGACGGAGGGTCGATGGTTAGGCCAGGACGGGAGGGTTGGTAGTCAGGCCAGGACAGCGGCTCTGTGGTCAGCGCAGGATGGAGGCTCAGTGGTCAGCGCAGGATGGAGGCTCAGTGGTCAGTGCAGGATGGAGGCTGAGTGGTCAGCACAGGATTGAGTGGTCAGCACAGGATGGAGGCTGCATGGTCAGCACAGGATGGAGGCTCAGTGGTCAGCACAGGATGGAGGCTCAGTGGTCAGCACAGAATGGAGGCTCAGTGGTCAGCGCAGAATGGAGGCTCAGTGGTTAGCGCAGGATGGAGGCTCAATTTTGAGTGCAGGATGGAGGCAGAGTGGTCAGCACAGGAAGGAGGCAGAGTGGTCAGCACAGGATGGAGGCTCAGTGGTCATCACAGGATGGAGGCTCAGTGGTCAGCGCAGGATGCAGGCTCAGTGGTCAGCGCAGGATGGAGGCTCAGTAGTCAGCGCAGGATGGAGGCAGAGTGGTCAGCGCAGGAAAGAGGCAGAGTGGTCAGCGCAGAAACGAGTCAGAGTGGTCAGCACAGGATGGAGGCTGAGTGGTTTGCGCAGGATGGAGGCTGAGTGGTCAGCGCACGATGGTGGCAGAGTGGTCAGCGCAGGATGGTGGCAGAGTGGTCAGCGCAGGATTGTGGCAGAGTGGTCAGCGCAGGATGGTGGCAGAGTGGTCAGCGCAGGATGGTGGCAGAGTGGTCAGCGCAGGATGGTGGCAGAGTGGTCAGCACTGGATGGAGGCAGAGTGGTCAGCCCAGGACGGAGGGTCGGTGGTGAGCGCAGGACGGAGGGTCGATGGTGAGGCCAGGACGGAGGGTTGGTAGTCAGGCCAGGACGGCGGCTCTGTGGTCAGCAGAGGACGGAGGCTCGGTGGTGAGCGCAGGACATAGGCTCGGTGGTCAGGCCAGGACGGCGGCTCTGTAGTCAGCAGAGGACGGAGGCTCGGTGGTCAGCCGACGACGGAGGCTCGGTGGTCAGCGCAGGATGGAGGCTCAGTGGTCAGCCCAGGACGGCGGCTCTGTGGTCAGCCGAGGACGGAGGCTCGGTGGTCAGCAGACGACGGAGGCTCGGTGGTCAGCGCAGGACAGAGGCTCAGTGGTCAGGCCAGGATGGAGGCTCGGTGGTCAGCGCAGGCGAGGTGGGCGGAGCCAGGCGGGAGTGGGGCAAGGTGGGCGGAGCCTAGCGGGATCGCCGTGAGGTGGGCGGAGCCTGGTGGGAGCCCCACCAGGTGGGCGGAGCCTGTCGCGAGGTGGGCGGGGCCAAGCGGGAGCGGCACAGCGGGATGGCGGTGGGGTAAGTATACCGGAGACTGGTAGTCTGCATGAGAGTATGAGTGTGTGTGTGAGTGTGTGTGGGGGGGGGGAGGGGTACGATAGTGTTGTGTCAGGGGTGTACGTGTGTGTGGACGTGGGTTGGGGGGGTGAGTGCCGAGTAATGTGGGTCACCAGGGTACTCCCGCTTAGGGCGGCCATCTTGGCCCACCCTGAGCGGGTGTACCCTGGGACAAAGTTACGGAAGTGTGTGCAAAGTGACGGAACTGACGTCACAAATCTCTTGTGGTTTTTATATGTTAGATAATGCTTCTGCTCTTATAATCATAATTACTCTATATTTTTAGCATTAAGATGTGGTAATTGTTCATTCAAGGATTGTTTTGTCCATGTAATATAGTTTAGTAGATTCAATAAATATGAATGTAAACATAAGAACTATAATTATTCAGAAATGCTATCACAACTACATGAAGTAGAGTACAATTGATGACTTTTAAAGAATACGGTAGGCCATGCTGGGTGCTGCTGTGTATGTAGATTACAGTATGTTCTTGCAATAAAAGCAACCAGTAAATATATTTTAGCTACAATGAAATCTTACCGTAGTTATATTGTGTGCTTGTCATGTATTGAAGTAGTGTTCATAAATAAAGAAGACTTACAGCTCATTCATGTAAAGAACCAACAGAATGGTTCATATTTCTTTCTTAATTTATAAGAAAATAGTTTTATGAAATGCATATTGAATTATATAATTGTACGTGTTATTCAGTTTAATTACCTAAAATACATATAAATTAAAAGGGAATCTTTACATTCCTTACAGCCATAACATTTTTTTTTCATCATAGAGGGTATCATTCTAACAGTTATCATAACCTCTATTGCCTTAACCGTTTAAGGACCGAGTCACTTTGCAGCTTCGTGACCAGACCGTTTTTTGTAATTCTGACCAGTGCCCTTTATGAGGTAATATCTCTGGAACGCTTCAACGGATCCTAGCGATTCTGAGACTGTTATTTCATGACATATTGGGCTTCATGTTGGTAGTAAATTTAGGTCGATAATTTTTACGTTTATTTGTGAAAAAATCAAACATTTGGCGAAAATGTTGAAAATTTAGCAATTTTCAAATTTTTTATTTTATTCTGTTAAACCGGAGAGTTACAGTTAGGGCCAGAAATATTTGGACAGTGACCCAAGTTTTGTTATTTTAGCTGTTTACAAAAACATGTTCAGAAATACAATTATATATATAATATGGGCTGAAAGTGCACACTCCCAGCTGCAATATGAGAGTTTCCACGTCCAAATCGGAGAAAGGGTTTAGGAATCATAGCTCTGTAATGCATAGCCTCCTCTTTTTCAAGGGACCAAAAGTAATCGGACAATGGACTCTAAGGGCTGCAATTAACTCTGAAGGCGTCTCCCTCGTTAACCTGTAATCAATTAAGTAGTTAAAAGGTCAGGGGTGGATTCCAGGTGTGTGGTTTTGCATTTGGAAGCTGTAGCTGTGACCAGACAACATGCGGTCAAAGGAACTCTCAATTGAAGTGAAGCAGAACATCCTGAGGCTGAAAAAAAAGAAAAAATCCATCAGAGAGATAGCAGACATGCTTGGAGTAGCCAAATCAACAGTTGGGTACATTCTGAGAAAAAAGGAATTGACTGGTGAGCTTGGGAACTCTAAAAGGCCTGGGCGTCCCCTGATGACAACAGTGATGGATACTTTATTTGGTGAAGAAGAACCCGTTCACAACATCAACTGAAGTCCAGAACACTCTCAGTGAAGTAGGTGTATCTGTCTCTAAGTCAACAGTAAAGAGAAGACTCCATGACAGTAAGTTCACATCTAGATGCAAACCATTCATCAATTCCAAAAATAGACAGGCCAGAGTTAAATTTGCTGAAAAACACCTCAAGAAGCCAGCTCAGTTCTGGAAAAGTATTCTATGGACAGATGAGACAAAGATCAACCTGTACCAGAATGATGGGAAGAAAAAAGTTTGGAGAAGAAAGGGAACGGCACATGATCCAAGGCACACCACATCCTCTGTAAAACATGGTGGAGGCAACGTGATGGCATGGGCATGCATGGCTTTCAATGGCACTGGGTCACTTGTGTTTATTGATGACATAACAGCAGACAAGACTAGCCGGATGAATTCTGAAGTGTACCGGAATATACTTTCAGCCCAGATTCAGCCAAATGCTGCAAAGTTGATTGGACGGCGCTTCATAGTACAGATGGACAATGACCCCAGGCATACAGCCAAAGCTACCCAGGAGTTCATGAGTGGAAAAAAGTGGAACATTCTGCAATGGCCAAGTCAATCACCAGATCTTAACCCAATTGAGCATGCATTTCACTTGCTGAAATCCAGACTTAAGACGTAAAGACCCACAAACAAGCAAGACCTGAAGGCTGCGACTGTAAAGGCCTGGCAAAGCACTAAGAAGGAGGAAACCCAGCGTTTGGTGATGTCCATGGGTTCCAGACTTAAGGCAGTGATTGCCTCCAAAGGATTCGCAAAAAAATATTGAAAATAAAAATATTTTGTTTGGGTTATGTTTATTTGTCCAATTACTTTTGACCTCCTAAAATGTGGAGTGTTTGTAAAGAAATGTGTACAATTCCTACATTTTCTATCAGATATTTTTGTTCAACCCTTCAAATTAAACGTTACAATCTGCACTTGAATTCTGTTGTAGAGGTTTCATTTCAAATCCAATGTGGTGGCATGCAGAGCCGAACTCGCGAAAATTGTGTCACTGTCCAAATATTTCTGGCCCTAACTGTATGTGCCACAAAATAGTTAATAAATAACATTTCCCACATGTCTACTTCACATCAGCACAATTTTGGAAAAAAAAAATTTTTTTGTAGGAAGTTATAAGGGTTCAAAGTTCATCAGCAATTTCTCATTTTTCCAGCAAAATTTAAAAAAACATTTTTTTTTGTGACCACATCACATTTGAAGTCCGTTTGAGGGGCGTACATGACAGAAAACACCCAAAAGTGACACCATTCCAAAAACTGCACCCCTTAAGCCAGGGCCGCCGTTAGGGGGTTACAGCCCTTACTGCAGTGAGGGGTCCGGGGCCTGACTGCAGGGGGCTTGGCTATTGAACAGAGGCAGGGGGGCCGACCATGCGGGTGGGGGCGTGGTCTTTTGGTGCAAGGAGGCCCGCCCCCCCGGCCGGGGGGCCCCCTGAGTTGCGTGAGCGCTCCAGCCTCCCCCCACTGACGAGTTCCTGTGTGCGGGGATCCGATGGCTGCCCACTCCCTTCCCGACTAAGGAGTGCACGTCACAGTGCACAGACAGTACACTGAGCACCTCCTTGAAAGAGAAAAGACTAGAGGCAGAGCCGCAGGGGGAGAAGCCTCACTGGAGGAGAGACCATATCGCAGCCTGGTTACCAGGGAATGAGGCTGCGGCCCCACCGATATAATGCACAAAGATGCGCCACCTCCTCAGCTGTTCCTCTGGTCTCCTCTTCTTCGGCCTCATCTGTGGCCGAGGAATCCTGCACAGCATCAATAGGGTGGGCGGGGCCAATTCGGGGGGGGGGGACGGACGGACGACAAGTGCTGGCAGCCAAGCATGAGGAGAGGGGAATGAAATGAGCAGCTACAGGAGCACCCCCTCCTCCTCTTGTAATGTCACTACCAGGCCAGCTCAGCAGTCAGGACCAGGGGAGGGGAGAAAAGGTGGCTGACAGGAGCCAGAATGTGTGTACAGAAGATCCTCTGCTGATTCCAGCTACAGGCCTCCTTCACTGGGTACACGATGATGAAGAAGAGAGTGAGTATATATATATGTGTGTGTGTGTGTGGATACAGATATCATGTATGAGTGTGATGTGTGTGTCAAGTGCTTCTGGGTGTGTGTCATGTATCTAAGGAGCTATGCCCGGGTGTATATGTTATGAATGTAACAGTGGTATAACTAGGTTTCATGGCGCCCGGGTCAAAGATCTATTTTTGGCGCCCATAATAGTAGGTGAGGAGCGGGGGTTGGGTGCTGTCAGTTTTCAGCCTCGGCGCCCCTGCAGCCTTGGATGGGGGGGGGGTGCTGTGAGCTTTCAGCCCCACCACCCCTGCAGCCTTGGGTGCGGAGCGGGGGGAAGGTGCTTTCAGCCCCGCTGCCCCTGCAGCCTTAGGTGCGGAGCAGGGGGGGGGGCTTTCAGTCCCGCGGCTTCTGCAGCCTTGGTTGAGGAGCGGGGGGAAGGGGAGGTGCGCCAAACTATCCAGCTGACCCCCCTAGATATGCCCCTGGCATGTAAGTTGGTTCTCCTGGTTGTATGTCATGTATGTAAGATGGTGTTTCTGGATGTATGTGTCATGGATGTGATGTGCTCCTGGGTGTATGTGTCATGTATGTATGATGATGCTCCTTGGTGTATGTATCATATATGTATGATATGTCATGTATGTAAGACACTGCTCCTGTAAGACACCTTTTCATCCTCAGGGACCTTGGAATCAGGATCCCGAGCACATTTCAACCACCTAAGTCATCACATCTGGTCGAAATGTATATTTCTCTTGTTTCTAATTCTATCGATAAGTATGTTCATGACAAAAAACATGGCAGTTACCACCTTAGGCATAATTTGAACAAAGAAGAGTCCATGGCACTCAAAAGTCTTAAAAGTAATGATAAAATAGTGATCAAACCAGCCGATAAGTGTGGGGCCATCGTAATTCTAAATAAATCTTATTACTTGTCAGAGATTCAGAGACAACTATCCGACATGGGGACATATAAACCGATCCCCTCCAACCCCGTCACCAGTATTAGAAAGAAGACTCCTTGACCAATTTCTACCTGCACCAAGGCACAATTGACAGCAAACTAGCAGACTATCTACACAAACAGGACCCCATAACACCAGTAATGTATGTTCTACCTAAGATACATAAGAATCTGGAACGACTACCAGGGAGACCGATTGTGGCCTCCACAGGCTCCATCCTTTCACCCCTCTCAATAACGCTTGAGAAGATCCTAACTCCATTAATCCCCACCATCAAATCCTTCTTGAAGGACACCTCCCATTTCCTGAGCAACGTGAATAGCTTCCATGTCATACCATCCACTAGTATATTGGTTAGCTTAGACATAAACAGCCTCTATACAAGCATCGACCACAAACTAGACATTGAGGCCGTTCATTAGTTAATAGACCAACAAACGAATTTAAGCGAACCACAGAGAACATTCTGTCTAGACATTTTGAAACTGGTCCTTGAGAATAATTATTTCCAGTTTGAGGACCAATTTTTCCTACAGACACGTGGCACAGCAATGGGGGCCAATATGGCCCCCCCGTACGCTAATATTTACATGAGCAAATTCGAAGCAGACCATATCTACACTAACCCTAAGTTCAAATCGTATGCCCTCACATGGCTCTGATATATAACTGACGTCTTTTGCATTTGGTCCGGCGACACAAACTCATTGACCAGCTTTGTTGACGAAATAAAGCAAAAAACACTGAATCTCACCTTCACTTTACATCAAGACCACCGAGAAATCACCTTCCTAGATACACTCATTAGTGATGGGCGAATCCTAAATTACTCGGAATCGCTTGACTCTAGCGAGTCCGAGCCCAGGACTCGCTACTCGTTGCGAGTCTAGCGAGTCCAATGTTAATGAATGGGGAAGCGAGTAATAGCGAGTAGTGTGAGATTTACAAATCGCAGATGTGTCTCGGAAGCTTCAGCCTGAAGCAATCCTAGTTGTGTCATTTATTTGCATTGCTAGTTTACTTTGTAAGTAATTGCTGACTCGCACAGATAAGATCCTGTCTTCTCTGTGTTCTGGCTGCCCCAGCTCCAGGGTCCTAGAGCCTGCCTGCTGCCTGATGTAGCAGAGTTGAGATTGTTCTCAGTCTGCTCATTCCCTGTGTACAGACATGAATGTCTGTGCACAGAGATGATGTAGCAGAGCTGAGATTGTTCTCAGTCTGCTCATTCCCTGTGTACAGACATGAATGTCTGTGCACAGAGATGATGTAGCAGAGCTGAGATTGTTCTCAGTCTGCTTATTCCCTGTGCATAGACATCTATATTTATGCACAGGGGATGTAGCAGAGAGGACATCGCGTTTTGGACTGCGTCGGACGGAAGAGGATTTTTTTAATTAAAGATGGAGTCCCTAATGGCTTTTTTTTTTTATTTCTAATAAAAAATTTTCCTTGTGTTGTGTTTTTTTTAAAACAATTTAATAGAAATTCATGGCGGTCATGTCTAATATTGGCGTGACCGCCATAAATTTCGGGCTTAGGGCCAGCTGATAATACAAAGCTGGCCCTAACCTCTTTATTACCCAGCGTGCCACCGCTACCAGGGCCGCTGGAAGAGCGGGGTTCAGTGCCAGAGGATGGCGCTTCAATGAACGCGCCATCTTCTGGGGCGGCTGCGGGCTGCAATTTGCAGCAGGGGGTGCCCAGAAAGCTTGGGCATCCCTGCGCTGCGGATTCCAGCCCCCAGCTGCTTAGCTGTACCTGGCTAGACATAGAAATTGCGCGGAGCCCCACGCATTTTATTTTAATTATTTCATGAAATTCTGAGATTCTGACTCTGAGACTCTGACTCTGAAATTCATGAAATAATTTAAAAAAAATGCGTGGGGCTCCGCGCAATTTCTATGTCTAGCCAGGTACAGCTAAGCAGCTGGGGGCTGGAATCCGCAGCGCAGGGATGCCCAAGCTTTCTGGGCACCCCCCGCTGCAAATTGCAGCCCGCAGCCGCCCCAGAAGATGGCGCATTCATTGAAGCGCCATCCTCTGGCGCTGAACCCCGCTCTTCCAGCGGCCCTGGTAGCGGTGGCACGCTGGGTAATAAAGAGGTTAGGGCCAGCTTTGTATTATCAGCTGGCCCTAAGCCCGAAATTTATGGCGGTCACGCCAATATTAGACATGACCACCATGAATTTCTATTAAATTGTTTTAAAAAAAACACAACACAAGGAAAATTTTTTATTAGAAATAAAAAAAAAAGCCATTAGGGACTCCATCTTTAATTAAAAAAATCCTCTTCCGTCCGACGCAGTCCAAAACGCGATGTCCTCTCTGCTACATCCCCTGTGCATAAATATAGATGTCTATGCACAGGGAATAAGCAGACTGAGAACAATCTCAGCTCTGCTACATCATCTCTGTGCACAGACATTCATGTCTGTACACAGGGAATGAGCAGACTGAGAACAATCTCAGCTCTGCTACATCATCTCTGTGCACAGACATTCATGTCTGTACACAGGGAATGAGCAGACTGAGAACAATCTCAGCTCTGCTACATCATCTCTGTGCACAGACATTCATGTCTGTACACAGGGAATGAGCAGACTGAGAACAATCTCAGCACTGCTACATCATCTCTGTGCACAGACATTCATGTCTGTACACAGGGAATGAGCAGACTGAGAACAATCTCAGCACTGCTACATCAGGCAGCAGGCGGGCTCTAGGACCCTGGAGCTGCACAGAGAAGACAGCTGGACTCGGCTCGCAAAGAAACAGCAGTTACTTTGCGAGTTTCCCTGCTATCACTGGCACAGTAGCCAGTGATTACTCGCGAGTCTAATGCAAACAATGGCAATCCTAGTTTTGTCAGCGTTTCTGACAAAACTAGGATTGATATTGATTTGCATTGGACTCGTGCGAGTAATCACTGGGAAACTCGCAGAGTACCGAGTCCTGCGAGTCCCTTACTACTCACCGAGTAACGAGTCCTAGCGAGTAGATTCGCCCATCCCTAACACTCATCTTGAAAACAGACTCAGGCAATCTGACCAGTGACCTGTACGTAAAACCCACCAACCATAATAGCCTTCTGCATTGGACAAGCTGTCATCCAAAACATGTGAAGAGAGCCCTACCCAAATCCCAACATCAAAAGGTTGAGTGTATAGTCTCAAACCCTGAAAAGAAGTTACAGAGACATGAGGAGATGGCAATCAAACTTCAATCCAGGGGATACCCAGTAGCCGACTCCGGACCCTCAGGCCCTGGATGATCAAGGGAACGCAATGTCAGTGACAGGATGAAATTAATTAATACTTACCACCCCTTCTCACCACTAATCAAAACAGCAGTCCTCGAACACTGGCCCCTACTCGAAAAGGCCTACCCGGGTATCACTGAGTTCAAAAATCCTCCACTTGTCTGTAACAAGAGAGCACAGAACCTAAAAAAACCACCTAGTTAGGGCTGACATCGGTTCAAACATCAGAGCACTGAAGCAGAAGACTCTATGCACACCACGGAAAGGTACATTCCCATGCCTGGGCTGTGTACAGTGCACAAACGTGAGTAAGGGTGATTCATTCACTCATCCCAGATCAAGGAAACGTTTCAACATTAATAGTTTTTACACATGCGATTCCAGTTTCGTCGTCTATCTAATCAAATGTCCGTGTGGTCTCGGGTATGTTGGGGAGACTACCCAAGATATCCTGGACCGCATCTCCAAACACAAATCTACTATCAGGTGTAAAAACACGCTCCTACCAATTCCTGCCCACTTCACTGAACTACATCATTCTGTCAGTCAACTCAAATTCCAAGTGATCGATCACGTACCTGCAGCGCAGAGGGGGGTAACAGAATATTTATGCTGAAGGAAGGAGAATCCTATTGGATATACCATCTAGGCACTTTCTACCCCCATGGTCTTAATCGGGAATCTGAGATGTGCTATTGACAATTGATAACTGTCTAAATACAGGGCGATTTGGTATATTACACTAAATGTTCATCCTCTTTTTGCATATAGGTTCATCTTGGCAAAATGTATGATAGGTTTGACATATATTATTATAATCATTTTAGAGTTAACAAAATTGTATAATTATATCTCTAACTGCCTCTTCTTTCACCCCCCGTCAGGACCTAGAGTCGTTCACAGCGGAACTCGAAGGGCACCATCCTCACAATCCTCAACAGCACTGTGCAGTCCACCTATAGGCACAGTCCCACCAACAAGATGGCGGCCGCCACAAAAGAAGACCTTTTCACAGTCACTCCCTGCCTCTAGGCACAGTCCCACCAACAAGTGGCGGCCGCCACAAAAGGAGACCTTTTCACAGTCCCTTCCTGCCTCTAGGCACATCCTGGAAGGTCACAATCACACACTTCCTGTTTTTTCACACTTCTTTCCTTGCCCAATCAGGAAGTGCCGGCACCACAGGATTTGTTGCATTTTTGTTTTCCAGCAAAACCTATGATTCTAGGATTAGCTGTCCCAACACATTGGTTTTTGTTTGGTGAAGAAAGTGGAAACACCTCAGGTTTTGCTGTGTTTCAGAAAGAATGAGCAGGTCAATTCTTTGCTGAACTTTTGCTAAAGTGGAAACACCTGTGGTATTTCCATTCTCTGTAGAGAAAAAAAAAAGTGTGTGTGAAAGCTTTTCCCTTATCACATAGGTTTTGATGGAAACCAAAAACTCAGGATTAGATTAGCATAGATTTACATAAAACCAAGGCAAAACCTGATCTCAAACGCAGCAAAACCTTCCTGTGGGCACATACCCTTAAGCAACCTGTCCTTCTCTGAATGGAGAACTATCAGCAACCTTACTAATAATGCCAATTTAATCATTAAAGGGAACCAACCACCCCAAATGACCCCCCCGGACTGTTAATATGTGTCCCTACACCCAGCACACACATTTGGGGCAATAGTTTTTGCTAAAAAAAAACAGTTTAGTAGAAGCTAAGATATAGCTTTATAAAGTTTAAAAAATGTTGCCGACTGGGCGTTACTTAGCTTGTCCCGCTGCCGAGTTCATCTGCCTGTCAGCCTCCTCTCCCCCCTCACTTCAGTAAAGCCCTGCCCTTTCCGCCTCATCACAGGCTGGTGCACGGACTCTCATGGCCGTGCACACGTCATCAGCTACAGCCAGGGTCACGAGCACACGCTCTGTGCGCTCTGTGATCACCCGGCAGAATGAGTCACAGCTGCACAGGCAGGAAGTCACAGAGCGTGTGCTCGTGACTGACCCTGGCTGTAGCTGATGACGTGTGCACGGCCATGAGAGTCCGTGCAGCAGCCTGTGACGATGCAGAAAGGGCAGGGCTTTACTGAAGAGAGGGGGGAGAGGAGGATGACGGGCAGATGAACTCAGCAGCGGGACAAGCTAAGTAACGCCCAGTCGGCAAGATTTTTTAAACTTTATAAAGCTATATCTTAGCGTCTACTAAACTGTTTTTTTACCAAAAACGATTGCCCCAAATGTGTGTGCTGGGTGTAGGGATACATATTAACAGTCTGGGGGGGTCATTTGGGGTGGTTGGTTCCCTTTAAAAAAATCAGACAAGTCAGGCTGTATAGTGGTAATGGATGCAGCATTTTAGGAAAAACAAGTACAGAAAGTTTTGGATGATAATAGCATGTATAAAATTATTAATTTTGCTCCAATTAAACATAGCAAAAAATAGCATTGAACAATTGATAGAACATGGAATTAATATGGGAATTGTTTGATCTCAATAGTAGCAAACTTATCCAGGTGGAAAACATTATTATCCCTATATTTCACAGACTCCCAAAGAAACATAAATTGATTTCATTCTCTACCATTGTGTTCTATAATTTATAGTATTGGTTTGTTGAATGAAGGGATAAGTAAATGGATAGATTTTCATTTGCAGCCTCTGATTACTAAAACTCCAGGATATTTGAGAGACACAACATCAGTAATTGGTATAATGGATGAAACCATATGGACAAAAACATTTTTTCACATGTGATATTGTCAAATTGTTTTCTAATATTCCCCATCATCTTGCTTTGAGAGCATTTACATATCACCTGAATACATATAATACATACAGTGATACAAAAAAAGAAGATCACCATTCAAAGAAATAGATTACCTCTTATAGCAATTTTTTTATGTTTAAATTTGATTGATTTAATCCAGATAAAGGGCAATGCTATAGGGTTACAGTTCTTCCCTTCATTAGCAATTTTATATGTTTTATGGTGGAGGAAACAGGCTATATTTTTCTGAAAAAAATACCTTTTGTTCTAGTATTCCACTATTTTGTAGATATGTGGATGATATTTTGGTGATATTGTCTGGAGATACAAACACGATTACTGGTTTCATCTAATATATCAATTCAAACTAGGTAGCATTGGAGTTTTCATATTCAGGTTTTTGGATTTGTCTTTATCAAGTGAGATTATCAAAGAGAGTGGAGTACCACAATTATAACAAAAAACAGTAAGTGGAAACACTATTTAAAGTGCACCTGGCACCTGTTTCAGGGGTTCTAACCTTTGCCCACCACCTTAAAAATGATGAAATTGGGGTTCCTGTAATCCCTTTGTGTCCCCAGATATGTTCCTGTATATCTCATAAAACGACTTTTAAACTGTCCCGCGCTATATACAAATTACTTTTTAAAGGTCATATGGGGTGCTGCACACTGAGGTCAAAGCTGCCTTGCTCCATGGAATACCTACCCCGCTCCATGCAAACACCACTCCTCTGCATGGAAAACCCATTCCTCCTGTGTATGTAAGTGAATTACAGTGACAAGTCTCATGCCTGTACAGTGGCATGCATAACTGTGCACTATTGAAGAGCCTGTGGTTATACTGCGCAGGCATGAGACTTCAGTATTGCGAGACTTTGGGCACTGTGCAGCCAACGCGAGACCAAAGTCTCATGCCTGCCCAATAGAAACACTATCTCTTCAATAGGGCACAGTGAAGCGCGCCATTGCGCAGGTGTGAGTCTTGTGAATGACGATTCTGTCATTCACTTATATACAGTACACAGGACGGGCAGTTTTTCCATGCAGCAGGGTGATGTTGACGTGGAGCTGGGTGGGTGAAAGGGGGAAGAAGTGAATTTGCGAGGTTAGGTAGGGAATAGAGGCAAGTGAAGTTAAGGTCCAGCATGTGGTCATCTTTGTAAGTGGCTGAGTAGGACCATTGATCAAAGTGTCAATGGGGATGCTGATACTTATGATGGTAATCAGAATGTCAGTGGAAAAGATTTGAAGTAGTCAAATAGTGAAGTGGTCAAGAAAAGTGGTGGCTGTCTCTGGAGGGTGGTAGAAAACTGCCAGCTGAAAGCTGGAGTGAGAGTTGATGCAGACGGAATGCACCTCAAGAGAAAGAAGAGTAATGGATGGTGGCAGTTGAATTGGGGTAAAGGAGCAATTATCAAACAAGAACAAGCCAACTACTCCACAATGCTTGTTGGTAGGGCAAGAGGTGTGAGAAAGATGGAATCCACCTTAAGAAAGTGCCACTGGGGAGGCTGTATCAGAGAAGGAGAGCCAGGTTTCAGAGATGCCAAGGAAGGAGAGTTTGTTAATCATGAAGATATCATGGATGTATTAAGGTTTGTTGCAGACAGAGCAAACATTCCATAAGGTTACTGGTAGAAAGACTGGGGGAGCAGGTGCTGGTTGAATGGGTGTAAGAGTATTGGGGCTGCTAAAATTTGTAATGGATCTTGGGTATGGGTTAGAAGTGACTGTGGGGAAGTGATGGGGAGGCCAAGGATTTGAAGATGTATCACCAGCATTGAGGAGAAGGAGAGAGAGTGCTTAAATGTGGGAGCAGGAGATGGCATGAAGTGGTCGTGTGTGTCTGGACACAGAGGATTGAATGTGGAGGATCAGTTCTGAAAAGGAGCTGAGATGCATGGGGAGGATGGAGGGAATGATGACCAGTTCACTACTAGATGGAGGGATTAGAGGAGTTAGTAATAAATTAAGTTGTATGGCAGTGAAAGTGAGCAGAAATATTGTTTACAGTTACTGTGCATTCCGTTACCTTGAGGTCCTTTCAGGTCTAATTCTGGTCTAATTCATTATAGCACACTTTAACTGCTGCACTTCAAATGATGGATTGAGCAGATTGAAGAATTAACAGATGTACGCATCACTCATTTATACACATACAATTGCTAACAGGTGTGAAAAGGTGGAGTTGTGGGGTCTGAACTCCTGGACTATTTAATCAAAGGAACCTGTTGTAGGAAAAATATGTGTAACGCAAGCAAAGAGTCATAAAAGAAAGTGGGGGGTTGCAGCGGTGTAACTAGGTTTCATGGCGCCCGGGGCAAAGATCTATCTCGGCGCCCCCCCAGAGTAGGTGAGGAGCGGGGGGGGGGGTGCTGTCAGCTATCAGCCTTCAGCCCCGCCGCCCCTGCAGCCTTGGTTGAGGACCCGGGGGGGGGGGTGCTGTCAGCATTCAGGCCACGCCACCCCCTGCAGCCCTGGGTGAGGAGCAGGGGGGGTTGGTGCCGTAGCCCCCCTCTGAGTTGCGCCCTGGGCAAAGGATCCGGCTGCACTCACCTAGATACGCCCCTGCTGCCGCCTCTGTGCGGAGTGCCCTGGTCTGCCCTGCTGGCACCTACACAGTGTAGACAGTGTAGATATCCAGGCAGCTCATGACATAACTCAGGTACTGCTGACGTCATGTACTGTCAGATAGATGCTGGCAGGGGGGTAGGCAATTCGGTGCAGGCAGCTTGTCCGACCTGAGGGTACTGCAGGGTGCCAAGGCTAGGTGGTGGGTGATATTGTAGGTGTAGTGCAGGGTGCCCAGGCTGGACGGTGAGTGATGCTGTGGGTGCTCAGGCTGGATGGTGGGTGATACTGTGCGTGCCCAGGCTGGATGGTGGTGGGTGATACTGTGGGTGCCCAGGCTGGGAGATAGATGCCTCTCTGACCCCTGCACTCACTTGTTGTAATGCACTATCGGCTTGACAGTGATGAATGGTCGCAGCAGGGTCTGGGCCGATGGTACCGCTGGGCTGGCTGTGGAACACAGAGGAGAGGAGGTGGGTGACGAGTCTCTTCTGTGCGTTCCACACACTGACCGCAGGAAGAGGAAGTGAGGGGGCGGAGCGGGGACCCTCTTCTATGAGGTCCCCAGTGTGGAACGCAAACAGGCAGTGGAGGTGACAGCCTGGAAGCGGGGGCGGAGCGGGGGCCGGCGGCCGACAATAATAAAGTGTGCAAGCATCGTACCGCGCCGGTAAGAGATCATAAATAATACCGGCGTGGGGCGGGCGGCGGTGGGGCCCCTGAATCATGCCTGGGCCCCTGCAGCCTTGTTTGAGGAGTGGGGGGTGCCACCGGCGCCCTTCTCTGAGTTGCGCCCGGGGCAAAGGATCCGGCTGCACCCCCTAGATACGCCCCTGGGGGGTTGGGGTAGTTAGAAAATTACAGGCAGAGCAGGAAATATGTAGCAAAAGCAGAGGAGGTCAGAGACTGGGAAAGATGAGTAGGAATGAATTCATACCAGTATTCAGAATGCAGGAGGCACAGAAAGAATTAAATGCAAGGCAAATTTGGGTGAGAATGATTTCATACATGTGGGATAAGGAGACTTCAGGATCAGATGATACAGCTTTGATGATGGATGATCAAAAACATCATATTAATTCTGTTCTAATTCTTTATAGCACACTAAATGCTGCATTTCAAATGATGAAATGGAATTCTGAGGAAAAGGTGTGGGGAATTCGCTCATCTCGACCTTCTATAATCTGTCTCAGGTGCAAGGCAGCGGCTGGAATCCACTTACAAATGTCCAAGATGAAGAGAGCCATCACCCGGATCCAGTTCAACAATTAGCTTTATTTGGAAATCACATATAAAATATATTAAAAAGCATCTTGTCAGGCATGATGCCTCGTCAGACACGTTTCGGCGGTGAACCCTTTCTTAATGACCAATCTTTGAAAAAGGCTTCACCGCCAAAACGCGTCTGACGAGGTATCATGCCTGACAAGATGCTTTTTAATATATTTTATATGTGATTTCCAAATAAAGCTAATTGTTGAATTGGATCCGAGTGCTGGCTCTCTTCATCTTGGACATTTCAAATGATGGACTGACCAGACTGTTGCGCAGTGCTTTACAATTCAAAGGTTCATTTACAAACAGGTATACCTAACATATTCATAAAAAATACAGTAATTAAAGAAAAAATAATGATGACCCTGCTCATAAGAGCTTACAATCTACAATGAGGTGGGGTGACACAAAGTACAGGTGCCTATTTACAATGAAGGTCCAACCAACATAAAGAAATGGGGAATAGATAAAGGCTGCATGAGACAGTCACTAGCCAATCTTTGTAGTGCTTTTGGGTGCAGTAGAGTTTGAGGGAGAATTATGTAATAAAATAGTGAAAGGTTATATTTAAAGGAATTTGATTAGGGAATTATTATTAGTATTGGCCATGTTCACACACATGCGTTTTTTTGGCCATCTCTGCATTTTTTGTGCTGGTAAAAAAAAACGCAGGTGCGTTAACGCAGGGTACATTTGAGTGTACATGCGTTTTTGAGCCAAACTTGCGTCTTTTCCCCCAGCCCCAAAAACGCAGCACCCCTCTCCCCTATATAAGCAGGAAAACAAAAAAAAAATTTTTATGATAGCACCCACAGCCCCCCCCCCCCCCCCCCCCCCCTTGGTCGGCAGGAAAACAGAAAAAAACAATTCCTTCAGCAAAAACACAAATTTTTATGCCATGCGTTTTTTGTTATTTGGGCGTTTGGTGAAAAAATGACTAATTGCAAAAACGTTTTCAAAGCTTTCACACACACAAGGCACATTTTTTGGCACCCTTAAAAAACGCAAGTGGTTTTAGGAGTGCTAAAAAAACGCAAATTGTGTGTGAACATGGCCATTATTATAGAGACAACCCTGTATGCAGGGACTTACAGTCTTCAAGGGATGGGTGTGGAAGCACTAGGAGAGGGTAGAGCTGGTTGTGCGGTGGTTTAGTAGACTAATGGTGCCGTCACACAGCACGATCTGGCCAGCGATGTCGGAAGCGATGCGCGGGTGCCCGCTCGCTTCCGACATCGCTGGCCAGCTGTCACACAGCATCGCTGCGGCCGGCGACACCGCAGCGATGCGGACGGTGACATCGCTCGCTGGGCTGGGCTCAGCCCAGCGAGCGATCCGCAGCAACGCTGCGGTATAGGCTGGATCACCGCCGACATCGCTCTGGCGATGTCACACGGCGCGATCCAGCCTTATCGCAGGTCGCCGGTTGACAGGTTTACGGTTCTTCCCGTAAACCTGTCAACCAGCGATAAAACACGGTCGCGCCACTCGTTTACACAGCGCGACGTCGCTAGCGACATCGCTGATACGTCACTTTTTTGGCGATGTCGCTAGCGACGTCGCCAGCTGTGACGGCACTTTAAGAGTTACTGCAGATTGAAGCCTTGTTAGAAAAGGTGGGTCTTCAGGTTCCTTTTGAAGGTTTCCACAGTAGGCAAGAGTCTGATGTGTTGGGGCATAGAGTTCCAGGGTATGGGGGAAGCAAAAGAGAAATCTTGCATGTTGTTGTGAAAAGAAGAGATAAGAGGGGTATAGAGTAGGAGATCTTGAGAGCATTGGAGATTACCTGCAGGTAAGCACCAGCAGACATGTCACAGATGTACGGAGGAGACCGGTTGTGGATAGTTTTGTAACTTATAATTAGGGTCAGGGGTAAACCTAGCCTCTCTGCTGCCTGAGATGAACTGCAAAACGGTGCCCGTCAATCACCAGGCTGCCATCACCATCACACACACATAGAACTATTCAGAAGAATCCAAAACAAGGATAATTAATGGCAATGACAGGCTTAGCACAAGCATACAGACAAACAATGATGGCTGGCAGAGCGGTAGTCGTGTAGACAGGCCTGCATCGTTATCAGCTACCACAGGAGGCAGTCACTGATTTCCAACCTATTATCTCTGGCACAGTCAGTGGGGTCAGTGTTGCATGTATTAAGATGAGAAGAAGAATGGCATCTAAAGACTTCTTCTGTGACTGGGTCAAATGTGGAGAGTAGGCCAAAAAAGATGTGGAGAGGGATGGAAATAGCGGTGCTTGGTGTCCAGGAGCTGATTTTCTGACAGAGATTTTCTATTTTCACTGTAAATCAGGAAAACAGATCATCAGCATGAAGGTCTGTGAAAGGAGCCTGCACTTTAAGACTGAGAAGAGAGTGAAGGTTTTTTGGATTGTTAGATAGTGAGGAGATTAGGGTGGTGACGTAGGTCTATTTGGCAAGGTGAAGGGCAGAGTCATAGGTTCTTAACATTAATTTATACTGGGTAAAGTTTTCTGGTGTGCAAGTTTTCGGCACTCCTAGAGCACTGCTGGGGAAATCGAGTTTGTGATATAAGCCAGGGGTATTTTACCCTGTGTTTACAGGTGCTGAGGTTGATGGCTGCAACGTGGTCTAGAATGCTTCTGAGTGCCATTGTAGGGATTTACAGCTAGAGCAAGACAAGAAAAAGAGGAGATAGGAGACAGTAAAAAATGTAGAGTCTGTATGTGTATCAGGATTAATGGCCTGTAGATTTCCAAATGTGTGATAGGAGTATTCTGGGGTAGGTGAGGATTTGTGAGCATGAAGGAGAAAGTGTTGTGTTCAGAGAAAGGAAAAGTTGAGTTATCTAAGGAGGAAATTGAGCAGAGGCAGACAAAGACCAGGTCAAGGTTGTTACCATCTTTGTGTGTCTCAGGAGCTGAAAGCTGTGAGAGCTCAAGAAGGGTGTTTAGAGATAAAAGCTGTGATGCAGATGGGGAGGTGGGGCTGTTTATGGGGTTATTGAAGTCTCCCAAGATAAGGGTTGGTAATTCTGAGGACATGAAGGGCGGTAGCCAGGCAAAGATAGCAATGATAAAATTAATAGATTGACTCAGGCAATATTTAAAACTATTATTCAAGTATTACTATTCCTAATAATGTAGAACGGGGTAATCAAAAAAACGACGAGGGTTCAGAAATAAAAAAATTATTAATATAAGGATAATAAAAAATAGTATATTTCAGTACATCATATAGTCGGTAATATACAAATATCACTGATATTATCAAAACGTAAATTGCCATCTTATATTCAGACCCTATATTAAATCAAGTGTTATACAAAGGAATCACCTGTGTTGCCAAGAGAGGAAGGTTACTGCAGAACATGCTTTCACCTAGTCTGTACCAGGAACCACAGAAATAAACAACTTGGCTTTCATGGAAAGGTTTTTTTAAGTGTGGCAAAGTGCAATACATGTAAATCTAATATTTCAAGCTGAATGTGTGTATGTAGGTTTGTGTGTGTGTGTGTATATCCGGGATTGGAATCTACACCGTCGCAACTACAGCCACAAACTTTTGCACAGTCACACGTCGGGACCCCGAGAGCGTCATAGGCTATGTTGTGAGGCAAAATTTTAACCCTGCGCGTTCCAGTTCACCAAACAATTTTGCCCCTATCTACATAATGGGGAAAAAGTGAATGGAAAAGTGTTGGAGGAAAATCGACAGCTGCCAGCTACAGCCACAAAATTTTGCACAGTCACACGTCTAGACCCCAAGAGTGTCATAGGCTATGTTGTGAGGCGGAATTTTAACCCCGCGCAAAACAATTTTGTCCCTATCTACATAATGGGGAAAAAGTGACAGTTACCAGTTGACAGTTGTGAATGAGAGGGGCTTAATGACAGCGCCAAAGACTTAACAGCACATACCAGCATATAGTCACTAAGGTGGGGCCCCAACATGGGATATTCCCCACGAACAGGGACATGTATACACACCACACGCACACAAAGAGTAACAGCAAGTGTATAGTCGCTAAGGTGCAGCCCCAACATTGGATACTCACCACGCACTCGAACACACACACACACACCACAAAGAGACACACACAACACAGATACACACACACACCCTACCGGGACACACACACACCCAATAGTGACACATGCACTCACCACACAGGGACACACACCACAAACAGACACACAACACAGAGACACACACCACACAGACCCCCCCCCCACAGGGACACATACACACCCTATAGGGACACATGCACTCACCCCACAGGGACACACACACAACACAGAGACACACACACACCACACAGACCCCCCCCTCAGGGACAAACACACATACACACCCTATAGGGACACATGTGCTCACCCCACAGGGACACACACACATACCACAAAGAGACACAACCCAGACACACACACCCCACACAGACACCCCCCCACAGGGACACACATACATACACACCCTATAGGGACACATGCACTTACCCCACAGGGACACACACACACACACACACACACACACCACAAAGAGACACACACAACACAGAGACACACACCCCACACAGATACCCCCCCACAGGGACACACACATACACACCCTATAGGGACACATGCACTCACCCCACAGGGACACACACACCACAAAGAGACACACACAACACAGATACACACAAACACACCACACAGACCCTCCCACAGGGGCACACACATATACACATCCTATAGGGACACATGCACTCACCCCACAGGGACACACACACCACAAAGAGACACACACAACAGAGATACACAACACAGACCCCCCTCCCACAGGGACACACACATACACACCCTATAAGGACGCATGCACTCACCCCACAGGGACCCACACATACACACACCCCAGGGACACACACACCACACAGACAGACACAGATCTGCACAAATCACCTCACACAACTCGCCTCATACGTGTGCTATCTTTAATTTCCAAACATAAACATCTGATTAAAAACAGCCAATGTGCAACACATGTGCCATATAGGGAATTAAGGCAGATGTCAGTCACATGAGTATGTGTGAGGTAACATATACTGCCCGGCCAGGGGGAGGGTTTACTGTTGGCTGGAGATTTATTAGGCTGCCTATAGCAATCAATCACAGCTCAGCTTCTATTTTCTTACAGGTCATTAATATGACATATTCAAATTCTATTTTGTTATAGCTAACATCAGTTATTTATTAACCCGGGCGTAGCCGGGTACTACAGCTAGTATGCACTAAAAACCAAAAGAACAGATGGTAGAAATAGTATTAATACATTTATGAATTGCGATACAAACTATGTTGAATATTGTGTAGCATGCAGTAAATGTATTATTAAATATTTTGGATGTACCACATGAAAACTAAAAAGAAGTATTTCAGAACTTAAAACAAATTTAGAAATAAAGATAAAACATTCTCCAGTGTAACAAAACTTTTTTTATGAGGAACCTGATGGTGCACTTTAATCATTTAACATCAAACACCCTAAAAGAGGAGAGAACCGGCATAAACAAATGTTGGTAAGAGAAGCATATTGGATACTTTAATTGTTGAAATTTTTTTTATATGACACATTCCTTTAAATGTGACTATATTCCCCTATACCCATTGGGCCAGTGTTCCGATGGAGATGTAGCATGCATTGCATGTCGGTTTATGTTTCCACAGAGCTTTATGTTATGCAATTCTTCTATTACTTCTATAGAAATATATGCATAAATTCAAAATTGTTTTTAACCATGACAGTTGTAAATTTAGTACTGTGCCAACAGTGTGAGACTATTTAGAGATACAACCTACTGACAAGGGTAAAGCTAAAACTCGCTGTCAATTTATTTCTACATTTTCAGGAGAAATAAAAGGAACAGTACAACACAGGGTTCAAAGAAAAATACAAAAATTCACTAATAATGATATGTAAGGACAGTGAGCTATTCCGAATTCATCTTTGGTATGAAGGAACACAAACATCCCGTCACAAAATAAGGTATGTATAGAGATAATAGTTGTCCTATTATGTTATAACTAAAATATACTCATAGTGATGTATAGACAGAGCTAGGGAACTAACTAATCTTGTAGATTAGTTCAGATATTGAGTCACAACTGACATATTCTGTTCACAGACGTGCTGATAGCTCTCGGCCCATTCAGACTGGATTGGTCTATTCGTTGAGCTGCAGGGCATCCACACTTGAAAGGAATGGTTTCATTCTAAGGCTAAAGTTATAATCTGTTTTCTGATGAGATTGCTAATGCTGCAGAGTTGAGTGTCCCTTCCCTAAGGGCTTAAGGCTTTCCAGCGCGGTAACTGACACATCCCTCTAAAACAAATCTCTATTTGTAGATATAGAAATGTAGAAGTGTATTATCTTTTTATATTATTTTTTATTGAAGATCCTTCTGTAGAGAAAGTCCTGCTTGTAATATTCGCTATAAACAAAGAGCAAACATTTCTAATATAAAAAGATTGGAGTTTTTATGTTCACTGAATTATAGCATTCGTTTATAAATCCCATTGCAAAATCCTGTACTTTAAATACTTTTAGAACACGAAAGCTGATAGAAATTCTACGGTGTGACATTAGATTACATAGAGAATTGACTGGAGGAAACACAAGTACTCTAATACATATACTTTAGAATTTTATTATAGTGTTTTTTTATTACAGTTGCAATGTCATCCACATGATAATATAAAATGAACATAGTAAAAATAAAATTAACAGGTTTCTTGTTCTGGAATTGAAGATAAATGACATAAAATTGTCTTGTTTTGGTCTTAACCACTTGGCGACTACCGCTGAGCATGTATAGTAAAAATGTGTAATGACTGTGGAGAAGGTGTTCTGAGCAGGGCAAGAGCAAGAATAGCTGCATGACAGCTGCACTGTAATGTCTTTAACACAGTAGCTGTCAGCTCTGACAGCCATCCACAAGATTGCAGGGTGCTGATGAGCTACTAAAGAAGCCTTGAATCTACTGCAGCCCCACATGTCAGCCATGTAAGAACACCAATGAAAACTAACATTTTTGGTACTGCCACATGTGGAATTGCTAAACTAATCAAATGTAAAAATTGATATAAAAGTATATGAAGTAAGTGATTGCCAAAATGAGAAAAAAAATGTTGAAAAGCCAGAGTGGCAATTTCTTGGTCAATCCACTTCCCCCAAAAAGATTAATTAGAAAGTAAAATGTCATATGTAACCCAAAATTTTACCAATTAAAATTTGGTTTTGAAGAACACATCCTCACACAAGTCCATCAATGGAGGATTAACACTGTAAGGTTATCGATTTCCTAAACTGTGACATACAATTTATTTTTAAAACTCATCATTTTTTTTCAAGCACTAAAATATAAAAAAATTATCATTTATTATCACCATAAATATAGTGAAGTACAAAATCATCTTGTCAGATAATTTTAACACTTTGGTAACGCTGCGCCAATACTGCCGGATTCCTGCTTTTTGACGGACCACCCAGGACAGAGGCCACGATGCTAGTGTGGCCCTAGCCTTACACACAGTTTTCTTCTCGGTTTCCATTTTACCTGGTACAAAGTGTACCATTAAAAATCAGCATTATTTTCAAGGGGGGTAAAAGAGGGCAGGAAAGTCATTCACATTTTGCACAAAAGAGAGAGGGAATAGTGCAATGATACTCTCTCTTCTCCTCTGCGGTGCTACTGGAAAGGGTCCATAGCTCCAACCTCAGTATGCCTAAGTGCAGGCATGAGTAGACAACAGAATAAGAAGTTACAATTGCTACTGCTACCCCCTGAGCATAAAAAATGTATTGTGCCCTGACAAGCACTTCTGTGCAGTTGAGGAGAATGCTGAGTGCATTACTATCACATAATTACTGGAGGATCTGACTCATAGTAGAATGTGAATGTAAGTAATCATGTCAAAGGTAGATTCCACTTGAGATATAGTCAAAGGTAAGTAAATGAAGCGAGAAGAGCTACTGCTCAATAAAGTTTGCAGAGTCACGATGCCTGCCCGCATACTAAGTGATGATTGGAAGTAAACCTGTAATAATTTTGGTTGACTGTTCTCTTCCAATTACATTGTTTTATGGCTAGAGATGAGTGGACTTTTCCCAAACATGTTCGCTAGTGATAAGCGAGTAAACTCATTACTATTCACTACTTGCATGGATAATAAGGTATTCGGACTAATTAGTTCTCTACGAGTGTTTTGGATTCTACTCGTGATATTCGAGTGAGCTGCCTAGCAGGTTTCCTAACTGATTTTAAGCCAATAAACATGCTAGGACTGTTTCCAGTCATAGTAATGCCATATTAATCTTTGATAATGGCATTACAGTGATAGGAAGACACAGTATAACCAAAGAAATAAAAGTCTGGGGGGGCTGTAAAAAGGCATGAGAACATGCTCAAACTGCATGGGAACAGTTTGCAGACATACTGTTGACTGTCTACATACTGTTCTGCCATATAGCTGTCTGCTCTGTATGACAGGACCTAGTGAAGATAGATAGATGGTGGAATATGTAAATCGAGTTTACCAGTCTTCCGCTCAGTCTCCTGCTCCTGCTGAATCACTTCCAGGGTCGTCCATTAAGCTACCAACAGGAAAACAGGCAGTCATAGATGCTCACGCTCTGTGAGTGCCTCTGTGATTGGCTGTTGCAGTCAGAGTGCATTTCCACAATCTGGACGGTGATTTTGATTGGTTGTGTGGTGCCCCTATGGTCCAGTGACCACAGTAATATTACTTCTTTCACCAGAGGTGATATTATGCTTGAAAGTAGGAGGAGAATGCCCAATCAGGTAAACGTCACATGCACACACAAATCTTGATCATTGACCAGAAGGGGGAGCCCATAACCCCAGTTTAAGGGTGGTGCTGCCTTTTGAGGCTGAGACGAGGGGTTAGAAGCAGAAGACGGATGGATTGTGAGAGAGGAAGGGAGAGGATGCAGAGAGAGAGCTCTGGGAAGCTAGAGCTGGAAAAGCTCACCTCAGTGTAGTGCTGCAGAGGACACCAGTGCCCTGAGTTTTGCAAGAGCTACACGCCCTGTGAGCTAAATCTGGAGGACAGAAGACTGCAAGTTTCCTGGCTGCACCTACAAACCCAATGGCACAACAGCTTAACGAGAGCCCAGACCGGCAATCACCACGGCAGTATGCATTACTAGATTGTACTGTCTGCCGGGCGGGAACTTACTATCAAAGAGAGAGAGTGAGAAAAGGGCCACAGAATAGCTTGCAGGCAGCTGGGACCCGAAATAGAGAAGCGCAACAGGTAGGCCTCCAAACCCACCTGTTGAGGTGGACTCTGACTGCTTCCAGGCTAACTGGACCTCTTGAACCTGGTGACCAGTGCCCTGGAGCCTGCAACTTGTACATCAGTAAAGGTAAAGAGACTGAACTACCCCCTGTGTGTGTTCGCTTCTTCTGCGCCTCCCTGCACCACCACCATCCACAGACTTTCATATTCAGCCCCAGGGCCTGCTTCACTTGTGGGGAGTGTTGCCATCCAAGCTACAGCAACATCCATCCCCTGTGACTTACCTAAGCATCGCTGGTCAATCCTGACCAGGTATCACAAGTGGCATCATGACAGACATTAAAATCCCTTGTAAATAGCCCTTAATTGGATGGTCAAGGCTACCAAGTTGGGCTACTGTCCCTAAGACTACCCCAAAACAACTGCTGGCCCGGCTACTGAGTACCCTGACTCTTGCAACTGCTCCAACTGGCGTCATGAACAGGATTTGCAGACCCTGTTAACCGGGTCCTGTGTGCCATAGACTGTGTTTAATGGACTTGTGTAATGGCACCACCATAGCCTAATGCCATGTGCTGGCCAAGAGGAGTATCCAGCACTCCCATCATGGGCAGGACTGGCCATTGGCACCAAAAATCGACACCCGCTCCCTGCATTGATTGTAACTTACCATGACCTGCCCATCACCTTAATCGCTCCACCCCCGATGTGCTATATAGAGCAGAGAGTGGGGACCACCTACGGAAGGGTGGAGACAAGAGACTCAGCGTGGAGCACAAGCGGGAAGGAGACAGAGCTGCTGCAGAAGAGTGCACGTGTAGTGATAGACCAGCGATGGTGTTAACCAAAAAGACTCGCCAAGGACTGAAACCATGGAGGTGCCCTTACCAGGTGACCTCTGGATGTCACCAGACCCACTACCAGTGATGGACTCAGGTGTGCTAAGTGCAGAGGTGGAGGAGCTGAGTCAGCAGTTATTCAAAGTACAAGCTGCAGAATTCGACAAGTGGCATCAGGCTCTGCAGAAGAAAGTTATCCAGCCACCAGCCGTACTGATCCCTGAGCCACCAATCCTGTAGGAGACCGGTAACAAATCTGAACCAGCTAAATCAGCTACTGTTGATGCCCCAGTCACCTCAGCCAATTTAATTGGGACCATGGACGCCCCACCAATCACCACTCGCAGTAGGGCTACGTAAACCCTACGGTTGCACTGGGGGAGTGGAGCAGCCATAGAGGGGAGATTGCTGGTCCCACTGAAGCCCCAGACCTCACCTGAAACTGTAGGGGCCCAGGCAGAGATGGTCTATTTCCGCTGCTTTCGGAAAGGAGATGACCTGATGGGATTTCCCGGGGTTAATCAGACTGGTCCATTGCCAATTTTGGACCTGCTAGATGTAATTCTAGAGGAAGAGTACCACTGTAGACAGCAGGCAGCAGAGGACACCAGCAAGAAAGAAACCCAGGATAGGCAACAAGCCCTGAAAGACGATGACTTAAGGGCCAAGAGTCAGATTCGCGCTTTCCCGGCTGAAGAGCAACCGGAGAGAAGGAGGGGTTCTGTCCTGAACATTAACCTACATAAGGAGTGGGGTTTTATTAAGGAGCCCCACATGATAAATGAAAAATTCATCAATCGCAGAGGCGTGGAGGGTCATCTACCCCGAGGTTCTCCCGACCGAGACTTTTACCCCGGTTAGTGGGTCGAGTACACCCGACACGTGGGACACCGAGGGTGGTATGCCCTCAATTTGAGATAAGTAACGGCTGCAGTGGTGGTTCCAGACCTTTAGCCAACTATTCCTGCAGTACAATCGCCTGCAGTGATCTCGAATGCAGTGCCATCTCCAGTAACACCACCCACTGCTGCTATGCCATCCCCTTCTGCACCACCTGCTTCTGGCCAAACCAAGGTAGTTCCGGAGTCCCCTGAAAACAGAAAGGAAATAGCGGATTTTAAACTGTAGGGAGTGAACGTACAACGTCATCGTTGGCCAGGCTGTGGAAGAGGAATCTTGTGGAGCAGTGAACCAGGAGGTGTACTACAATTGTTTCCTGGTAGTGGAAGTTGTCACTTTGCTAGTCTTGAGTTCATGAGAAAGCAAGAGTGATCCTTGTGTTTATTCTAGATAATAGTAAAATTAGGCTACGTTCACACATTTGCGTATTTTGCTGCGCTTTTTTGCGCGCGCTTTTTGCCGCGTTTTTCGGCCGCGCAAAAAAGCGCAGCAAAATACGCAGGGGCTTTCACACACACTGCGCTTTCTTTCCCCCAGAAAGCGCAGTGATGTCACAGAGGGGAGGAAGAATCCTGCTTCCTCCTCCCCTCTGTGACAGCTGTGACCGCCCCATTAGACTTCACAGTGTATTAATATACACTGTGAAATCTAAATTAAACAAAAGCAAGTTAATGAAAAATAAAAAAGAATCAATACTTCACCTCTCCGACGCCTTCTCCCGCTATGCGATCTCCGATTCCAAGTGAGATCTCTTCTGACAGGACCTGTGATGACGTCAGAGGGGGGGGGGGCGTTCCCGGGGCGGTCCCATCGCTGATTGGCTGCTCGCGGTCATGTGATATGTATCACATGACGCGGAGTGCCCGGGAACGCCCCCCTCTGACGTCACCACAGGTCTTGTCAGAAGAGATCTGACTTAGAACCGGGGATCGCACAGCGGCAGAAGGCGTCGGAAGGTAAGCATTCATTCTTTTTTATTTTTCACACACTTGCTTTTGTTTAATTTAGATTTCACAGTGTATATTAATACACTGTGAAATCTAATGGGCGGCCACAGCTGTCAAAGAGGGGAGGAGGAAGCAGGATTCTTCCTCCCCTCTGTGAGAATACGCAGAAGTAGCTGAGTAAACAATTGACATATCAATTGTTTACGGAGCTGCGTTTTCTCCCGGAAAACGCACTGCATATTTTTACGCAATGTCTGCACTGCAAAGTGAATTTCCCATTCACTTTGCAGGCAGACAAAAGGCACATTGCGTATTTTGAAAAGCGCGCGTAAAAAAACGCGGCAAAATACGCAATGTGTGAATGCAGCCTAATGCTGTAAATAGTTAACCTGGCTAAGTACCCAGAATAGTGTAAATAGTACAAGTTGTTGATAGTGTAAATATTGTGTAATATAGGAACCAGTGTAAATTTGTGAGAAAGTGATGTTTTAGTTAGCCAGCTAGACCTTTTGTAAACTTACATTTAATATAATGAATATGGACGATATGGTCATAGGACTGTGATGTGACCAGGACAATCATTGTACACAGTTGCACTCCTTAATGTGCTCCTTGTTGGCTTTCGGATCAATGTTGTGCGCAATGTTGGAGCCGATTGCACTTTGCACTTTGAAACTTTGCAAACACTGACCTTAAAACCATCAGCGTGGCTGAAGAACGAGGTCAGACCATGGTCTTTGAGCCCTGTATCTATGCCCAGGGATGAAGTCTAAGGTGGTTTAGGTGGTTCCCACCAAGTTACACTTAAAAACCCTGTACTGACACTGGGATTAGAGTTGCTGATGTTTTGTATTTTTGATATTTATTTCATTTTTGATATTAATGTAACGTTCAAGAAAATGTGCCTCCCATAAAGGGAAGATGTTGTTATTGTTATGATGCATCATGAAAATATTGCATATTCTTACTATTACTTAACTTCTTATGTACTGTTTTACAGCCTGCGGATGTGCTGTGCTTAACGGGGAGGTATCTGGTGCCCCTGCAGTCTGGTCGCCACAGAGGTACTGCACCCAATCCATAGCTGTGGTATTCACTCCCAGGTAAGATGGGGACACAATACCATTGCACCCAACACCCTTCCTAACTCCAGGCCAGGGGATGAAGAGCGGAAGAAACTCTATCTAATCAGACCCCATCATTGGCTGGAGTAGGGATCAGGTTAACAGGGGGTGGGAGGGAGAGTGAGAGAGAGTAGGAATCAAGTTGAGGAGCAGTCGAGGACGGCGTTAGAGAGCAGAAAGAGAAAGATAGAGTTTTAGGGGAACTCTGGCGCTGGGGAGGAGTGGGGACCAGTGGGTAGGTCACCCATGTAATTCAGACCAGCATGAACCCTGAATTCAACCCGACTTCGAGTCGTGCTGGAAGACCTGGTTGCAAGAGGGGACCGGCCCCAATCTGGCAACAACACTGCAAGTTTGAGCTAGGAAACTGAAGGTCATTGAACATTATGTGCAGTGGCCATCTACCGTGGACAATCCCAGGTACAGTGGATAGGCCTAGAGTCAAAAGGTTGTGCTAGCCGTTGCTCGTCAGGACTCGCAGCCACCTGCCTTGATATCATGTAGCACGAAGGTGCAGGGTATGAGTAGAGGAAGATCAGTGCAGAAAGGGTAACCTGGAAAAGCATATAAGAGGGTGCCTCGTTGGAGTGTTCCTGGACTGCCTGGGAGTTGACTGGATTGTTGATTTGAAGGACACAGTGCCCCGTCTGGGCTGGAACCAATGAGAACTGTGAGTAAAGTTGAAGAAACTGCATCCTTTGTGTCCTTTTGCTTATTTCCCGTGCCTTTCCTGCTGCACACCCAGTACTGTAACTATAACCACCATCATCCACATAGACTGTCATATTCAGTCCCAGGGGCCCGCTCAGCCTTTGAGGAATGTTACCATCCAAGCTGCTATGGCATCCATCCCCTGGGGCGTATCTAAACAGCGCTGATCAATCCTGACCAGATACCACAGGTGGTGTCACAAAAGACATTATAATCCCTTGTAAATACTCCTTAACTGGACAGTCAGGGCCACGGAGCTGGGCTAATGCCACCGTGACTCCACCAAAACGACTGCTGGCCTGGCTACCGAATACCCCGACCTTTGTGACTGCTCCAGTTGCTAAACACATTATATATGGCAACCAATATGCCGTTATAAGGTGTTAAATAAATAAATTATTTTTAAAAAAGGCCCTTTTCACATCTAATGCAGGTCTGTGTTTTGCTGCACTTGCGTTTCTATGCATTTTTACCCCTAAAAACGCATCCAAATGCATGCGTTTTTGGCCCCATTGATTTAAATGGAAAACGCATTGAAAACACATCCAAAAAAGCATGTGCGTTTGCAAAAACGGAAAATGCATGCCTTTTTTGCAAACGCAGCCCTAGACACAACAGCCCACATTTTGGCATGTGTTTTTGCATGTGTTTTCTATGAGTTTTCCATTTAAATCAATGGGGTTAAAAACGCATGCGTTTGGATGCATTTTAGAAGTAAAAAAGCATAGAAACGCAGCAAAACGCAGACCTGCATTAGATCTGAAGTATGACAATGTCTCTTTGTCTTACATTTTACTCACCATTCCAAACAAATATACGAATATTACAAAGTACTCATTATTAGAAAACGCCAAACAACTCTCATACACATTTTTAGGAATATATACCGGTAATTCCCAAACTGCACACGGATAATCAATATTCGGTGGTCGCAATACCCACAATTAAATCAACAACAAACTATGCGACACAACACATGAATAATAATAAATTCATTTTTATTAAGGTGCAGAATAAAGTGCAATAGTGCTGTACAACCATGGTAACAGGGTATTCGGACTATTGTACAGTAATGTGGCAGAGGTCACTCACATGATATTATATACATCAAAAAATTTATGTATCAAGTATTTACACCATATAGTACTATTTACAACTATGTTCCCTTTAAGTATGGTTGCAATCATACACACACTCAGGGAGTACATGGTAAAGTGACTTACTCATTCCAATAGGATACTGGATCCTCCCAAGGTTAGTGTTATATCAAACAAGGTAATCTTAATCGCCCCTTCACAACCTAATGACCCTACATATATATAATGTTATAGATTACTCCCACCTATGGGTATTGCAATGGGGCAATAAGTATGGGGTTATAATGCAAAACAAAACAAGTGGGTACACCTATGAGGTAACAGAGGATTCCATGCCAAGGTGGTAATTATATACCCTACTGCTTCATACCACTACAATATCTAGTGCTATGATCACCCTCCCCATAGAGAAATCAGAGGGGCAATCAATACAGAGTTACTGTGCATGCAACATTAATAGATGTATAAAACACAAGTAGGTACATCAAACAGGTAACTCCCTACCAAGGGGATAACTCATACCCTACCACATCATAGTACTACAGTATATAATGTTATAACCATCTAC
>JARQOC010000006.1:175023868-175087926 GCA_033576535.1 Allobates femoralis | reverse complement strand
CGAACATTCAACATGTGTGCACCTTTTAACTATTCTGCACCTTCATTGGTGATCCTAGTATGCAAACACAGGGCGCCAAAGTGTTGCCATGACATTGAGGGGTCAGATTATGACCCCTGTAACTATCATAACTCCCTTACTGTGAATGCTGGATGAGTGCCCGTGTTCACTGGATATTATCATTTCTTCAGGCATTAGCATGGCACTGTAGTGCAGCAGCGATTGGATGCAGTAGTGTTGAGATACCCTAAGGGGCCAGGTAAAATAAAGTAAAAGTGAAAAACAAGTTTTTAAAAATATAAAAAAAAAAGTTTATATCACCCCCCCCTTTTGTCCCATTGAAAATAAAACTATAGAAAAAAATAATACACATATTAGGTATGTTCACATTCAGAAATGCCTGATTTATCACAATATAGAATCAATTAATCTGATCGGTAAGGTGCGTGAGAAAAACAAATAAAAAGACCAAAATTACGTGTTTTTTTGGTCGCCACAACATTGCATATAAATGCAATCAAACATTGCATCTACCAAAAAATTGTATCATTAAAAATATCAGGACTAAATGCAAAAAATAAGTTGTCACACAGCCCCAGATCCCGAAAAATAAAAACAAATGGGTCTTGGAAAATGGCAAACAAACACACATTTATTTATTATATAAACTTCTGAATTTTTTTATTTAAAGTAAAAATAAACATGTTTGGTATGTACAAACTGGTACCAATGTGAAGTATCATGATGACAGGTCAGTTTTACCACAAACTAAACATAATGAATAAAAATCCCAAAAACCATTGTGGAATTTAATTTTTTATGCAATTTTGCAATTTCACTGCACTTAGATTTTTTTTTCCCATTTACCAATACACTATGTGGTAAAATAATTGATTTAATTATAAAGTACAGCTCGTCCTGCAAAACCAAGCCCTCATACGGCTATATTGAGGGGAAAATACAAAATTTAGTGCTCTTAAAAGCAAAAAAAAATAAATAGAAAATAGACAACGAAAAATCACCCGAGGTGAAGGGGTTAATAGTATTCCATTAAAAACATACATTTTTGATACTGTCACAACCAAAGATAAATTATTATTTATAGTGTGGAAACATACGACCGTATTACAATTTTGACTGTTTCTCATCTAAGGGTGCCGTTACATGATGCAATATTGCATGCAATTTCAATGGCAATTTGCCGGTTGCAGTGAAATCATGGACACATTGTTCTATTTTGTTGCTGTGTACAATGATTCCATGATTTCACTGCAACCAGTGGGTTGCAAGCAAAATACCTCTGTGTGTTAAGGTACCTTTACACGTCTCAATTTTTGGCGGCGATAGGAGGCAATCTAACGTGCGCGTGCACGTTTTTCATGCTCGCCTCAGATAGCCGATGGCGCTTTTACACGCCGCAATTTTGCCCTCAACTTAAGGCAACTTGTCGCCCCGGAAGTCACCACATCAACAGCAGGAAACATCTGGTATACTCCCGTCGGCGCTTCACATGCCGTAATCCCCAAAGGAATGCGGGCGTACATGTTCAGCGCGACGAGGACATTGGCAAGCCAAATTGTTTTACACCACCCCCAAACACACTCATTGGACAACGCAATAGCATCATGATTGGCCAGCCAGCTCTGGAAGGCTGGGTAATACCTGACGCCATTGTCTCTGAGTTTGGGATGAATACACGCTCGTTTCGTTGAAAGTGGCTGCTGCGACACACTTTCGAGCCGCTCAAGCGTCACACAGGAGCGGTTTTGTGCAGGACAGTGGCTTACACTACATAATGGTTTGCTATGTGTGTGTCTGTAGCTGATCGTGGGAATATACACACAACACTATGCCCATATGTGCCTACATTGGTCCATGCCAAGGCACAGCTGCCATGGCACAACTGAACTATGTTTGTGCACACATGTTTGTGTGTGTACTGGACTGTACCTACATCCCCCACAAACACCATTGCTTGCTCAATGTGTGTGGACATGTGCCCCTGTGATATGTACACGCAGTTGAGCCATACACTGTGACCCAAAGGGCTGAACCTGTGTACTGCATATTACCACACAATGTTTCACGGACCCATCAATAGCATTTTATGGATCACATACCTCTGTGCACAGCATAAAGCTAAGTGCAACTGCCCTGTATCCAAAAGTAACAACACACACAGATTGTTTTTTGGTTCAATTTTGTTTTAGTTTGTATTTTTGTGCACAAACAAATAAGTAGAACAGCACACACAAAATATAAGAAAACACAAGTGTTCACATCACACAAACAAATGTAACATGATGAGAAATAATGGGAAAAAAAAATGTCAAAGTTAAAAACTCAAAAAATCTCACTAACTAACTAAATAATGTTCACACACAAAAACCCAACTCCAATCCTCATGGTGCAGCCACCCTGGTGACTCCACCCTCCTCATCATGTTGCTGCCTCACAACACCAGCCACTCTACACCTGCTGGTGCTGCCAGGCCACTGTCCCAGGGCCATTAAAGCAGGAGCAATATGCGTCTCTACTGTTCCTGGCATCCTGCCGAGTCCAACACTGGCTCAGCGGCTGGAGTGGCACCACACCGTGGTCGGTAGCATGCCAATCCCTGGGACGGACCTCCCCTGTTGTGGGGTCCACTGAATCCACATAACTTGCTGGCATGTATGATGACCGATCCCTACGACACAGGACGTTATGCAGCACACAGCAGGCCAGCACTACCACATCAATAGATTCCAGTTTCATATGCAGACGTGTATGAAAAACCCGGAATGTATTGACCATGATCCCAAACGCATTTTCAACCACACGGCGGGCCCGGGATAGCCGGTAATTGAAAATGCGCTGCTCAGAAGTAAGGGTCCTCTGGGGATATGGCTGTAGTAGGTGTGCCTGAATTGGGAAGGCTTCATCCCCCACAAACGCAAAGTTGAGATGATGGGTTGTCTCATCATTTGAGGGCAAGTTCAGCCCACCTGCCCTTAGGTCTTGGGCCAAGGAGCAGTGTGCGAACACCCCCCCATCTGAGATATGCCGTTCATTCCAACGTCCACTTGCAGGAACTCATAGTACACATACACCAGGTCCATGAGGACCACACTACAATATCCTTTGTAATTGTAATACAAAGACCCCGAGTTTGGGGGTTTGGTGATCTTCACGTGCTTACCATCCAATGCACCACCGCAGTTTGGAAATTGCCAGCGGTCCTCAAACCCTCTGGCAACATCCATCTATTCAGCGGGTGTTGTTGGAAACTGCATATAGGATGGCAGCAGACTACTCCAGATGGCCTCACATGTCTCAGGGATCAGGCGGCTCAGCAGGGACAGTGATACACGTGAAGTGCATTGCAGGTCGGTCCTTGAACGACCTGTTGTCAGGAACCGCAAAGTTACAGCCAAACGCTCCTCAGGTGGCACAGCTTGACGCATCACAGTGTCCTGTCGGGCTATCAATGGCCTTATGCGTTCCAACAGGAATGTGAAAGAGTCCTTGGATATACGGAGGTAGTTCCTGAAATCATGCGGACTCCGATCCTCCAGCTCACGCCACAGCTGCATGTGGCTCCAGGTGGCGAAGCCAATACCGAACCCACACACGCTGTGGTCTGCGAGCCCGCAACCTCTCATATCTATCCTCCAGCCACAATTGCTCTTCCATCAAGGCAAGAGCCACGATAGCATCTCCATCATGGTCGAACATCATCTCACGTAGCAGCCCCTGCAAAAGTGAGAAAAAGAAATATCACTACAAGAATGCTTCATCACACATCATCTACACACACCACCTCCTTCCCTTTACATCTCCTGGCCACTTTACCACAGCATACCCAAGTGTGATCACCAGCCCACACACATACATATAGACCACCAATCAAGGCCCAAACACAACATTGTAGTGTCTGACAACCAAACCTGGTGACTCTACACCCCTGGCCCTCCTGTACAATACATCTCCCTTGTCAAATGCAACACATCATGAGCCTAAGGCCATATACGTGGCTATAATGTTGACGTCTGACCACAAGGCATGGCCAAAGACATAGGTCACATTAATTTAATCATGGTTGTTACCAACTCTATACAATTACATTATACACGTACCCCAGCCTTTGTGTGTTATGCTCAAAATATCACGCCACGCAGCAGACTATTGAATACTCATCATGTCCAAGAGACATCCCTGATGTGTTGTGAACACCGGATCTTCAGAGGCAGACATTCGCAGAAGCCACACGCCCCACTCCACATCTGAGTTTGGCCTTAAACGTCCCATTGTGTCTGGTAAATGACAGTACTATGTGGCCACAATTCAGATGATCCCTACAACTAAAGACACACGCATCCTTCAAACATGATCCTGTATGGCAAAGGCAAAATGGCTTGTGAATGAGGATAGGGTTTTGGTTGTCAAAACACTCATGCATCCATTTGCCAGGACCCAATAGAAAATATGACAAAAAACTTCCTGAGTAACTACATACCCAACCACTTGGGCGTGAGCTACACTACACAAAAGTGATCTGTAATGGTCAGGTGCTCTAAACGCAACACAGCCATATCACAGTTCATGTGTGCACATCAGTACTTACTTAATGACTCTGGGCAGCAAGCGTGACCGACCTTGGTCATGAGCGCTTCTTATATGGTAACCAACCAATCAGACCACAGTGGCATCTTGTAATCGATGTAGCCGCCGGGGCGTATGCAGGTGCGACCAATGATTATGCGCCATTGCGCTTTTTTTTTTGGTCAGGTTGTGTTTAAATAAGCATGTGCTGGGAGCCACCCCTGTGCCGACTGGAATGTGTATTATGCTAGTAGTGTCTCATCACAAGATCTCTGTTGGACAGACGGTAAGTGGGGGGGACATGCTATAGTGCACTCCTGTACGTTAGTTTCTGTGTGCTGCAGACCTATATGTTGGCAGATGTTTGGGCGCCTTATGCACAGCTTCCTGTAGCGTCCTGTAGAAGTGTATTTAGCGATGTGTACGCATCGTAACTACACTCCGTGTCCTGTAGCACACATAATGTTCTGTGAGATCCTTGCCAGGACAATGTGTACTATAGCACTATATTTATCCAAAAATATGTGTGGATATCATGATTGTGTGTTTTAATGTAGTTTGTAAGCCCATGTGTGGCATTTGTAATGACAGACCTTGTCATATTTCCCTGCAGTGGGCCAAAAAACATATAGCAACAGGCATGTCCTGCATGCCCCATGTATGGAGACATGTTAAGGCCAATAATGATTCTGCACAGCCAAGCTGATTCCCAGAACACGTAATTAGTATTGCTTGACATGGGGTGGTGGCCACACAGAGTAGGGTGTCACCTGTGATGTCCAAGTATTTGTTTGCATGACAGAATTATATGTTTGTTTTTCAGATGGCTGAGTATCACGATTTTGTAACACAACTCCTCACCATTTACCAGGAACACGAATGCTTGTGGCGGATGTTGTTGCCTGAGTATCATGACCAGGCAACGAGGGCTGTGGCCTACAGGCTGCTAGTGGAGCTGGCAAACCAACTCCAACCCACTAAGAACTGGACAGCGGCCATGGTTGTGGAGAAGATCAAACGACCGCGCACCGTGTTCACCAAGACCCATAAACACTGGCTGGACGCCCGGTCCGGGGCTGGAGCTGAGGAGGTCCGTAGGCCACGTCTGTGGTACTATGACCTCCTCACCTTCACCCTGGGCCAGGAGGGGCCTCGGGGAACACGGTGCAGCAGGGGCCACCTGCAACCAGCTGTGTGCACAGCCCAAGACTCTGCCCCTTTGCAGGAGGTGGGTAATTGTGTTTGTGTGATCTATCTACCCAGCTTGTTCTTTCCTCTGATGTGGGGTTTGCAGCACATGTGGTAGTCAGCATTGTGCTTTTCCTTCACAAATCTTGGTCACTGTTATTTTCTATATGTTTTGTGGTCTCTGTTATCACAGATTGTGTTGTGTTATTTTTTGGCACTTTACATATCAATGTGGAGCCTCATGTGAGTATACTGCACTGGTCTACTTCTTTGGTATTTTGGTTTCCAAACAATGCTCCTGTGGCTTTTGGTGTTAGCCTTGGTGAGATTGGCTCTATGTTGTCTTGGGTGTTTGGTTGTGCTATTAGTTTAAATTATATAGCAACATGTGGCTGATGTTTTTTTTCTTTTTGTTTATTTTTCAGGCCCCTTGGGAGCCTGGCTCCAGTAATGAGGAGCCAGCAGCTGGCAAGGCTCTCCAATCAACATCTGCGGGAGAGCCAGTGCCTGAGCCCAGTGGTGGGGGGCCGGGCCCACGACCCATCTCTGGAATCCAATGAAGAAGACCACCTGCCCCACCAAACACAGAGCTGGGTACCTAGGCAAAATGGGTCCTCCTAGATCGAGAGAGGACCCCCGGCTCTGGGATCGGGTACGTCGCCAGCGAGATGCTGGCCCGCATGGAGCCAGAGGAGCGTGACATCACCGAGAGGGCCATCTTTCGTGTCCTGGAGGTTGGCATTGATGGGTCCCTGCGATGGGGGGCCTCGTAACATTCCCCCGGAAGACCACCCCAGGGCCCACTGCGCCCGCAAGATGCACGGTGAGGAGGAGGCAGAATTGTGATACTCCACCTCCCCCCCCGAAGACATCACATGGCCGATGGGTATATGAGGAGGGGGGGGGCATTGTCTGAGCCAGCAGAGGAGGAGGAAGAACAAGAGCACTACTAGCCAATGCACAAGCTTGGCCTACACCGACACTTGTTTGATGGGCAGGTTTGCCCCATTTTTGTTTTAACAATTTGTTACCAAAAAAAAAAATTTAAATGTTAATTTACCCACAACTCTGTCCATATCTGTGTCATGTTCACCAGTATTTTTGTGTGTGTTTGGTACTGTGGGTGTCATATAGTAGACATTGATGTCATATAGGGGTGCATGGCGGCTGTAATGGACCAGTATGGTGACATGTTTGCCATGTGACACTATATACCTCTAGATAAACCGTGGCCCAGTGTGGTTTTTCAAATTTAACCTCACAAACGTTACCCTGTGTGTGTTGCAACAAGGGTTGACACAGGATGTAGCTATACAAAAATGTATTAAAGGTCAAAGTTTGTTTAAAACATTTGCCAAACCAACAAAGAGCCTTTGTCAGCTTAGGAGTAGCCAATACACATTACCCACTTTCCCAATGTTGGACACTATAAGAACAGAGGCCAACGTGGCCTAACAATTAAGGGTGCCAACGTGGCAAACGTTTGTAATAACGGTTCCAACATGGACATCAAAAAAGAAAGGGCAAATGCCAATATTATTGTGGGGGAAATTGGGGAGTAGGGCCAATGGTGGGCTGCCTGAATGGCCATTATCATTTCCCGCAAGCGGGCCAGGTGCTGCTGGGCTTGGTTGTGGGCCTGCAGCATGTCTGCCACTGTTGGAAGTCCTGCATAGGGAAAAAAAAACATTACTGATGGACCTGTGTTGTGTTGGTTGGGTGAGGTATTTGGTGTTGTGTTTACTTACGTGGCAGAGCTCCATCCATGTTTCCATGTTGGGGAGCTGGGGATGGCGTCACATCCCAGCCATCACCACCAGCACTGGCACCTCCAGTGCAAAGGGAGTTAAAAAAACATCATGAGTCACATAGTGATGTCAGGGACACAAAACAAGATGTATCTGTGAAAGTTTATAGGCCGTTGATAGCCGTTACCAGCACTAACACCCACTGCAGCCTGCAGGTGATGTTGTGGCCCACTGGAGGTGGAGAGGCAGTGGGTGGGGGTGTTCCTTGGGGTTGGGTTCACCACCCAACGCCATTGCCTTTGGGATCCCTCCCTGGACGGGGATGGTATGGTCCCAGGGGGGTGTGGAGTTACAGGTCCCTCCTCATATGGTGATGCTGCTGGGCCGTTGTTTGTGGGACTTGATGTGCCCGCGGGGTCTGGTGATGGTGGGATCCCAGTGGTGGTGGGAGTTTGTTGGGCTGCAAGGTCTGGGGATGGTGGTGTCCCGGGGGGTGCGGGAGTTAATGGTCCCGCAGAGGCCGGTGATGGTGAGGTCGCGGGGCTAGGCGGCCTTGCTGGGCCAGCAATTTCAGGTGATGGTGGGGTCCCGGATGGTGTTGGGGCTCGTTGTGCTTCCTCTGCCGTGGAGTCTTCCTCATCTGCTTTGACAAAATTGAGAAGACACGGATTAGAAGAACACAACACAACATACATCAAATATGTACTGTTTTGGTTTACATGCAATGAAGGCGTGAACGCTAGGCGACAAGGGTTTTGTCTACGCTGACACTATGTTTAGGGGCCGCTCTGTTTTTTCTAAATTATATAAACAAGTGAACACATTTTTTAGATGAGCAATACCCTTGAGTTACCAGATGATGGATTATGGATCAAAACACAACACCAGACTGTAAGCCTCAAAACCAAACAAAGAAGGAGGTTTCAGGCCCTTTTGTATAAAATATGTATCAAAAACACCCATGCTATGTTTTATTAATGAGTTTATTACAGTTAATGCAAAATACATATAAAATCCATTTCATAGCACCTATATAGATAAGAGATACATATACATCATATATTTATTTCATAGTGTCCATCACTATAGTCGGACTTTCCCTCCCCTTTTTGGGGTTGAATTGCTATATATTACTACTATGTACCATGCTATACACAGGATATATGGAGTAAATGCGGATTGCCCTATATTCATTTAGGAGGGGTTATACCATCCTACTAGGAAATTTTAATGTCACGATATCACTTTAAATACTGATCACTTTATGAAATAAATATATGATGTATATGTATCTCTTATCTATATAGGTGCTATGAAATGGATTTTATATGTATTTTGCATTAACTTTAATAAATTCATTAATAAAACATAGCATGGGTGTTTTTGATACATATTTTGTACAAAAGGGCCTGAAACCTCCTCCTTTGTTTGGTTTTGAGGATTGTTTATTCAGGAGGGGCTCATTCTGGCCACTGGCCAAAATACTAACACAAATTGTAAGGACAACTCTCTATATGTTGTTAACCAGACTGTAAGCATCTGGTGGTGCCACCATGCAATCAGAAACATAGCTCTCAGCTTGTAGTCCCTTTGGCCAATTGTGATGAATGTGTTGTGCAATGCTATGTGTCAGACTGCGCACATATGTGCAGGCAGGTGTGATGTGGCCCTTTTAAAGTGCATGAATATGTTGACCACTACTTTGTTGCCATTACACAGATGTGTTGCCCAAATCACAGGTAAATACACACTGTAGGCTTTGCCAGTCCAAACACATATGTTTGTATTCTGCACCTTAATGTAGCAGTGTCAACACTATGCATATGCACATTGGTCACAGGTCCACCTGCTGCTTAATGTCACACTATGTGCCATGGCCCAATGGCACATGATGTTTGTGTAGTGTGTGGAGTAGGAAGCTTGCCATGTGTGTGTTTTGCTTTGCCACATACTCACCACGCAGCCTGGCAATCCTGGCATGAATATCCACAATGCGCCCTGGGGACTTGTGCTTCAGGTCAGCTATTTTTTTCATTATCTGCTTGCGGGTCCTCTCCTCCCCCAGTTTCTGGAGCAGGACCCGCTGTATCCGCCTCAGTATGCTGCACTTGCACAGCCGTGGGTGCCGGTGACGCTGGTGACACCAATAGTCATGGCGGTCACACAGGTCTATGAGCACCATTAGCTCTGCCAGTCTCCATTCGGCAGGGCGCTGTGTGGCGGCCATGACTGTTCTCCTATGTGCAGGGGAGGGTCAGGCACCTGGCAGGCGGGGAGTTTCGAAAATAAACGTGATGATGTCACCACACACACTGGCGCCGCCAAACAAAGTTGAGGACGCCAACAAAGTAGCCGTCCGCGGAGCGGGAGCAGCGTAATGTACCCATCAGCATCACCAAATTCCCAGGCGATTGCAGTGCGTTGTCCATGGCTGCCATGTGCTTTGTGTAGCCCAACATCTGAGCTGTCATCTGTGGCAGTACAGGGGACATAGTGCAGCTTCCAATACACGCAGCCAACATAGCGTACGCTATTGAATGCGTGCGTAATTGGACTGATGTAGTGGATGGTTGTGTAGATGAAGATGTGTGTGGTGCTAAAGTGACAGCTCTTCAAATATGGTGCCCTGTGAAGGGACAGCCAATGGAAACACAGTAGCCACCACCAATCATTGCTGACGGGGCGCGGACTCCAGCATCCTGTGGCACGCCTACGGGAAATCAATAGGCGATGCAGATTTCATCACTATCGCACGTTCACACACCAAAAGCCGGGAATGTTACCTTCATGATTGCTTCTGATGTTGGAGCAGTACTGTGAAATCGGAACCAGGCGACAACTTTTTTATCGCCACCAAATACCCAAATTACACGCCGCAACTGCGAGGCAATTTGACGGCGATGGTGCCGGGGCGACATATCGCCGGTCAGATTCCTCGTCGCGGTTGCGGCGTGTAAAGGTACCCTGACGGTACCTTAAGAGAGTAGGTCAAGTGACGTCTGTATTGTGTTCCATGTGGCATGCAAGTGAAATGCAATTGTGCGTTTTTTTCTTGGCTGACATTCGTGTGCACTGCGTTTTTAACATGGTCTTTCCCATGCTGTTAAATTTAGCATACAATAGAAAGGTAGGTAGGTAGATAGATAGATAGATAGATAGATAGATAGATAGATAGATAGATGGATAGATATCAAAACAACAGGCAGCACTCCTTTACTACTGTAATTTATACATTTTTTGATAAGCACAAAGTTGCATGTATAGTTTTTTTATGATATTTGACCGGTTTGAATGAGAGAGTGATGTGGGTTGACCAGGTTTAAGTGTAGGGCAAAGCTGTAGTGGTGGACTGACCATCTGTCATAGCAGTTTTCCGCTCTCACTAGGGTCCCATGGCTAGTTTTTACGAACTGACAGTGGTCCCCTTCCTGGATCAGCTTAAAGTATGCCTCTGGTCCTGTATTATATCAGAAATATGGCCCGGAGCTATATCCAATAAGAGGTTAACGCTGTAGTAATATTGTTTGAGCACAAATTGCTGCTTTGCCACTAAGTAAGATGGCGGCGGCATTCGCACGCATGCGCGATGATGCTATAGCGTCACATGACGCGGCGCATACCTGCGCATGTGCAGGAGCACCCAGAAGACGCCGGGATCACGACCCCACTATACCATATGGTGATGGGCATATTCAAGCAAGCCACATTATATAAATTTAATAAGTATGTACACAGGTGTCACTAATAACCAATTAGCACAAGTATTTTGAGTACTGTATTAACAGTTGCAGCTGGTCTGCAATAATAAGCACTATTGAAGCACCTTATAAATGATTTACTATATGACACTGAATTTTATCTATTTGTAAAATGTGTGTTGTAGTTATATATAACTTTTATGTAATTACTGATTATTCTTGGTGTATACATAAAGCCCATTATCCACTAGATGCACTATGCTTGATAAAGTAGGGTGTGGAGCCCACTGGGACGGGGTACTTGGTATTGGACCGGGGGTATCACGGGAGTATCATGGCAGTCCTTGGTCCAGACCGTGTCCCGAGCCCACAATAAAGGTTGGGTGGTATTTACAGGGGAGTAAGTCGTGACGCCACCCACGGGTTGTGGTCAGGCTGACCACCGCTGCTGCAGGACCTCCGTGGATGATGTTTAGCAGCCGGTAATATAACGGCTCTCCGCAGGTAGAGCCTGGTTCCCCGAGACAGTGGTAGTAATAGTCTATGATTGATGCTGAGTAGGGGTAGTGGTGGAGATGATAGCTGCTTGTGAGGGAAGGTAGGATTTGAGCACAAGGATCACACAGACTCACGGTTTTGTAGTTTTCCACATCTTTACTGCAGTTGTGATTAAGCAGAGTACTCCCACCCTGACCGGGTCCTTGGCTTCCCACTCCTGTGCTGTGTATGTGGCCCTGCTGCCGCTTTAGCTAGGCTGCCGGCCCTATCTCTCCTCAAAGGATCCCCTTTGCTAGGCAACTTGAGTCTTTCCATGTGTTTCTGACCCCGCCCTATTGCTTCGCTGAGGTACAGTGTAGATCTATAACCTCCACTAGTCCGGTGTTTACTGTGCTGTTTGTGTCAGTCACAGTTTCGGATCCGGTATCCGGTCTTTGCACTCCTCCGGGACGAGTTATGAGGTAACTCAATCTCCCAGATGTGTTCTCCTGTTCTCTAAACTCCTCTCCTCAGACCCTGGCTAGGCCTGGAATTGAGTAGCAGACTGTGGAGAAGCCTAAGGCAGCTCCTTTACACCACAGTCCCTCTTCCTCAGTTCTCCAAGGAACTGAACTAGCTACTTCCTCTCCACACCAGAATACATAGGGGAGCTGCTTTAGCTTCCCATTCTGGCCTAGAAGCACTAGTGCAGTGTAGTGTGTTGTGTGGGGAATTAACCCTTGTTGATGTTACTGTGGCACATTAACCTCTGGGGTGCCACATTCCCCCTTAGTTAAGAACAGTACCTCGGGACTGTAGAAAAACAAACAGTTAATATAACAATCAATTAATATTTACAGAGCCTTAAAAAGTAAAAAGTACTAAAACCACTAATGCTCAAAAAGAGTCCAAAAGTTCAAAATAACAGTCCTTCCGGGGGTTTAGTCTATTACCTCCGGGCTGATAAATATATACAAATAGTTTTTACCACAACCAGTTCCGTGGTAAGTATGGTCCGTGAATAAATAAAAAAGGAAAGTTCAAAGTTAAAGAATATCTCACAAGTTCATACAATATAGTCTCTGTAGGTACTGGGCTTTTTAACGTTGCAAACAAGTATAAACACGTATGGGTGTCTCTGGTTTAGGAGCAGTAGGCCTCTAGGCCCTCGGGTCACCGCATAAGAGGCCAAGTTCTTACTCTCTGTGGCTGCCACCAAACACCATGCTACTCTCACCCCTTTTGTACATTCATATCTTACCAGGTTCTAGTAAACTTTATAACAAACATATTTACATTTCACATTTGATTTCACACTTTAATCTCTGTACCTAGCCGGTATCTGACCCTGGGTACTGTGCTCTGATCTGCGTAATGCTGGTGTGCTGGGTGTGGGTGGATATGTACCTACTTGGAGTGTCTGGTACTATTGCAGATGGACATCTGACAGTAGGACTGGCAAGCACACTGGGACCAGGAATTGGTTCTTCCTCTTCAGGCTCGACTTCCAGTTCGTCAGGTCTTGGGATTTCTGGTTGTACGGGTTCTGGTGTTGGTTCAACCATTGGAGGGAAGGGAAAGCAATCATGGGAACTACAACTGCTCCGTAGTATTTTGGCCACGTTTTGGGGAAATCTCCTAAGATGGTATGGAATACTTCTTCTTCTTTGACAGGTTGGACCTCTATGGGTATGGTTACTTCTGGTGTCTTCAGGGTTTCAGGACACAGTTTGAGATGGTCTCTTGACACAACTGCTGACGTTCTTCCTTCTTCTTTACTGATTAGACACACTTTGGAATTGTCTAAATTTGATGGTAAGACTGTATATGGGGTGGTTTCCCATTGATTATCCAATTTGTTGGTGCGTCTCTTTTTCTTGAGAACTTGCTCACCAGGTTGTAATGGGGCTGCTAGAGCATGTTGGTTAAAGGTTCTCTCTTGTCTTTCTCTAGCTTGTTGGAGACTTTTCTCTACGCACTCTTGTACTTGGCGATACTGCTGTTGACGTAGGGTATCCCAATTGGATTCTTCAACTTCTGCATCTGGTTTCAAAATTCCCATATCTAAATCAATTGGCAGCTTACCGGGTCTTGCTCGCATGAGGTAGGCTGGGGTGCAGTTTCTAGAACTCACCGGGACATGGTTGTACAGGTCTACCAAATCGGGTAATTTCTCTGGCCATTGATTTCTCTCTGACTCTGGTAAGATTTTCAACAGGTCAATCACAATATGGTTCATCTTTTCGCATAAGCCATTGATTTGGAGATGATAGGCTGTCGTGTGGATCTTCTTACAGCCGTACATGTTGCAGAACTCTTGGAAAATCTCTGATTCGAAAGCTGGACCTTGATCTGAGAGGACTTGTTCCGGGTAGCCATGAGGTCTACGGAAATGTGTCTGAAATGCTTTTGCAGCTGTCTTCGCTGTCAGGTCCTTGACGGGTACCACCACTAAGAAGCGGGAGTAATGGTCCACAATGGTTAATGCATAGACATAGCCTGACTGGCTTGGTGACAACTTGACGTGGTCTAACGCAACTAACTCTAGTGGTTGCTTGGTTACTATGGACTAGAGTGGGGCTCTCTGTTGATCCTTTCTTCTGAGGTTTCACGGGCTACATTTTCTATACCAATCTTCAATTGATTTTCTCATGCCAACCCAGTAGAATGTCTCTCTTAAGAGCACTTTCAACTTCTTCCATCCAAAATGACCTGCACCATCGTGGTAGGCTTCTAAGACCATTTTGATGTCTCTCTTGGGTACAATAATCTGCCAAACCAACTCATGTGTTTTAGGGTTGGTGTGCCTTCTACACAGCTTCCCTTGATATAGAAACAACTTGCTTCTCTCTTTCCAGAGTTGTTGGGTCTCAGCTGGAGCGTTCTGATTAGGGTACACACCTTGTTGTGTAAGCAGTTCTTTCACTAGCTTCACAGCTGGATCACTATCCTGGGTGTCAGCCCATCCATGGTGTGCTAACGGGTTGAGATTTGCCTCTCGTTGTTTTGGTAGATGCCGGGTTGATACTTTTCTACCTTAGAACGCTGAAAGGCCGGTAGCTCAATTTCTTCCAGCTCCTCCTGTTCCTCTTCCACGTCTTTCAGGTGTGGCATCCAGGAAAAGGCATCTGCATTCCCATTCTTGCGGCCTGCCCTATATTTGATGACAAAATTGTAGTTAGACAGCTGGGCTATCCATCGCTGCTCCAACATACCTAATTTTGCTGAGTCCAGGTGGGTCAACGGGTTTTTATCCATGTAGATGGTGAATTCTGCAGCCGCCAGGTAGTGCTTGAGACACTCGGCTACAGTCCAAACTACTACCAGTAGTTCTAACTTGAAGTAACTGTAATTCTCAGGGTTTCTTTCCATAGGCTGGAGTTTCCTTCTTGCAAAGGCAATAACTCTCTCATTGCCTCCGTGCTTTTGTGACAGTATTGCTCCCAGTCCCACGTTGCTGGCATCCGTATACAGAATGAAGGGTTGATGGTAATCCGGATACGCCAGGATCTCCTCTCCTGTCAGTGCCCACTTTAGTTTTTTGAAGGACTCTTCCCTCTCTTCACTCCACTGGAAAAGGGGATTACGGGTTGAAGACCTTTTCTACTGTCCTACCAGGATGTCTTGTAGGGGACCTGCTAACTTTGCGAACCCTCTGATAAATCTTTTGTAATAGCTTACAAGGACCAGGAATTGCCTCACCTCTTTCACATTGGTGGGTCTTGGCTAATCCCTTATCACTGTGACTTTATCAGGATCCGGTGCTACTCCCTCTGAACTCACAACATGTCCTAGGTACTGCACTTTTGGCTTGAGAAGGTAGCACTTGGATGGCTTGATCTTCATACTGTATCCGGACAAGGCTTAAAACACTTCTGCTAGGTCTTGTAAATGTTGCTCATATGTCTTGGAGTAGACTATGATGTCATCTAGGTACAGGAGGACAGTTTCAAAGTTATTATGGCCTAGGCAGCTCTCCATCAGGCGTCGAAAGGTGCCGGGTGCATTGCAGAGTCCAAACGGCATACAATTGAACTCACAGAGGCGCATCGGCGTAGTAAACGCTACTCCTTGTCAGCCTCGGCCACAGGAACTTGCCAATACCCACTAGTCAGATCTAGGGTGGAAAAGTAGTTAGCATATTTTAATGTGGCTAATGACTTCTCAATCCTAGGTAACGGGTATGCATCTTTGTGTGTAATGCTGTTGATCTGCTGGTAGTCTACACACATTCTCATGGTCCCGTCCTTTTTAACCAACACTAAAGGCGCAGCCCAGGGGCTAAAACTATCTCTTATCACCCCTGCAGTTTTCATCTCTTTGAGCATGTCTTTGGTGGTTTTGTAGTAAGCGGGTGGTAATGGTCTATACCTCTCTTTTATAGGCTGATAGTTACCTATGGGTATAGTGTGCTTTACCCTTTTAATTTGCCCAAAGTCTATCGGGTGTTTGCTGAATATCTGCTCATATACTTTTACTACCCGGTATACTTCATGCTTTTGATGGGGATGTGTAGAACTGGTACCCATGTGTAGCTTTTGGCACCAATCCTCTAGCTTTTCCCCTGAGCCATTGTCATCCGCCTGTTCAAGGGCTCGACGGCTGTGATGGCATTGCTATCAACCGTGAACAATTTAGCTATGGTAGCATACTTTGGTATGGTGACCTCATCTTCCCCGCAATTTAGAAGGCATAATGGCACTCTTGCCCGGTGTACCTCAACCACTTCTCTGGCTGTCAGTATAGTTGGCCTACTATCTGAGTACATGGGTTCTACCAGGGATTGATAGTCTTGCCCTTTAATGCCTATTGCGGCTCTACACCAGACCAATATTTCAGTTTTGGGAGGTATTACAATGGGTATCTGGTCACTTACCCTTACACTGCCAATTTCACCTTCTGATATTTCTACCTGTTGTTTCAACATCAGGGCCGTTATTTCTTTTTGCAGAAGTTTCTGTTGCCCGGCTCTGGCAGTCTCGGCGATCTGGTGTAAGATAGTGATGGGCGAATCTACTCGCTAGGACTCGTTACTCGGCGAGTAGTAAGGGACTCGCAGGACTCGCTACTCGGCGAGTTTCCCAGCGAGGACTCGCAAAGTAGCGAGTCCAATGCAAGTAAATGGGAATCCTAGTTTTACTAGCGAGACTCGCTATATCACATCGCTATGTAGGTTGAATCTCCCCCAAATCGTTTAGAGAATGGCACCGCTTCACGGATACTCGCTGTAAGTAGCGATTCCGAGCGAGTCGTAGCGACTCCTAGCGAATCCTAGCGAGTCTACGAATCCGAGTCCTGTATTCTGTATTCGGGACTCGCGAATACAGAATCTGTTATGTTCCGACAAATCTTCCGAGACAGCCTAGCGTGTTAGGTCAGACAAACTTGTGAAGATGGACAAGGATGTTAGCCAATCTTATTCAGTAATGCCACAGCCCTCTTCTTGTGGCATTACTATGATTGGCTTCTGTCCATCGTGATGGCTATGTCATCGATGACAGGCAAGGCTGTATATAAGCCTTGCCACCGCCATTTTGAGCACATTTCTCTGAAGATCTGAGCTAGAACAGGGTGAGGTAGATTCTGGAGCAGATCATAGGGATTGTCAGTGAGTGTAGGGAACTTCAAGATTCCTTATATTAACCCCAAACAGCTCTTGTGAGAGCTAGCAGGAGGACAGAGGAGTACTGTGTACAGTGACACTGTAGGCAGGCAGGGAAGCAGGGAGCTGCAGCCTTTACAGTGTTCACAGGAGCGACCTCATAGCTTCGCTTACTCACTCAGCTGTTCTAATAGCTGAAGTGAGAGGCTTAGCTGAGGTACTATTTACAATTTTTTGCCAGCTGATAGATTTTGGGTCCTAAAAACCCCTTCAGCGTTATTTTGTCTGTGGCAGAACAGTGCGTTGCTGCTCTCCTAGCTGCAAATAGCACGTACGCCACCTACTTCTGCGACTAATTGTGCGCACTTAATAATTTTTTTCAGGGAATAGTGTGCTGCTTCACTGTCAAGTGTTAGCACACACTTAACCCGCCAGTAAGTGACGCCTACAGCAACACCAAACTCCATCTCGGTGGCTGTGCGCACTTTCTAATTTTTTCAGGGAATAGTGTAGTGCTTCACTGTCAAGTGTTAGCACACACTTAACCCGCCAGTAAGTGACGCCTGCAGCAACACCAAACTCCATCTCGGTGGCTGTGCGCACTTTCTAATTTTTTCAGGGAATAGTGTATTTGCTTCACTGTCAAGTGTTAGCACACACTTAACCCGCCAGTAAGTGACGCCTACAGCAACACCAAACTCCATCTCGGTGGCTGTGCGCACTTTCTAATTTTTTCAGGAATAGTGTAGTGCTTCATGTAAGTGTTAGCACACACTTAACCCGCAGTAAGTACGCCTGCAGCAACACAAACTCCATCTCGGTGGCTGTGCCACTTTCTAATTTTTTCAGGGAATTAGTGTGTGCTTCACTGTCAACGTGTTAGCACACACTTAACCGCACAGTAAGTGACGCCTGCAGCAACACCAACTCCATCTCGGTGGCTGTGCGGCACTTGCTAATTTTTCAGGGAATAGTGTAGTGCTTCACTGTCAAGTGTTAGCACACACTTAACCCGCCAGTAAGTGACGCCTGCAGCAACACCAAACTCATCTCGGTGGCTGTGCGCACTTCTAATTTTCAGGGGAATAGTGTAGTGCTTCACTGTCAAGTGTTAGCACACCTTAACCGCCAGTATAGTGACGCCTGCGTCAAACCAAACTCCATTCGTGGCTGTGCGAACTTTTCTAATTTTTTCAGGATAGTGTAGTGCTTCACTGTCAAGAAAGTGTAGTGCTTCACTGCAATGTTAGCACACATACCGCCAGTAATGACGCTCAGCCACAACTCCATCTCGGTGGCTTGCGCACTTTCTAATTTTTTCAGGGAATAGTGTAGTGCTTCACTGCAAGTGTTAGCACACACTTAACCCCCAGTAAGTGACGCCTGCAGCAACACCAAACTCCATCTCGGTGGCTGTGCGCACTTTCTAATTTTTTCAGGGAATAGTGTAGTGCTTCACTGTCAAGTGTTAGCACACACTTAACCCCCAGTAAGTGACGCCTGCAGCAACACCAAACTCCATCTCGGTGGCTGTGCGCACTTTCTAATTTTTTCAGGGAATAGTGTAGTGCTTCACTGCAAATCGTCAGAAACTTAACCACCAAATCACTCGCACACCACATCCTATTTGGTGTGTGCACTTCTCTAATTTCACAATAGTTATCTCACTGTCAAGTGTTGCACACACAACCCGCGTAAGTGCGCTTCTAATCAGAAATCTTCATCAGTGTGTGCGCACTTAACCCCATTATCAGGAAAGTAGCTCACTCGTGTTGTCCCACTTACTCATATTAGGAACTGTAGCTTCACCAATTCACACTTCCGCTGCATGTGCGCCATCAATTTCCAGAATATCTGGCATCGGTTGCACACTTAATTCAGAAGTAGTAAGTGCCCTGCAATACACCCACTTGACGCCTTCTAATTTTCAGGGAAACTATATGCTTCTCTGCAAGTGTTAGCCACTTACATTTTAAGGAGCTGAGCACCAACTCATTCGTGGTTGCGCACTTTCATTTTGCAGGAATGTGCGTAGCTTCACCAAGTTCACACCTTAACCCGCCATTAATCGTTCTAGACCAAAATTGTGGCTTGCACTTTAATTTTTTCAGGAATATGTAGTGCTTCAGCAAGTGTTAGCACACACTTAACCCGCCAGTAAGTGCGCTCAGCACCCAAACTCCATCTCGGTGGCTGTGCGCACTTTCTAATTTTTCAGGGAAAGTGAGTGCTTCCTGCAAGTAGCACACACTTAACCCGCGTAATGACTCAGCAAACAAACCATCTCGTGTGTGCGCACTTCATTTTCAGGGAATAGTGTAGGCTCACTGCAGTGTTAGCACACACTTAACCCTCCAGTAATACGCTGAGCTACACCAATCCATCTCGGTGGCTGTGCGCACTTTCTAATTTTCAGAATGTGTAGTGCTTCACTGTCAAGTGTTAGCACACACTTAACCCGCCAGTAAGTGACGCCTAAGCAACACCAACCCATCTCGTGGCTGTGCGCACTTTCAATTTTTTCAGGGAATATGTAGTGCTTCACTGCAAGTGTTAGCACACACTTAACCCGCCAGTAAGTGACGCCTGCAGCAACACCAAACTCCATCTCGGTGGCTGTGCGCACTTTCTAATTTTTTCAGGGAATAGTGTAGTGCTTCACTGTCAAGTGTTAGCACACACTTAACCCGCCAGTAAGTGACGCCTGCAGCAACACCAAACTCCATCTCGGTGGCTGTGCGCACTTTCTAATTTTTTCAGGGAATAGTGTAGTGCTTCACTGTCAAGTGTTAGCACACACTTAACCCGCCAGTAAGTGACGCCTGCAGCAACACCAAACTCCATCTCGGTGGCTGTGCGCACTTTCTAATTTTTTCAGGGAATAGTGTAGTGCTTCACTGTCAAGTGTTAGCACACACTTAACCCGCCAGTAAGTGACGCCTACAGCAACACCAAACTCCATCTCGGTGGCTGTGCGCACTTTCTAATTTTTTCAGGGAATAGTGTAGTGCTTCACTGTCAAGTGTTAGCACACACTTAACCCGCCAGTAAGTGACGCCTACAGCAACACCAAACTCCATCTCGGTGGCTGTGCGCACTTTCTAATTTTTTCAGGGAATAGTGTAGTGCTTCACTGTCAAGTGTTAGCACACACTTAACCCGCCAGTAAGTGACGCCTGCAGCAACACCAAACTCCATCTCGGTGGCTGTGCGCACTTTCTAATTTTTTCAGGGAATAGTGTAGTGCTTCACTGTCAAGTGTTAGCACACACTTAACCCGCCAGTAAGTGACGCCTACAGCAACACCAAACTCCATCTCGGTGGCTGTGCGCACTTTCTAATTTTTTCAGGGAATAGTGTAGTGCTTCACTGTCAAGTGTTAGCACACACTTAACCCGCCAGTAAGTGACGCCTACAGCAACACCAAACTCCATCTCGGTGGCTGTGCGCACTTTCTAATTTTTTCAGGGAATAGTGTAGTGCTTCACTGTCAAGTGTTAGCACACACTTAACCCGCCAGTAAGTGACGCCTGCAGCAACACCAAACTCCATCTCGGTGGCTGTGCATTTGTCAACAATGTCCCAAAAACACCAAATTCCCAAAAACCAGTCTGCTAAGGGACAGGGACGAGGTCGGGGCCCTAGCAGTCGTGAACAACAAGGCACTGGTAGAAGTAGACAGACAAGGATTGATCGATCCACCTTCCTGCTGTCTAAATTTCCCAGTACTCAACCGAAACGTGTCTTGAGGCCGGAAGATCAAGACCAAATAACATCTTGGATGGCTGACAAGACATCAACCACGGGTTCTGGCAGCACACAATCATCCTTGACACCATATTCAAGTGCCGCTACTGACAACGCGGGGTCATCTAATCCACAAAATCTTCCTATTTCCTCAAGCCATCGCCAGACGGAGGAAAATTTAGACCGCGAACTTGGGCATTCGGAAGATTTATTTGGTTCTTATCAGCCATTCAGACAACCGGACCTTTCTTTGTCACTGCCTGAACAGATACTTGAACCAGACGTACATTCCATCTATGGACAAAGTTTGGATTCACCTCGTCCTGAAGAACGTCCCTTTCAACAAAGCCATAGGCCGTCTCAGGAGGTGGAGGATGATGATGATGATGAGACACACATCTCATCTGGCCAGCCTGACCAGTCACGTTATCCAGATGACTTTGAGGAGGAGGGGGTGGATGATGAGACCACTGATCCAACCTGGACACTTGACATGCAGAGCCAACAGAGCAGCCAGGAGGAGGAAAGTGGTTATGTACCACCGCCTAAAGCACCCAGGCTTACTCCTTTATCCCGAATCCAAGCTGTGACAACAGTAGCCCAAATTGTGTCAACTGTTGCACAAACTGTACCAACTGTTGCCCCAACTTTAAGAACAGTTGGCCAAAATGTGTCTACAGTTTGTGTTGGCCAGACTCATCCTTCAGTTCCTACACCACAACCTAAAGGACGAACATCCATTGTCTGGAAATTTTTCAAAGATAGCCCATCAGTACCAAATGTGGTTATATGTAACATCTGCTATGCCAGGCTGAGCAGAGGCCAGGGCAAAGTAAACTTGAGCACCAGCAGTATGCGAAAACACATGACTCTTAAGCACCCTAGTCAGTGGTTGGCCCATCAGGGTTCGACAGCAGGGCCTTCTGACCTCAACACCGTTATGCCACTTCAGAATCGTCCTTCACCATCTACTGTTCATGCAGCAGCTCCTACTCATACGATCTCACCACAAGCTGCATTAGACCAGAGATATGACAGTAGTCAAGTGACTTGTGAGTCTGCGCCAATTGTCCAGTTGTCTGTTCCACAGCTGTATGAGAGGCAGCGGAAACACCCATCCACACACCCTTTTTCTCGACAAATGACAGCGCAAATTTCTAAGCTGTTAGCTGTAGAAATGCTGCCATTTAGGCTTGTTGATACTGAGGCTTTTAGGGAGTTGTTGGCTGTGGCAGCACCACGATACACTGTCCCCAGTCGCAATTTTTTTTCACGTACTGCCATACCCGCGCTACATCTGCACGTGGTTAACAACTTGAAGCGTGCACTGACAAATGCTGTGAGCGGAAAAGTTCACCTGACAACTGATACCTGGACAAGTACTTGTGGACAGGGCAGATACATATCCCTGACAGCTCACTGGATCAACCTTGTCGAGAGTGTCCCAAAGTGTAATAGTGGAATATCTGCGATCCTACCAACTCCACGAATAGCGGGCACAGCATCATTCCGGGTGTCCGCGGCCTCATATACTTCTACAACACAATGTGCGTCTTCAACTTCCTTGACCACTGCTGATTTGTCCGCCACATCACGTCAAAGTTGGGAGCTTTGCAGTACTGCATCAGCCAGGCGACAACAGGCTCTTCTTAAGCTCATCTGTCTAGGTGACACACCTCACACTGCAAACGAGCTGTGGAAAGGTGTTAAACAACAGACAGATGAGTGGCTGGCCCCACTGCAACTACAAGCAGGTCTTGTTGTCAGTGATAACGGACGAAACCTTGTTGCAGCAATAAAGCTCGGTAAACTTCAACACGTGCCTTGCATGGCTCACGTACTGAATCTTGTAGTTCAGAAATTCTTGAAAAATTACCCAGAGTTATCTGATCTACTAGAGAAGGTGCGTAGAAATTGCGGACATTTCCGACATTCATCAACGGCACTTGCAAGTCTATCTGCCCTTCAACAGCAATTTAATTTGCCCAAACACAGATTAATTTGCGACATGCCCACACGATGGAATTCTACATTCCATATGTTGGCTAGGTTCAATGAGCAGCAGAGGGCTATAGCGGAATATCAGCTGCAACATGCCCGTCACCCAGGAAGTAATACAAGACACATTGGTACGATGGAGTGGGTCTGGATCGCTGACCTTTGCGAGGTTCTAGAGAACTTCGATTACTGCACAAAACTGGTCAGCGGTGATGAGTCCATTATTAGTCTCACCATCCCCATGCTGTGTTTGCTTAAAGATTCTCTCCTGAATCTTAAAACAGAATCATTGAGGGCACAGCAGAGGGCTATGGATCCACATTTTAACATCCAGGATCAGAGCCAGCAAAGCCAATTTCAGCCGGCAACATTGGCTGCAGAACAAAACAGTGATGAGGAAGATGAAGACGATTTATTTCTCCATGGTACTGAGGTGCACCCTGATGGAACTCCCAACCCCAGTTTTATGTCGGTACAGCATGGGTGGGCTGAAGAGCAGGAGGCGGAGACCGATTTTGAGACCATGATGCCTATTGTTCATCAGTCAGGTGACACAGAAGACATGAGTCTTTGTAGCCTAGCACACATGTCTGACTTCATGTCTCAATGTCTGTCCCAGGATCCACGCGTCATTAACATCTATGACAGCGACCTCTACTGGTTGTCAACATTCCTTGACCCACGCTACAAAGACAAGTTTCCATCGCTGCTGTTGCAGTCACCAAGGGGCTTAACGATGGATTATTTCAAAAGTGTGGTGGTTGACAATTTAATGTCAATTTCACCATCTGACTCCGCTATACCACGAACAAGCAGCTCTTTGCCACAGCAGCCTTTGGTTCGAACACAAACTGCCACATTGTCAAGAAGAGGTGGTGGTAAGATGTCCACCAACTGGGCGATGTTTAACAGACCTTCCAATCTGCAACGGATTGTGCCTACGGTCCCCTTGTCTAGGAGACAAACATTGTCAAACATGTTGAACGAGTATGTGTGTGACACTACCAGCTTCTTAACCGACCCCTCTGTACCCTTTAATTACTGGGTTTCCAAGCTTCACGCTTGGACTGAGCTGTCTTTGTATGCCTTGGAGTTGCTGGCCTGCCCAGCTGCTAGTGTGACATCAGAGCGTGTTTTTAGTGCCGCTGGGGGAATTGTCACTGATAGAAGGTCACGGCTGACAACAGAAAATGCCGACAGACTCACTCTCATTAAGTTTAACAAGGACTGGATATCATCAAAGTTCTTAACCCCTTCAGACGACAGTACCCAAACCTAGAGGGACATTTTCAAATTTGTTACGTTTGGCTCAGTGCGGTTTAAACATTATGTCCTCTTCTGACACAAAGGATAAACAATGTCCCTCTGCTAAGAAGATTGGATAAATAATGTTCCTGCAACACTTGCTGCATGACAACAAAACTACACAATCAGTGTCAGTAATGTTACTTTAATAATGCATGCACTTGTGATGTTTTTTGACCGTTGAATTATGTCAGACAATCCAAAACAGTCTCTTGGCTGAATTTTTTAAGGCAACAAGCCTATGCCTGCATTGTGGGCATTTCTCAAACTGAAATAAAACATATAGTTTGGCTCAAGTGCCTTGCATAAATTTTAAAAATGTTGATCTCGCCCCTTGGGCTAATTTTTTGAGGCAACAAGCCTATACCTGCATCGAATACGTTGCTTGTACTATGCTCTCAGGACAAGCAAATAGTATGGGCCACGCGCCCTCCTCAACTTCAAAATAGAGTTGATCTCGCCCCTTGGGCTAATTTTTTGAGGCTACAAGCCTATACCTGCATCGAATACGTTGCTTGTACTATGCTCTCAGGACAAGCAAATAGTATGGGCCACGCGCCCTCCTCAACTTCAAAATAGAGTTGATCTCGCCCCTTGGGCTAATTTTTTGAGGCAACAAGCCTATACCTGCATCGAATACGTTGCTTGTACTATGCTCTCAGGACAAGCAAATAGTATGGGCCACGCGCCCTCCTCAACTTCAAAATAGAGTTGATCTCGCCCCTTGGGCTAATTTTTTGAGGCAACAAGCCTATACCTGCATCGAATACGTTGCTTGTACTATGCTCTCAGGACAAGCAAATAGTATGGGCCACGCGCCCTCCTCAACTTCAAAATAGAGTTGATCTCGCCCCTTGGGCTAATTTTTTGAGGCAACAAGCCTATACCTGCATCGAATACGTTGCTTGTACTATGCTCTCAGGACAAGCAAATAGTATGGGCCACGCGCCCTCCTCAACTTCAAAATAGAGTTGATCTCGCCCCTTGGGCTAATTTTTTGAGGCTACAAGCCTATACCTGCATCGAATACGTTGCTTGTACTATGCTCTCAGGACAAGCAAATAGTATGGGCCACGCGCCCTCCTCAACTTCAAAATAGAGTTGATCTCGCCCCTTGGGCTAATTTTTTGAGGCTACAAGCCTATACCTGCATCGAATACGTTGCTTGTACTATGCTCTCAGGACAAGCAAATAGTATGGGCCACGCGCCCTCCTCAACTTCAAAATAGAGTTGATCTCGCCCCTTGGGTAATTTTTTGAGGCAACAAGCCTATACCTGCATCGAATACGTTGCTTGTACTATGCTCTCAGGACAAGCAAATAGTATGGGCCACGCGCCCTCCTCAACTTCAAAATAGAGTTGATCTCGCCCCTTGGGCTAATTTTTTGAGGCAACAAGCCTATACCTGCATCGAATACGTTGCTTGTACTATGCTCTCAGGACAAGCAAATAGTATGGGCCACGCGCCCTCCTCAACTTCAAAATAGAGTTGATCTCGCCCCTTGGGCTAATTTTTTGAGGCAACAAGCCTATACCTGCATCGAATACGTTGCTTGTACTATGCTCTCAGGACAAGCAAATAGTATGGGCCACGCGCCCTCCTCAACTTCAAAATAGAGTTGATCTCGCCCCTTGGGCTAATTTTTTGAGGCAACAAGCCTATACCTGCATCGAATACGTTGCTTGTACTATGCTCTCAGGACAAGCAAATAGTATGGGCCACGCGCCCTCCTCAACTTCAAAATAAAGTTGATCTCGCCCCTTGGGCTAATTTTTTGAGGCTACAAGCCTATACCTGCATCGAATACGTTGCTTGTACTATGCTCTCAGGACAAGCAAATAGTATGGGCCACGCGCCCTCCTCAACTTCAAAATAGAGTTGATCTCGCCCCTTGGGCTAATTTTTGAGGCAACAAGCCTATACCTGCATCGAATACGTTGCTTGTACTATGCTCTCAGGACAAGCAAATAGTATGGGCCACGCGCCCTCCTCAACTTCAAAATAGAGTTGATCTCGCCCCTTGGGCTAATTTTTTGAGGCTACAAGCCTATACCTGCATCGAATACGTTGCTTGTACTATGCTCTCAGGACAAGCAAATAGTATGGGCCACGCGCCCTCCTCAACTTCAAAATAGAGTTGATCTCGCCCCTTGGGCTAATTTTTGAGGCAACAAGCCTATACCTGCATCGAATACGTTGCTTGTACTATGCTCTCCAGGACAAGAAATAGTATGGGCCACGCGCCCTCCTCAACTTCAAAATAGAGTTGATCTCGCCCCTTGGGTAATTTTTTGAGGCAACAAGCCTATACCTGCATCGAATACGTTGCTTGTACTATGCTCTCAGGACAAGCAAATAGTATGGGCCACGCGCCCTCCTCAACTTCAAAATAGAGTTGATCTCGCCCCTTGGGCTAATTTTTTGTGGCAACAGGCCTATGCCTGCATCGAAAACGTGGCTTTACTAAGATCCTGCTGGAGCATGGCGAAGGGTCCCACTGTACGCTACGGAGATAACGCGTAGACGCGCTCTGTTGCAAGTAGACGTCCCAGCCTATCGCATCTGTGTTCCCAGTGTTGTTGCCATACCGAGTCATTAAGTAACCCCCCCACAAACACAGGCACTATTTATTTGTCAGCAACATTTGTATGTGCAGTCATGATTTCCCCCATAATAACCAAGGTGCCTTCATGCGCCATGCGGGCCGTAAAGTACTTGCTAATGATGATGACTTTAAGCCCACCCACAAAAAAAAACCTACACATCCATTCCCTGAAAAAAGACAGACACAAAGCAGTTTTTGTCAACTGGGTATTATTTCGCCATAATGGCAAAGATGTCAGATTTTTTTTTTTTTTTTTTTTTTTTTTTTGGGTTTAAACTTTGTAAAAACAAATAATAACATAACAAAGAAATTGTGCAATGCACAGGAACAAAAAATAAACAAAAAAAAAAAAAGGGGTCTACAGCTGGTGGTAGGTTGCCGCATCCTCCGGCCTTGGCTGTAACGTGGCACCATCACCCTGCTCGTTGAGTAGGTCCAGGGCCCCATGCAGTACCTCACCCAGTGGTTGGAAGCCTGTAGGCTGGGGCATCTGGGCCGGTTGGCCTTGGCTTGGTAGGCCCCTGATTCTGGGACACCACCTCTGGGTCGCAACATACCTGTCCCGGGGTGTGGCCCTGTCCAGGATGTTTGATCTGCTGAGCCGCCACTCCTCCAAAAAATCAAACACCTGCCCAGGATGGTTTGGGGGCCTACACGCATCGAGGACAATGTGTATTGCTGACCATGCCCGCAGTCGTCTCTCGAATGGAATGTCATCCAAGAACGGTATGAGACTGCGGGCAAAGTCAGCACTACACTGTCCTCTGCGGTCTTGTGGTGCCCCCGGGATCAGAGCAGGGCTGCTGGGGTTCCAGTGACTCCCCACACTGCTGCTGGCAGTCGGCACTGGAGGGCGCTGGTGTGGCCCTTCATCCTCCTCTTCTTGTCTCTGCGGCCCCAAAGGTGGTGGTGGTGGTGGCGGCGGGTGGTGGTGGTGGTGGTGGTGGTGGCGGTGGTGGTGGTGGTGGCGGCGGTGGTGGTGGTGGTGGCGGTGGTGGCGGTGGTGGTGGTGGTGCTACTCCCTCCTCCTCATCTGGTGGGGGTTGAGGGGCCTCCCTCCCCTCCTCAGGAAGCTGTGGTGGCGGGTTCCAACGCCGCCTCCGAAAGTGAGCAGCTCTGTGGGTAAATATAAAAAACATTTGGTGAATGGGTTGACTTTGGAAACAAAACCATAGGCCAAACATAACATGTGCACGCTTTTTTGACTCAGTGTATCTGTGTATTCTGTGTCTTTTCATTGTTGCCCTTAAGATGGAATTGCAGCAAATAAATTAATGACATTTTTGGCTCATGCCTCAAACTATATTGTATGTGTGGGTACTGTTGCTCCACGATTTTTTGCCATTACATTACAAATTTTAAAATTAGTCTGCACTATTACACTGTGCCCTGACTTAGGCAGGACAGCTATGTAGTCACTTGAAGACATATTAGTGGCCACAACTATTGTTTTGACTTTTTGTGGAAACTTTATGTGGACAAAGCTATAGCCTGACACTGTGAGGCAAACACATTATTCAGGGTTGTTTGCCATCAGATGGACACAAAAACACACAGTGTGGACGGCCTTGGTCTCAATGCACATAACCCAGATCTATAGGGCAGGTGAGCAAGACAGGAAATGGAGTCCTGCAGCATAGGTGACACATGAGCATTTGGCGTTAGTGGCCTACACTCCTTGTTGCTGCCATGTATGCTAATCAGGAATGTCTTGGTAAATAAAACACACCAAACAGATGGCTTGGGATTTGAAACGACTGTAATGGACATAGAGTATGGGGTTGTCTTTGAGCAGCAGGTCACACATTGTTGGTGCCAAACAAGGTGGTATGCACAGATGGACAGTTTTAGTTATTCCAACGGGGCCGAACAAAAAAACGGGAACAGCAAGGACAAACCTCGGGTTTCCTAAAGGACCTTGGACATAAAAGGCTGTTGCACTTAAAATATGGCCCTCTTTAGTTTGATTTAATACAGCATTAATACGCTATCTTTTCCGGAGGATTCGTAATGTGGCCATGAGTTAACGACAAAAAAAGTAAAATTCACATGTGGGCCCTAATATCTACACCATCACCTTGCAGCCCCAAATAAACCCATGGGAAAACTGAACCACACATATTTGTAGTGATACAGGGTATGTTCTGAAATGTGTGTGAATGTGTCAGCAATCTGGGATGGTGTACAAACAGTTTAGTGCAAAAGGGGTATATCCTTGCAACGTTATTTTGCTGAAAAAAACACCCACAACTAAATGTGTAGGGATGTATGTGGCCCTTATGCAAGTCGAGGCCATTAGGAACTGATACAACTGAGGCTTATGACAGGCAAACCAGACAGGGCCACACACCTTAGAGGCCATTGGAGGGAAGAACATGGCTTTGTTCCACAAACATGCCAACAATAATAGCTAATTGTGAGGTCACGGAACATTGTGTCTGACCACCCTGCAGAACATTGCTTATTTGTCCAAACGTCACAATGTGACTATAAATGTGTATGTCCTGGATCATTGCCAAAGGTAATAGAATTGTGTTGCACCATGGCAGAAACAAACCCCTGTGTGGGTATGTAAACCAGCACACTCATTATAGAGCTTCATACGTACATTGTGTGCCCTCGTGGACAGGGTCCTCTCCTCTTGTACCTGTATGACCTGATTGTCTTCATGTACTGTTTTTTGTCGTTAACCCTTATCCTCATGTAAAGTGCCATGGAACCTAATGGCGCTATATTAAAAAATAATAATAACAATAATAGTAAACAACAGTGCGGCAGACACATACCTTGGCATACGGGCCACCGGTTCCAGAAATGACAGCCGTTCATAGTGGCAATATATGATCCCGTGACCAGCTTCGCCCCCTCCATGATCCTCCGGTGTTGCCGCTTAAATTGGTCGCGGCAGCTCCTCCAGCGCTTCATAATGTGGTCAACTGTGAAATGATTTCAAACCGGGTTTAGACCTCTTTAACATTTGAAACACTAAAAGTATGTGTACAAATCAACAATAACATTTTAATGATGTTGTGTGTGAAATGTGTATACAAGGCACATGGAAACGACAGTGTGGAACATCATCAACAGCATTACGGACATTGAGCTCACGTGGCCACAATCACAAATGGGGCAGGGCACATGTCAACGCATAGAGAATGTAATAGTGCGGGCACCAGACTCCGCTCATTAGTGGTATTTATATACACCCAACCCCCTGGCCTTCAGAGCCAGGAGGAACAGCCCTTAAACTAAGTGTACTATTGTGAACCCATCCAAATATAGGCAACCATGCAACGGCGCATTATAACACATTGAGGGCCCTGTATACCCTACTATGGGGGCCCTGTATGCCCACGGGGCCCTGTATACCCACTGCTGGGGTCTTGTATACCCACGGGGGGGCTGTAGACCCTACTATGAGGGCCCTGTATAACCACTGGGGGCCATGTATACCCAGTGCTGGGGGACCTGTGTACCCACGGGGGGGCTGTATACCCTAATATCGGTGGCATATATACACACTGGGGGGCCCTGTATACTCTGCAGGTGGAGCTGTATACTCTGCTGGGGGGATGTCTAACAGTGATAGCCGCTGTATACAAGAATGGCGGTCAATATGGTTTCCCACTTTTTTGGGGCTAAAGTAGGGGGGTCGGCTTATACACGGGTCGGCTTATACACGACTATATACGGTAAATGCAATATAACGTGTGAACACATTTAACTCACCCATATTGGTCTGCACATCATGGCCACAACGATGAAACGTTGGGAAAACGCCCTGTGCGATCTCCCTCCAGGCCGTAGTCCGCTGGACATTATCCCCATATGCAGGGTCAGTGGGCAGCCAAAGCAGGGGCCGAGCCTCCACCAGAGCAATTAATTGCAGGGTGTCGACAGGAGCCATGCTTCCTCGCTGTGACTTTCTGCGCGTCCAGCCAGGAAGCTCGAGTCGGCTTATTTCCTGTTTGCACAAAGCATGGGGTTTGCTGCAGAAAGTCGCTTGCCTCGCCTCCAACACATGCGACTTTGGCCTCGGAGACAGCAGCAAAATACAGTTGCCAGTGGGGCTTCCGACACGGCAATGCGAGCGCTTTCCGACACACATATGCGATTTTTAAATCACACATTACTCGCTATTATTCGCTTCCCCATTCATTAACATTGGACTCGCTAGACTCGCTACGAGTAGCGAGTCCCGGGCTCGGACTCGGTAGAGTCAAGCGAGTCCGAGTAATGTAGGATTCGCCCATCACTAGTGTAAGACAGTAATTTCCTCAGAAAAACACTTTTCAATTACATTAAGTCCTAGTAACATTACTGGTTCATGTTCTCACCGGTCAACATCTACAATTATAATACCCTGGTTCTGCAATTCTACCTTCCCAATCTGAATGGTCATCTCTCTGAATCCAACTTGTGGTATTAGTTCACGATTGCTAGCCCATAAGTTTACTGCAATGTCAGTTGGACAACTACTAATGTCTGAATCAGTCCAGTACCTTTTGCAGAGAACATGTGGGATTGATGTTATCTGGGACCCGGTATCCAACAAGGCGCTGAAGGGAATGCTATCCAACACGATAGGGATGACTGGACGTCCTCCCACGAACAGGCTGAAGGACCTTGGGAGTTCATTCATGAGGATCGGCCCGCCTTCCCAGGGGATCCTGGCTCCTTGCAACGGCAGCAAATGGGCTGTCCATCCGGCTGATAGCGGTCAATGGGTCGTCCTCTTGTCGCTTGGTACTTCCTGGGCCTCATCCACGGGACATTCTCCTTGCTGGTCGCCAACTCGATCTTGGGTGCAGGCATGGATCCACGCAGCTCCTTGATGACTTTAGCCTTGGAAATAACAGTGTCTGTCAGGGCATCTAGATTTTGATTGAGGGCCTCATTAGAGATAGGCTCCCTGTGTTCAGCAACAGTCTCGGACATGGCAGATGTCACTGATACTCCCGGCTGCTGAGGTGCTGCTGTAGGGCCTTGAGTGAAGTTTAGATCCCGGGGCGCCTCAACCTGCTGAAGACAGATGGCTCTATCTTTTAACTCGGCAAAAGTCATTTCAGGATTCTGAATAATCATCATACTCAACTGTGCTCTGTGAGAAGGGGATAGGAGGCCTTCTATGAATTGATCAATTAGCATTTTGTCAGCTCCCAGGGCTAAGGCAGGTTCTGCTAGTTTAAGTGCTTTGAGTGCTTCCTGCAAGTTTAAGGCATAGTCTCTGGCACTCTCCTTAGGCTTTTACTGACATCCGAAGAACCTCATTTTAGCCCGGGTGTCAGCACTGGATTCAAATGCTGCTTTTAGTTCAGCCACAAGATGCTCTAGAGTATCTTTGTCTGTGTCCGGCCAGGACACTAATTCCCTCTGTGCATTGCCGGTTAACTGTCCAATAATCATACCGACACGCTGGGCTTCAGTTAGGGGGTACATAACATAGTATGCTTGTATCTTAGTAATAAAATCATTAAGGGTATTGGGATCACTGGAGTATTGTGGCAGCCACATTGCTCCCGGGGTATACGGCATCAGGAACGGCATGATGGGTGCTGTTCCTTGCACCGCTGCCCCACCAGATGCTCCTCTGTTATCCGGTGCTGGAGCTCCATGGTTTGCTCCGCCGCTGCTCAGTGCCGCAGCGTCTCCTGGTTGAGACATCCTGTGCCCCCTTAGTTAAGGTCGACCCTCCTGTCTTCTGCTTCCATCTGGATGTCTTCTTAAGGTTCTGCTGTGCAGCAGGGACTTTCTTCCCCTCCGGATGACGTCTGAGCGCTTTCCAGAGTGCCGCCAACAACAACACGCCACCTTTTTTTCCCGCGCATGGCGCGCTCTGTATTGGCGGAAATTCAAAAATACAGTCAATGCGGCGCAGTTCAAATTCTGCCTGTCGCGCGCTCTGCAAAACAGTCACAAATCACGGCACACAATGCCCGGTTTACCAGACACGGTAGATCCTGTTCGTGGATGCCAAGTTGTGGAGCCCACTGGGACAGGGTGCTCGGTACCAGACCAGGGGTATTACGGGGGTATCACGGCAGTCCTTGGTCCAGACCGTGTCCCGAGCCCACAATAAAGGTTGGGGGGTATTTACTGAAGAGTAAGTCGTGACGCCACCCACGGGTTGTGGTCAGGCTGACCACCGCTGCTGCAGGACCTCCGTGGATGATGTTTAGCAGCCGGTGATATAACGGCTCTCCGCAGGTAGAGCCTGGTTCCCTGGAGCAGTGGTAGTAATAGTCTATGATTGATGCTGAGTAGGGGTAGTGGTGGAGATGATAGCTGCTTGTGAGGGAATGTATGATTTGAGCACATGGATCACACAGACTCACGGTTTTGTAGTTTTCCACATCTTTACTGCAGTTGTGGTTAAGCAGAGTACTGTCCACGGAGTCTGTACCGGGGCTGGGTTGCTCCCACCCTGACCAGGTCCTTGGCTTCCCACTTCTGCGCTGTGTGTGTGGCCCTGCTGCTGCTTTAGCTAGGCTGCCAGCCCTGTCTCTCCTCACAGGTACCCCTTTGCTAGGCAACTTGAGTCTTTCCGTGTGTTTCTGACCCCGCCGTGTTGCTTCGCTGAGGTACAGTGTAGATCTATAGCCTCCACTAGTCCGTGTTTACTGTGCTGCTTGTGTCAGTCACAGTTTCGGATCCGGTATTCGGTCTTTGCGCTCCTCCGGGGCGAGTTATGAGGTAACTCAATCTCCCAGATGTGTTCTCCTGTGCTATACTCCTCTCCTCAGACCCTGGGTAGGCCTGGAATTGAGTAGCAGACTGTGGAGAAGCCTAAGGCAGCTCCTTTACACCACAGTGCCTCTTCCTCAGTTCTCCAAGGAACTGAACTAACCACTTCCTCTTACACCAGAATATATAGGGGAGCTGCTTTAGATTCCCCTTCTGGCCTAGAGGCGCTAGTGCATTATAGTGCGTTGTGTGGGGAATTAACCCTTGTTGATGTCACTGTGGCACATTAACCCCTGGGGTGCCACAAGGGTAACCTCTGAAACGTTGCATCACGAGGTTGGAATAAAGAAAAGTCCACTTCAATGAAGTAAAGGAGTGCTGCCTTTTTTTTGGATCTATATTTGTGGCGGTGGAGCACCGTTGGTACAGGAAGTATTGCACCCACTGTTTTTGATAAGGTTGTGCTGATTCTGCTTTTTCAATTTTTATATGAAGCTCTTTGGGATCTTTGCACTAGCACTTTTTCTCAACTGTAACTATTTATAGACTGTTTTTACATTGGACAATGGATGTTGTTCAGGAAGAACCTTGTGTTTTTTCCTATGGAACAGATCATGAGGAGAGAATATTGGAAGCAATAGGAGGTGAAGCTTCCTTTTTGGTTAACCCTTCATTGTCAGAGATTAAGAAAAAATATGAAAATGACTTGAAATGATTAACCACGATTGAATTACATTTGGTGACTCTAAACGAGTACTATAAAGCGAAAATCATTCCCAGGGGTCTTCGCTCAAATGTTAGACCCAATTTGATGATGGGTTTGGTGGACTTTTGTTCAAAATTTTGCAGAATATCAAACAAATATGCTTTTGACATGATTTTATTGAACATAGAATTTTGACAGCTTCAATTAATGAAGGTTAAGGAAATTGTATCAGAATCTGAAAGTAAACTAAAAAGCACCTTATCTGAAACAGACTGGAAAAATTGTGTAGAGAATGTGACCACACATGTCTCCAAGTTGCATAGTGAACTTGAAGAGACAAAAAGGAAGAAGTGGACGCAGGATCAAGATGATTATGTACAGGGAAATGTATACAACTGGCAGCGAGATAATAATAGTTGGAAGAAAAAATGTCACCAATGTTCAAAATTTGGGATATTTAATAATCATGTGAACAGAAATAAATGTGTTGATTTTTCTTCCAATAGGTCCGAATGCACCCAAACCGAGAAACGGAGGGTGAGAAGAGGGGAGCGGAGACAACATCGATCACAAAAAAGAAAAAGAGAAGAAAAAAAACAAACCGACGGCACCACCACAAAGATCAATGAGACAAAGGGAGATGACTTAATCTTCAATATTTCCAAATAGGAATTAACCCCAATTCAAATAAGTGTTGAATAAAGGACTTAGTTTCACGCCTACCTCACACGCCAATTGGTTCCAGGTCAAGATTGACCTTGAAAAATTTTATAGGTGTTTAAAATTATAGGAGTGCTTTAAGAAGAGTGAGGGCTCTGTGAAAACCAATGAAAGTGTTTTTGACTGTAAAAGTTGGAACCTACCAAAACAAAGTGATTTTACTCCCCCCAGTTGTTCAGTTAGTATTACAGCGTTTATGGAGGGTGTAAATAAGGATATAGAGGAAGAATTTATTTATTTAAAGAAAATAGTAGTGAGTGAGTATTCAAAACCGAATTTGAATACTGCTGAGGTCAAGGCTTTGGATGATCTTGTCTATGATGGCGACATCGTTATTAAAAGTGCAGATAAGGGAGGTCGTGTCGACATCATGGACAGGGACACATACTTGTAAGACTTAAACAGGCAGGTTTATAACTCCAATGTGTATAAAAAATGAACAGGAGTTCCAAAATTTGAAATCCAGCATGAATTAAAGTTAATATTAGAGCCAGCAGTACAACAAAAAATTATTTCTCATTACATTTTTAATTTTTTGGTAGTTAAACATCCATCAACCCCTATAATTTATGTGTAACCCAAAATCCATAGATCTATGGTAGACCCACCTGGGCAGCCTACTGTGGCAGGCACAGAATCTGTGCTGAGCTACATAGGTAATTTTTTAGATAAAATACTAAATCCCATTTCCACCAGATTTAATCCATATGTGAAGGACACTACAGATTTTTTAACAAAAATGTCTAACTTGAGGATAAAGGAAGAAATGTTTCTATTGGTGTCGTTTGATGTGACAAATTTGTACACGCCAATCAAACATGAGTTTGGTATACAATGTGTTAAGAGAAAGTTGATTGGCCTGGAATATTCAAATAAGATACAAAAACTGATTCTGAAGTTACTGACACTTTTCTTGACAAAAAATTACTTTCTTTATGGAGATGATTTTTTCAAACAAAATGAGGTACTGCGATGGGGGCCAATATGGCCCCATCGTATGCCAATATTGCCATGGGGGTCCTTGAGGAAGATGTCATCTCTGTGTCCCACCACCACCCATACATCAGGGTGTTTGGACAGGTACAGAAGAAATGTTGTTTGACTTTTTAAATTTTTTGAATACTGTGAATCAGACCATTAAATTTACCATGGTCCACTCACCAACACGTTTACAATTCCTAGATGTTCTAGTTGATAGGGTTGGTGAGACCCTTGTTACTAAAACGTATGTAAAACCTACATACAAAAACAATTTACTGCTATTTTCTAGTTATCACCCACGTAAAATGATAGAGTCAATACCCTTGAGCCAATTCTTAAAAAGATTGAGAGTGAAGAAACTAACCTAGATAGAACTTTGGATGTAATGACAAAAAAATTTGAGAATAGGGGTTACCCTAAAAAACTTTTACAACAGCATCGGGATAAACTTAATGGTTATGAAAGAGGTGATCTATTGAACCATAAAGTAAAGGAGGAAGTGAAACGTATTCCCTTTGTTTCGGTTTATTGTGAAGAAAGTGGTGCAGTCTCCAATATAATCAGGAAACATTGGAAAGTTCTTTCCAACGGTTTACCGGAAATTCAAGAATTTAAAAATCCCCCCTGTTCTCGTACAGTCGTAATAGAAATCTGAGAGATCAATTGGTGCGTTCTGACATAGGATCCTTTAAGAAACAAAAATAAGGATCACTAACTAGACTTGATAGAAAAGGATGCTTACCCTGTCTAAGCTGCATAAATTGTAGAGTAATATTAGAAGGTAGCAGTTTTATTGATGTACGTGCAAAGAAGACATATAAGACCAACGATTTCCTTACCTGCGAATTTGAATATATTGTGTATATGCTAGAGTGTCCTTGTGGTCTTTGTTATATAGGTGAGACCACCTGTGATTTCAAGACTAGGTTTAGCCAACATAAGTATTCTATACGTAAGAAAAGGGTGGATCTCCCAGTTCCAAAACATTGTGTGGACAAGGGCCACAAGGACACAGATGTTAAATTCAGATTGATAGACCATGTACCACCTCAAAGGAGAGGTGGCAATAGAATAGCCATTTTAAGGAGAAACAAATTAGAATAGATATTTAAATTACAAACATGAAGACCAAATGGCCTTAACGTGGACTTCAAAATCCATACTTTGACTTGAAGGGTCATATTTACATGATGGAAATGATTTTTCAAACTGTATAAATGTTTCCCCTCTATTCTTTATCATACAATGCTGTTTATTGGTATTGCACAATGTAAAAAGAGAATAATAATGAACATGTATTGTAATGAGATGAAAGGTACATAAGTTGAACTATAGTTTATAATACATATCTTTAAGACATGTTTTTATTCTATTTTTTTTATAGGTGGTGCACTTGAATCTTACCCGATATCGCCTTGTAAGATACTCTGCATTAATGAAATGTATACATTTTTTGATAAGCACAAAGTTGCATGTATTTTTTATGGTATTGGACCGGTTTGAATGAGAGAGTGATGTGGGTTGACCAGGTTTAAGTGTAGGGCGAAGCTGTAGTGGTGGACTGACAATCACTGCTTTGCCTCTAAGTAAGGCCCCCTTCACACCACGGTTTTTCCCTGATCAGGTTCGATCAGGTTTGTGTGTCAAAACCAGGAGAGGAACCAGGAGAGGAACTTGCAGAGAAAAACTATCATTGAAAGATTGACACTTGTTCTGAGTTTTGGAGACACTCCTGGTTTTGATACAGAAAACTGATCGAACCTGATCTGGAAAAAACCGTGGTGTGAAGGGGGCCTAAGATGGCAGTGGCGCTGTAGTGGTGGACTGACAATCGCTGCTTTGCCTCTAAGTAAGATGGCGGCGGCGCTCGCGCGCATGTGCCATTATACTATAGCATCAAATGACGCGGTGCATACCTGCGTATGCGCAGGAGAACCCGGAAGATGCTGGGATCACGACCCCACTATACCATATGGTGATGGATATGTTCAAGCCAGCCACACTATATAAATTTAATAAGTATGTATACAGGTGTCACTAATAACTAATTAGCACATGTACAGTTGTGGCCAAAAGTATTGACACCGCTGCAATTCTGTCAGATAATACTCAGTTTCTTCCAGAAAATGATGGCAATCACTAATTCTTTGGTATTATTATTATCTTCATTTAATTTGTCTTCAATGAAAAAACACAAATTGTCCTAAAGCCAAATGGGATATAATTCCACACCAAACATAAAGAAGATGGTGGACAGAAGTATTGGCACTGTTAGAAAAATCATGTGATGCTTCTCTAATTTGTGTAATTAACAGCACCTGTAACTTACCTGTGGCACCTAACAGGTGTTGGCAATAACTAAATCACACTTGCAGCCAGTTGACATGGATTAAAGTTGACTCAACCTCTGTCCTGTGTCCTTGTGTGTACCACATTGAGCATGGAGAAAAGAAAGAAGACCAAAGAACTGTCTGAGGACTTGAGAAACCAAATTGTGAGGAAGCATGAGCAATCTCAAGGCTACAAGTCCATCTCCAAAGACCTGAATGTTCCTGTGTCTACCGTGCGCAGTGTCATCAAGCAGTTTAAAGCACATGGCACTGTGGCTAACCTCCCTAGATGTGGACGGAAAAGAAAAACTGACGAGAGATTTCAACACAAGATTGTGCGGATGGTGGATAGAGAACCTTGACTAACATTCAAACAAGTACAAGCTGCCCTGCAGTACAACAGTGTCAACCTGTACTATCCGTCGGCGTCTGAATGAAAAGGGACTGTATGGTAGGATACAAAGGAAGACCCCACTTCTTACCCCGAGACATAAAAAAGCCAGGCTGGAGTTTGCCAAAACTTACCTGAGAAAGCCTACAACGTTTTGGAAGAATGTTCTCTGGTCAGATGAAACAAAAGTAGAGCTTTTTGGGCAAAGGCATCAACATAGAGTTTACAGGAGAAAAAAAGAGGCATTCAAAGAAAAGAACACGGTCCCTACAGTCAAACATGGCGGAGGTTCCCTGATGTTTTGGGGTTGCTTTGCTGCCTCTGGCACTGGACTGCTTGACTGTGTGCATGGCATTATGAAGTCTGAAGACTACCAACAAATTTTGCAGCATAATGTAGGGCCCAGTGTGAGAAAGCTGGGTCTCCCTCAGAGGTAATGGGTTTTCCAGCATGACAATGACCTAAAACACACTTCAAAAAGCACTAGAAAATGGTTTGAGAGAAAGCACTGGAGACTTCTAAGGTGGCCAGCAATGAGTCCAGACCTGAATCCCATAGAACACCTGTGGAGAGATCTAAAAATGGCAGTTTGGAGAAGGCACCCTTCAAATATCAGGGACCTGGAGCAGTTTGCCAAGGAAGAATGGTCTAAAATTCCAGCAGAGCATTGTAAGAAACTCATTGATGGTTACCGGAAGTGGTTGATTGCAGTTATTTTGGCTAAAGGTTGTGCAACCAAGTATTAGGCTGAGGGTGCCAATACTTTTGTCCGGCCCATTTTTGGAGTTTTGTGTGAAATGATCAATGTTTTGCTTTTTGCTTCATTCTCTTTTGTGTTTTTTCATTGAAGACAAATTAAATGAAGATAATAATACAAAGAATTTGTGATTGCAATCATTTTCAGGAAGAAACTGAGTATTATCTGACAGAATTGCAGATTGTGCTGACTCTGCTTCTTCAATTTTTTAGATAGTTAGATAGATAGATAGATAGATAGATAGATAGATAGATAGATAGATAGATAGATAGATAGAAACCAAAAAAAGCTAAACAGCACTCAAGGTATTGTCTGAACTGGTGCAAGCTGCAATACTGAACAATATACACTGTGTTCCAAATTATTATGCAAATTGGTTTTAAGTGTCATAGGGTTTTATTTATTTTTTTTTTTCAATGAAACCTATTGATGGTATTGTGTCTCAGGGTTCTTTGGATCATTGAAATCAATCTCAGATATCTGTGATAATTAGTTTGGCAGGTGAACCCAATAAAAGGGAAACTGGGTGTTCCACAATATTACACAGGCCACAGTATATTGTGAAGAGATTTGTGGCTGATTCTGAGCACAGATGTGTTTGTGCAGATAAAAGCAGAATGAGGAAGGTTTCTGCCAGGCAAGCTCATCAGATTAAGAGAGCAGCTGCTAAAAAGGCTTTACAAACCAACAAATAGATATTTGAAGCTGTTGGTGCCTCTGGAGTCCCTCGAACCTCAAGGTGTAGGATCCTTCAAAGGCTTGCTGTGGTGCATAAACCTACTATTTGGCCACCCCTATACAGTGCTCACAAACAGAAACAGTTGCAGTGGGTCCAGATATACATGAAGACTAATTTTCAAACAGTCTTGTTTACTGATGAGTGCCGAGCAACCCTGGATGGTCCAGATGAATAGAGTAGTGGATGGTTGGTGGATGCCACCATGTCCCAACAAGGCTGCGACGTCAGCAAGGAGGTGGAGGAGCCATGTTTTGCGCTGGAATCATTGGGAAACAGCTGGTAGGCACCTTTAAGGTTCCTGAAGGTGTGAAAATGACTCCTGCAACATGTATATAAAGTTTCCAACTGAGAACTTTCTTCCATGGTACAAAAAGCAAAAATGTGCCTTTAGGAGCAAAATCATCCTCATGCATGACAATGCACCATCTCATGCTACAAAGAATACCTCTGTGCCATTGGCTGCTATGGGCATAAAAGGAGATAAACTCATGGTGTGGCCACCATCTTCCCCTGACCTCAACTCTGTAGAGAACCTTTGGAGTATAATCAAGGAAAAGATCTATGAGGGTGGGAGGCAGTTCACTTCAAAACAGCAGCTCTGGGAGGCTATTCTGACATCATGTAAAGAAATACAAGCAGAAACTCTCCAGAAACTCACAATATCAATGGATGCAAGAACTGTGAAGGTGATATCAAAGCAGGGTTCCTATGCTAACATGTAACTTGGCCTGTTAGGATGTTTCGGAATCAAAAAGCTTTTTATTTCAGTGAATGTGACCTGTTAATGCTGCAAATTCAACAAATGACCATTTTCAGTTCTTTCAAACATATCAAAGGTTTAGAAACTCTACAGTGCATAATAATTTGGATTTTTTTTAATTTTGAAAATTACACTGTTATCACAGGGAAATTTCTTCAATAAAATTTGATGTATACTCTAACGGGTGATGACTTTTATTACACTGACTGTCATTTGCACCAATCATTTAGAAAAATCAGAGAAAAAGAACATTTGCATAATAATTTGGAGCACCGTGTATTGGCCAATGCATGCGCTAAGAACCATAAAAAAACAAAAAAAATATTTCTACCAGAGTTTTTTTGAAAAAACTTTATAGTTCTTATTTCTTCTCAAAAAATATCTAGTAACACCTACAAACAGCATGTATTAGCTTAACCAGTGTGATGCTATTAATTTGGTATATATATGTATATATATATATACTAGATGGTGGCCCGATTCTAAAGAATCGGGTAGTCTAGAATCTATATAGAGTTTATTTAGTAATAGGGGAGTGCTGTGAAATTAATTGTGTGTATACAGGCGGCTCAGTGGTTAGCAGAGTATACGGTGGCTCAGTGGTCAGCAGTGAGTGCGGTGGCTCAGTGGTCAGCAGTGAGTGCGGTGGCTCAGTGGTCAGCAGTGAGTGCGGTGGCTCAGTGGTCAGCAGTGAGTGCGGTGGCTCAGTGGTCAGCAGTGAGTGCGGTGGCTCAGTGGTCAGCAGTGAGTGCGGTGGCTCAGTGGTCAGCAGTGAGTGCGTGGCTCAGTGGTCAGCAGTGAGTGCGGTGGCTCAGTGGTCAGCAGTGAGTGCGGTGGCTCAGTGGTCAGCAGTGAGTGCTGGTGGCCAGTGGTCAGCAGTGAGTGCAGGTGGCTCAGTGGTCAGCAGTGAGTGCGGTGGCTCAGTGGTCAAGGAGTGCGGTGGCAGTGGTCAGCAGTGAGTGCAGAAAGCTGGAGGGGGCAGAGGTAGGAGGGGTCAGAGGAGGGCAGAGGGGCGAGGGAGGGGAGGAGGGAGGGGCAGAGGAGAGCGGAGGCTGGGGAGGAGAGCGAGTGGGGGCAGAGGAGGCAGAGGCTGGGGGGGCAGAGGAGAGCGGAGGCTGGGGGGGCAGAGGAGAGCGGAGGCTGGGGGGGCAGAGGAGAGCGGAGGCTGGGGGGGCAGAGGAGAGCGGAGGCTGGGGGGCAGAGGAGAGCGGAGGCTGAGGGGCAGAGGAGAGCGGAGGCTGGGGGGGCAGAGGAGAGCGGAGGCTGGGGGGGCAGAGGAGAGCGGAGGCTGGGGGGGCAGAGGAGAGCGGAGGCTGGGGGGGCAGAGGAGAGCGGAGGCTGGGGGGGCAGAGGAGGGGGAAGGCTGGGGGGCAGAGGAGAGGCTGGGGGTCAGAGGAGAGCGGAGGCTGGGGGGTCAGAGGAGAGCGGAGGCTGGGGGGTCAGAGGAGAGCGGAGGCTGGGGGGTCAGAGGAGAGCGGAGGCTGGGGGGTCAGAGGAGAGCGGAGGCTGGGGGGTCAGAGGAGAGCGGAGGCTGGGGGGTCAGAGGAGAGCAGAGGCTGGGGGGTCAGAGGAGAGCGGAGGCTGGGGGGTCAGAGGAGAGCGGAGGCTGGGGGGTCAGAGGAGAGCGGAGGCTGGGGGGTCAGAGGAGAGCGGAGGCTGGGGGGTCAGAGGAGAGCGGAGGCTGGGGGGTCAGAGGAGAGCGGAGGCTGGGGGGTCAGAGGAGAGCGGAGGCTGGGGGGTCAGAGGAGAGCGGAGGCTGGGGGGTCAGAGGAGAGCGGAGGCTGGGGGGTCAGAGGAGAGCAGAGGCTGGGGGGTCAGAGGAGAGCGGAGGCTGGGGGGTCAGAGGAGAGCGGAGGCTGGGGGGTCAGAGGAGAGCGGAGGCTGGGGGGTCAGAGGAGAGCGGAGGCTGGGGGGTCAGAGGAGAGCGGAGGCTGGGGGGTCAGAGGAGAGCGGAGGCTGGGGGGTCAGAGGAGAGCGGAGGCTGGGGGGTCAGAGGAGAGCGGAGGCTGGGGGGTCAGAGGAGAGCGGAGGCTGGGGGGTCAGAGGAGAGCGGAGGCTGGGGGGGCAGAGGAGAACGGAGGCTGGGGGGGAAGAGGAGAACGGAGGCTGGGGGGGCAGAGGAGAGCGGAGGCTGGGGGGGCAGAGGAGAACGGAGGCTGGGGGGGCAGAGGAGAGCGGAGGCTGGGGGGGCAGAGGAGAACGGAGGCTGGGGGGTCAGAGGAGAGCGGAGGCTGGGGGGGCAGAGGAGAACGGAGGCTGGGGGGGCAGAGGAGAGCGGAGGCTGGGGGGTCAGAGGAGAGCGGAGGCGGGGGGGGTCAGAGGAGAGCGGAGGCTGGGGGGTCAGAGGAGAGCGGAGGCTGGGGGGGGCAGAGGAGAGCGGAGGCCGGGGGGTCAGAGGAGAGCGGAGGCTGGGGGGGGCAGAGGAGAGCGGAGGCTGGGGGGGTAGAGGAGAGCGGAGGCTGGGGGGGCAGAGGAGAGCGGAGGCTGGGGGGGCAGAGGATAACGGAGGCTGGAGGGCTGAACACTCACTGGGCTGTTGGCGGTCAGCGGCAAGGCTGGCGGCGGTTCCGGAGGCCGGCCCCGGAGTGCGGGCGGGGCTAGCTCCGTGATGGAGGAGAGTCACCGGGTGTGTGGAGAGAGTGGCAGGACTGGGAGCAGTGCCGGCGGAGGCCGCACACCGGAGTGTGGGCCGGTCCGGGCCGGTTCCCGCATGTTGGTGGGCGCACAGCAGGCTGTGTGCGGAGCCAGTGGCGGGATGGCGGTCCCTGATGGAGAGTGGGCGGTGAGCAGCAGGGCTGTGGGCCGGATGTGGGTGGGCGCAGACGGGGCTCTGTGCAGGGCCGGTGGCGGGATAACGGGGAGTGGTGGCGCTTTAGCGCCCACGGCGAGGCGCTGTGCCATTTTGTCAGCGGCTCGCGGTGAGCGCTATGCGCTCACCGCTCGTGGGTCTGGTACTTCCGGTTCCGGTCTTTGACACAGGGCGCAGGCCATCACGGAAGTTGAGCGGATTGGCGGGAAGTGGCCTTCGGTTTTTTATATATAAGATATATATATAGCAGTACGATGGTATATGGTGGTAATTAGAGCACATGTATAGCAGCACTATAGTATATGGCGGTAGATTATAGTAAATGTATAGCAGCACTATAGTATATGGCGGTACATTACAGTACATGTATAGCAGCACTATAGTATATGGTGGTACATTATAGCACATGTATAGCAGCACTATGGTATATGGCGGTACATTACAGTACATGTATAGCAGTGCTATGGTATATGGCGGTACATTACAGTACATGTATAGCAGCACTATGGTATATGGCAGTACATTATAGCACATGTATAGCAGCACTCTGGTATATGGCAATACTGCGGTGACCGCGGTCCCCCACTCCTCCTGGCCCCCGGTCGTCCACAGTAAAAATAAAAAAATCCTCAGTGAGGATACTCACCTGTCCGGCGGCTCGCTCCGCCTCCGCCTTGTAGGTCCTACAGGCCTTTAGGACCTGTAGTTGCCTGGGCAAGCAATCAGCTGAGGAGGTGAGGGGGGGCAGGATTGTGTTGGGGGGGCAGAATGGAGCGAGTGGGGAAAGAGTATGGAGGCGGGGCAACAGGATGGAGGCGGGGCGGCAGGATGGAGGCGGGGCGGCAGGATGGAGGCGGGGCGGCAGGATGGAGGCGGGGCGGCAGGATGGAGGCGGGGGGGCAGGATGGAGGCGGCAGGGCAGGATGGAGATGGCAGGGCAGGATGGTGGTGGGGGAGGGGGGAGGATGTAGGGGGCGGGCAGGATGTTGGCGGGGGGTGAGGATGGTGGTGGGGGTGCGGGATGGAGTCGGGGGGGCAGGATGGTGTTGGGGGGCAGGATGGATAGGGGGGGCAGGATGGATAGGGGGGGCAGGATGGAGGCGCTCCTCCTGACCCCTTCCGCTCCCCGCGGCACCCGTCCCTCTGGGCCTCCAGTCTCTGCGGCCGCCCTCCCTCTGGGGCTGCACACCCCCCTCCCCTTCATGGTGATAATAAAAATAAAAAAACCTCAGTGAGGAAACTTACCCTGCGGCGGCTCGCTCCACCCGTCTTGTAGGTGGCAGGACAGGAGCTGTCGTTGGCTGGGAAACCGATCTGCTGGGGGTGAGTGGGCAAAGCGGGGGTCAGTGGGCAGAGTGGGGGATGAGTGGGAAGAGCAGGGGTTAGTGGGCAGAGTCATTGGGCAGAGCAGGGGTCAGTGGGCATAATCAGTAGTCAGAGCAGGGTCAGTAGGCAGAGCTGGGGTCTGTGGGCAGAGCTGGGGTCAGTGGGCATGGTCAGTAGCCAGAGGGGGGGGGGTAGGTAGGCAGAGCAGGGTCAGAGGGCAGAGCGGGGGTGAGTGGGCAGAGTGGGGGGTGAATGGGCAGAGCATGGTCAGTGAGCAGGATTGGGGCATCAGTGGTCAGAGCAGGGTCATAGCGGGGGTCAGTGGTCAGAGCAGGGGTTAATGGGCAGAGTGATTGGGCAGAGCAGGGGTCAGTGGGCACAGTCAGTAGGCACAGCAGGGGTTAGTGGGAAAAATCAGTGGGTAGAGCAGGGGTGAGTGGGCAGAGCAGGGGTGAGTGGGCACAGTCAGTGAGCAGAGCAGGGGTCAGCGGGCAGAGCGGGGGTGAGTGGGCAGAGCAGGGTTTAGTGGGCATAGCAAGGGTTATTGGGCACAGTCAGTGGGCAGAACAGGGGTTAGTGGGCAGAGCGGCGGTCAGTGGGCACAGTGAGTGGGCAGAGAAGGGTGAGTGGGTAGAGCATGGGTGAGTGGGCACGGTCAGTTGGCAGAGCAGGGGTCAGTGGGCATGGTGAAAGGGCAGAGCGGGGGGTGAGTGAACAGAGGGTGGTCAGTGGGCAGGCCAGGGTGAGTGGTAAAAGCAGGGGCGAGTGGGCAGAGCGGGGGTGAGTGGGCAGAGCGGGAGTAAATGAGCAGAGCAGGGTCAGTAGGCAGTGTGAGGGGTCAGTGGCCAGAGCATGGTCAGTGGGCAGTGTGAGGGGTAAGTGGGCATAGCATGTTCAGTGGGCAGTGTGAGGCGTGAGTGGGCAGTGTGAGGGGTCAGTGGGCAGTGTGAGGGGTCAGTGGGCAGAGCAGGGTCAGTGTGAGGGGTGAGTGGGCAGAGCAGGGTCAGTGGGGTGTGTGAGGGGTCAGTGGGCAGAGCAGGGTGAGTGGGCATTGAGGGGTCAGTGGGCAGAGCATGTTCAGTGGGCAGAGGAGGGTCAGTGGGCAGTGTGAGGGGTCAGTGGGCTGAGCAGGGTGAGTGGGCAGAGCAGGGTCAGTGAGGGGTCAGTGGGCAGAGCAGGGTCAGTGTGAGGGGTCAGTGGGGGGTGAGTAGGCAGAGCAGGATGAGTGGCCAGTGTGAGGGGTCAATGGGGCGAGCAGGGTGAGTGGGCAGAGCATGGTCAGTGGGCATAATGGTGGGTGAGTGGACAGAGAGGGGGTGAGTGAGCAGAGAGGGGGTGAGTGGGCAGAATGTGGGTGAGGGGGCAGAGAGGGGTGAGTGGGCAGAGTTTGGGGGTGAGTGGTCAGAGTGGGGTCAGTGGTCAGAGTGGGGGTCAGTGGGCAGAGCAGGGGCAGAGTGGGGGTGAGGGGGGCAGAGGGGGTGAGTGGGCAGAGTTGGGGGGTGAGTGGGCAGAGTTGGGGGGTGAGTGGGCAGAGTTGGGGTCAGTGGTCAGAGTGGGGGTGAGTGGGCAGGGTCAGAGTGGGGGTCAATGGTCAGAGTGGGGGTGGGTGGGCAGAGCAGGGTCAGGGGCAGAGTGGGGGTCAGTGTGCAGAGTGGGGGTGAGGGGCAAAGAGGGGGTCAGGGGGAAGAGTAGGGGGGTGAGTGGGCAGAGTTTGGGGGTGAGTGGGCAGAGTGAGGGTCAGTGGTCAGAGTGGGGGTGAGTGGGCAGAGCAGGGTCAGGGGCAGAGAGAGGGTCAGTGTGCAGAGTGGGGGTGAGGGGGCAGAGAGGGGTTCAGGGGGAAGAGTAGGGGGGTGAGTGGGCAGAGTTTGGGGGTGAGTGGGCAGAGTGGGGGCCAGTGGTCAGAGTGGGGGTCAGTGGGCAGAGCAGGGGCAGAGTGGGGGTCAGTGTGCAGAGTGGGGGTGAGGGGGGCAGAGAGGGGTTCAGGGGGAAGAGTAGGGGGGTGAGTGGGCAGAGTTTGGGGGTGAGTGGGCAGAGTGGGGGCCAGTGGTCAGAGTGGGGGTCAGTGGGCAGAGCAGTGGCAGAGTGGGGGTCAGTGTGCAGAGTGGGGGTGAGTGGGCAGGGTCAGGGGCAGAGTGGGGGTCAGTGGGCAGAGCAGGGGGTGAGGGGGGCAGAGGGGGTGAGTGGGCAGAGTTGGGGGGTGAGTGGGCAGAGTTGGGGTCAGTGGTCAGAGTGGGGGTCAGTGGTCAGAGTGGGGGTCAGTGGGCAGAGCAGGGTCAGGGGCAGAGTGGGGGTCAGTGGGCAGAGTGGGGGTGAGGGGGCAGAGTGGGGGTGAGGGGGCAGAGAGGGGGTCAGGGGGAAGAGTAGGGGGGTGAGTGGGCAGAGTTTGGGGGTGAGTGGGCAGAGTGGGGGCCAGTGGTCAGAGTGGGGGTCAGTGGGCAGAGCAGGGGCAGAGTGGGGGTGAGGGGGGCAGAGAGAGGGTGAGGGGGCAGAGTTGGGGGGTGAGTGGTCAGAGTGGGGGTCAGGGGCAGAGAGGGGTTCAGGGGGAAGAGTAGGGGGGTGAGTGGGCAGAGTTTGGGGGTGAGTGGTCAGAGTGGGGGCCAGTGGTCAGAGTGGGGGTCAGTGGGCAGAGCAGGGGCAGAGTGGGGGTCAGTGGGCAGAGTGGGGGTGAGGGGGCAGAGAGGGGGAAGAGTAGGGGGGTGAGTGGGCAGAGTTTGGGGGTGAGTGGGCAGAGTGGGGGCCAGTGGTCAGAGTGGGGGTCAGTGGGCAGAGCAAGGGCAGAGTGGGGGTGAGGGGGGCAGAGAGGGGGTGAGTGGTCAGAGTGGGGGTCAGGGGCAGAGTTGGGGTCAGTGGTCAGTGTGGGGGTGGGTGGTCAGTGTGGGGGTCAGGGGCAGAGTGGGGGTCAGTGGTCAGTGTGGGGGTGGGTGGTCAGAGTGGGCGTCAGGGGCAGAGTGGGGGTCAGTGGTCAGTGTGGGGGTGGGTGGTCAGAGTGGGCGTCAGGGGCAGAGTGGGGGTCAGTGGTCAGTGTGGGGGTGGGTGGTCAGAGTGGGGGTCAGTGTGGGGGTCAGGGGCAGAGTGAGGGTCAGTGGTCAGTGTGGGGGTGGGTGGGCAGAGCAGGGGTGAGGAGATCGTGGGTCAGTGTGCAGCGCAGGGGGATGAATAGGCAGAGTAGGTGAGATCGGGACAGGACCTTTGATGACGTCACGGTCATGTGATATGTGACTCCACCCATCATCGTGACGTCATCAGAGGTCCTCAAGCCCCATGAATAGAGATCGTGGCTGGCTGGAGGGAGCTGTGGTAAGAGGCGGGGGGGTGACCGGAGAGTGGGGGGGTGACAGGAGAGTGGGGGGTGACCGGAGAGTGGAGGGCGGCTATGGTGACAGGCAGGGGGGTGATGGGGCAGCGGGGGGAAGTGTTGTGACAGGCGGGGAGCGCGGGCAGTGGAGGATGGCTATGGTGACAGGCAGGGGGGTGATGGGGCAGCAGGGCTGTGGGCCGGATGTGGGTGGGCGCAGACGGGGCTCTGTGCAGGGCCGGTGGCTGGGGCTCTGTGGGTCTGGTGCTTCCGGTTCCGGTGTTTGACACAGGAGGGAGGCCATCACGGAAGCGGAAGCGGATTTTGGGCGGAAGTGGCCTTCGGGTTTTATATAATAGATATATATATATTTATATTGATTGGAATACCTGTTTTGAGAATATTTACATCACCCCAGGATAGTGGCCATGAATGTATCCTGCTATGATATGAAGTCATCTGCGGGACCAAGATAGTATTATCCTTTTAGGTATTTAAGTATCTTGTTAAATATCCAATTTGCTGCCCATACTTAATATATTTAATTTATTTTTGTATTACTGTATCGACATATCCACTTCATCCAAGATCTTTTCTCTACTGAAGTGGCTGCTGCCTATTTTATCAGTGTTTCTACATCTCAATTAACTTACAATCCTATTTCTATCTTTTATTCAGGCATAGCCATTTTGCGCGGATCCTGCCTAGCACCCACAGCTCTTGTTGAAACTTTAAACTCTTTATTTGAATCATTTTAAGCTTTTAAAATAATTAACTAATACATTTACATAATTTTAAACCATGTGGTGTATATCTTTTTCTCTCCATGAATATATATTTGTCATGATGGTTTCTCTTACTTTGGAGACTAGTGACGGGTTTGGGACTTCTGTCTCATTACTATACTGAGACTTAATTTTAAATGTGTTTTTTCCTTTGGCAGGGTAGCAGTTAGTGTAAGTTTCTGTTGCTGCAATGCTTCTTAGTTCTCTTCCCAAGTGTGGCTACTTTGTGATCACTCCCATCTCCTTTATATGGTCACATGGTCCAGCATTCCTTGCTTGTGATTACACTCTATACCTGTCCTAGCTACCTGAAATAAGGAGATACTCTGGAAAAGCTGACCATTGCCAAGTTATTCAGCTCTCTCAGCCACTTGCCGGGCTAGGGCCTAAGCCTGTTGCTTGGCAGCCTCCTGGTGTTGCTGAATTAGCCTCAGCTGTACTTCACAATCTTCTGGGGGAATTGCTGTAGAGCCATTTGCAGATAGGGGTCCATGATGCCCTGGTCTCTGATGTGGTGTGCGTCTACAGGTGGGACCCCTGCAGCAGAACTGTCCATACTTTTGCTGACCCCTGTTTCTGCTGAGCTCTGGCTAAGGGTTTGCTCTGCTTCAAGTTGCATCATCTCAGCGATAATTTGTTCTCTGTTTTTGCCATGGGGGTTAATGCCTTTGGTCCTACATATTCCAGCAAGAATGTCCTTTTTCTGCCGGTTGTACCAGAACTCCTCAACTACGACCATGATCTCCAAATAAAAGATAGGATAGAAAAAATGAAGATGGGTAGGCGTAACTGCTACACATACAGTATTGTCTCAGGTCTAAAAAACACTGAGTTCGATCTTCCAAACGTTTTTGCACAGGGTTCTCGTAAGAGCTGTGCAATTTGTTAGTGAGAGGAATGATTGCTCAAACCAGATCCCTAATGCTCTATTATACCACCGCTGCCACCAATTGTCATGAAAACTTAGTCAGGACCTGCAGCTCTCTGACGCCCTCTTATCCTGCTGGCCAAACACAGTATTGACAGAGGATAAGCAAAGGAGCGCAGCTGCTCTAATTTATGTTGTCTATTGTGGCATGTGATGTGACGGGATGTATATATACCACCATTTCCTGCCAGGAATGTATATATACCTCAATCCAGCCACCCTCAAGCCTCAAGCCACAATAACACATAAAAACAAAAAATATGCTGCCACCACCGACCTCTTTTTAAGTGTATCTGAAACCCATTTAGTAATGTGAATTTGCAGTAGGATGTGGTGAGCCCGCTCATAGAACTTGAAGAACGAAACTAGTAAATTATATTATTTTACGCCCAAAAAAATGGCAGTGTTTACAAAAGATATAAAAATATGTTACAAAAGATACAATTTACATATATGCATAAAACAGTAATTAAAATAAAAGGAATTAAAATAAGAGACTAAAACCTGTGCCACATGGTGGCCATTGCAGATTTCAGGGGGGAAGGAACCCCGGAGATGGGTTAGGATTCCGGCCTCAAAGCGATAATGTTGCTATTTCCTTCATTTAGGCTGAAATTACCCCAAAATGGATGCTTAGGTTTTAGGTAATGTGACGGAAAACCAGAAAACTCCCACTTTAATTTTGTTTACCTCATAGGTGGGCTGGGTTCTGTTAACCCACCCAGCTACACAATTCTCAAAACCTCCATTTTTCCATATTTTTAGCTTGGATGCTGCCACATCAAAGATAAGAACATCATGTTTATCCTTGTGAATTGCATGTTGTTTGATACCAAATATGATGTATCTAGGATGTGCGGAAGTTCAGAACTCGTTTCCCAGGTTTCTGACCCATTTCCAGACAAGTATGCTATCCCATTAAATCTGTAAGAATGTAAGCATTTCAAAAATATGATTTATGAAATTGTGTCATGAATGTGCATTGTTAAATTTGATGTTAAAAGTTTGTAAGTTCAGACCAAGGGATTCTGCGTGGACAAAACCAGATCAGACTAGCTGAGTTCTGCTTAACTAGAAATTTATGTCTTGGTGGATGTAAACATTCCTGATAGGGCAGGGGGACAGAGAAAGCAAGGGGCTGCCTGTAGAATTTGATCTATACAAACCAGTGGTGGGGGAGAGTTGTATGCCAGCTTTGGCTGTGTCCCTGTAACAATAACAATAATTCATATTTCCCTGACAATGTACTTGTAGGGTCTGGTTCACCCATGAATAGGGGTTTTTCATGTGAGGCTCCATGCTCCAGTTCGTCAATATGCACTTTTTTGCTATTTGTTTTAAGGAGGATGTAAAGACAGATGTATAGGAGGGGGGAAGTTGTGTTTAACTTTTGAAGGGTTGATCAGTGAAGAGGAGAAAGTTATGTTAGGCAGCTGAGGTGTTAGACCTGTCTAATGAGCTATGTTTTTAATGCACGCTTAAAAACATGAAGTCTAGAGATTATTTGAAATGTTTGGAATAGTGCATTCCAGAGCACTGGTGCAGCATTAGAGAGATCTTGGAGATGGAGGTGTGAGCTTCAAATTACGGGTGATATTTATCTGAGATCAGTTGCAGAATGGAGGGCATTGGTAGGGTGATAGACAGAGATAAAGGAAGAGATATAGAGGTGTTCTGCCTTCTTCCACATGTGGTGCTGTGGATATCTAGCATACAGCTTCACCCTTATTCCCTTCCCCAAGGAACAGACTTTAGGATTTCTGGAGTCTATATTTATTGAGGTGATGCAAACTTGATAGGGGGTAAAAACTATAATACAAAAAATAAACAGTCTGAATCAGTACTGGCATATCACAAAAAACAGCAGTATGATACAGAAATACAATTACTACCACTACTGGGGCATTACAGAAATTGCACAGTAACAGTATAACACAGAATGCAGTTGGCATGGCTATCTAGGGTAAAGGTCACTGCAACAGGCTCTATTATATACAAAAACATATCTAACACTGCACTGCCACCATACATCCACCCACTCACCCCGTCAGAGAACTCCCGGTCTGGTGATGAGGAAAGAGCAGGGAGCAGCGTAGCCATAGTGGTGAGGACACTGGTGATACATCACAGAGGAGGCTACCCCTCACCATAAACACAGACACGAGGCCGGCTCCATTTCGAGGGGAGGACTGCGATATAGTGGAGGGATACATAGAGTGGAGACTGTCACCATCCACCCTCTTCAGCCCCTGCACAAAAACAATCTCACACAATAGGAGAGTGACTAGAGGGAACACTCGGGATATAGTGTGGGACATCGTCTGAGAATCCTACCACCAGTGTACCACCTATTCTTATCCCTACCTACTATACCTCCCTTACTGGCAGTGAGCCCCATTAAGGGCCAGAGACTGCAAATTAATGCTAAGGGTCACTGTAGCTCTTCCTGAGTGAAGGATGGCAACTTAACCCATATCTCTTCCCTTTCTACTCCTTGTCCCCCTCTTCGCCTGCTACTGGGGGCTTTAACCCTATCGCTGGAATACAACAATTGGGGACTGACTCCATAAGAGCTTTGGATTTATTACCCCACTGGGGATCTAGCTACAGACCCAGATGATTCATCAAACACCTACACTGGTACAAGTTGCTTAACTACAATGATCCTTTAGATTTCCATCAATGTTCAAGTAGTGATCTTGGCAAATCCTTTAATTTCAGCTATTAATATGGTTCACACCAACAAAGAAAGGGTGAAAAATCTCACCAAAAGCCTCTCCACAGATATAAAATCTAAGTCCCAGGATGAGCTAGACAAATTTTTAAGGAAGCAATAAGAGGACCTCTACACCCTTGCCAAATTGAATGTAGTGAGATTAGAGTCCTCTAATGGTACCTTTACACGCAGCCACAGGAAGGTAGGAACAGGCAGGCATCGGACACAATTGTGCCTGTTGCCTTGAAAAGACCACGATGTGGCTGTGTGTAATTCAGGACTTTCCTTCCTTCAGGCAAGACACAGGAAGGAAAATCCTGAATTACACGCAGCCACATTGTGGTCTTTTCAAGGCAATAGGCACAATTGTGTCCGATGCCTGCCTGTTCCTACCTTCCTGTGGCCGCGTGTAAATGTACCATAAAAGGTACCTTCACATGCGGCAATATTGCTAGGCAATTTCACTGGCAATTTGCTGGCTACAGTGAAATCATGGACACATTGTTCTATTTTGTTGCCGTGTACAAATGAAACAATGTGTCCATGATTTCACTGCAACCAGCAAATTGCCAGTGAAATTGCAAGCAATATTGTTGTGTGTGAAGGTACCTTAATGCCATGGAGGACTCAGATTCTGCCTGGACTGTTAAGACTATGAGTCAAACATGTAGGAATCTGCGCCTATTTCTCGCTCTTTCATGAAAAAACATCTTGCACAAAACATGAAGACTCTTTCTCTGGAGATTTCGGGTTTCAGATGGGACATGCAAAACGTAGGTCAGAGGGTTGGCCCTTGTGACAGCCCAAGCAGATATAGTCAATGGTCATAAGGGTACCGTTACACGTCGCAACATTGCATGCAATTTCACTTTGAATTTGCTGGTTGCAGTGAAATCATGGACACATTGTTCCATTTGCACACAGCAACAAAATAGAACAAAGTGTCCTTGATTTTACTGCAACCAGCAAATTGCAAGTGAAATTGCATGCAATATTGCGTCGTGTAACGGTACCCTAACAGTTAAGAGAACAGGTCTTCTCCAAAGCCAATATATTAATACCTCTCTCCTGGCCGTGGAGGACCAGGAAAATAGGAGCAGGAGAAATAATGTGAGACTGAAGGGTCTTCCAGATACCTTTGCCCAGGAAGCTTTAAATAAAATCTAAATATAACAGCGGCCGAGAGAGATGTTGAGGATCTCAAAACCAGCACCCCTTTTCAATGGCCTTTGGGCAAAATTGAATGTCTAGAAATATTTATCACAGACAATCTCTACTTACTATTCCGAAAAATATTTTAGCACTAATAGACAATATCAAGCAACTCTTAAAATCATTTAATCTTCCAATGCTTTCATGATGGTGAATGCAGTTAAGTGGTATGTACTACCCAAAATTTTTACATTTTGAACATGATCCCAGTCTTTGTCCCTAAATCCTTCTTAGGCTGGCTTCACACCTTGGCAAGGTCCAGTCCGGGGCTGTGCGATGTAAACCAGACAGCCCCGGACTGGTTTTTGGCCCCATAGTAGCCTATGGGGCGGATGAAGCCGGATGGCTGTTCTCTGCCATCCAGTTTCCATCTCTGTGGTGGAATCCGGGAGAATTCGGATTATTCTCACCGGACACAAAAATGTTGCTTGCAACGTTTTTGTGTCCGGGAAGAAAAATCACCCCAAAAAGCCTGATCCCGGATTTGCCCAGATTTTCTCAGATTCTCCCAGATCCGGGGCAATCGGGTTCTCCATAACATGGGAGCCTATGTGGCTGGATTGCCCCGGTCAAGGCGAATCTGGGAACCAGATACCGGCGGCTGCACGCCACTTTTGTTTCAGGACCGCGGCTAGCAGGGAGCTTGAAAAATGAGTAGCTGTGGCTACAATTACAGACATCCGGCTGCACACAGGACCGGAGGGCACATTTGGTCCTCCAGTTCAGTGTGCTGATCCGGTCCGGGGTTTTACACCGGACAGCCCCTGATCGGACTGCGCCGTGGTGTGAAGCCATCCTTACTCACCTTGAAGCAAATTACCGTATATACTCGAGTATAACCCGAGTTTTTCAGCACAAAAAATTGTGCTGAAAAGTGCCCCCTCGACTTATACTTGAGTCAGTGTCAGTGTGGGGGCGCTGACCGGGAGCTGGAGGAGGCAGGAGGAGGCGGGGACGCTGCAGTAGGAGCGGGAGGTCATGTGAGGCTCATTAGTGTAATTAAAATGCAGAGCATATTACATTACTGTCCCCCCTATCCCCTATCACAGTATTTGCCCCCCATGCTGCCGCTCACCATAAAATAATAAACTGATCTCATCCTCTGGCGATTCTGTCCCGGCTCCGTGCGTCCTCCCCCTGAATTCCTGCTTCTAAAGTTATGTGACCGGTCCCGCGGTGACATCATTGTGGTTAGACCCGGTCACATGATTACATGCAGGAAGACCGGGAGAAAACGCACATACCCTGAAGAGAATCGCCGGATGGTGAGATCAATTTATTATGATTTCATAGTGAGCGGCATCATGGGGGTCATATACAATGTACAATGATGTGGTACTGTATGCCGGGGGGGGGCACTATATACAAGTAATTGGGGGAATGGCTGCAATGATCAGGGTACTGCATACCAGGGTTGGGGGGACTATATAAAAGTGATGGGGTGGTGCAATTATGGGGGCACTGAATACCAGGGATGGGGGGACTATATACAACTGATGGGGTGGGGGTGTGTACAGTGATGGGGGGTTGCAATGATGGGAGGGTATGTGCAATGATGGGGTGTGGTATACCAAGGCTGGGGGCTATATACAAGTGATGGGGATGTGTGCAATTATTGGGGGTATATACAATGATGGGGAGTATGTACAATGATGGGGGGCTATGCACCAGGGACAGGTGTGTGTGCAATGATGGGGGTCTATGCACCAATGATGGGGGTGCTATATACAGTAATAGGGCTATATAACAGTGATGGTGTCCTATATACCAGTAATGGGGCTATATACCAGTAATGGGGTGCTGTATACAGTAATGAGGCTATAAACCAGTGATGGGGGCGATATATACAGTGATGGGGCTATATACCAGTGATGGGGACCATAAACCAGTGATGGAGGCGCTGTATACAATAATGGGGCTATATACCAGTGATGTGAGCTATATACCAGTGATGAGGGCTGTGTACCAGTGATGGGGGAGCTATATACCAGGATGGCGGTCTGCTTCATGTCCCACCCTAGGCTTATACTCGAGTCAATAAGTTTCCCCAGGTTTTGGGGTCAAATTAGGCGCCTCGGCTTATACTCGGGTCGGCTTAAACTCGAGTATATATGGTATAGCAGAATTTGTTTGGAACTATAAAACACCCAGAATCCACAAACACATCCTAATTTAACTGAAACTTGCAGGTGGATTGAGACTCCATGAGTTTATTCCTTATCATCAAGCTATACATTTGGCAAGGAGGGTGAAATTAACCAATTTAACCTTACTGGAGGGGCAAACTAATATTGACTTACAACTATTAGGCAAGGAGGCCAAAACATTCCTATGGACAGCGAGCATTCCCAAGATTAATGCTTATGATGAGACTAGAAATAGGCCTGATGCTATTGCATCGGGAGGACAGGCTCTGTGCCTGTGTCCCCTTGTGCACTCTCTCCTGTCTGTGCGGTCTCTTCCCCTGTGCGCTTTGTCTTTCTCTTCGTTCTGTGTGCTCTCAGCCCTTGTGTGCGCTGTGTCTCCCTGTGTGCGCTGTCTCTTCCTATGACTCTGCCTCCCCCTGTGCCTTTTGCCTAACCTGTGCCCCTGCCTCCTCTGTGCCTTCTGCCTCCCGTGTGCCTGCCTCCCATCACTGAGTCACCATACAATGCTCACAACTGAGCCACCCTACAGTGCTAACCGTTGAGCCAGCATACAGTGCTAACTACTGAGTCTCCATACAGTACTAACCACTAAGCCATCATACAGTGCTAACCACTGAGCCACCATACAGTGCTAACCACTGAGCCACCATACAGGCTAACCACTGAGCCACTGTATACAGTGCTAACCACTGAGCCACCGTATATAGTGCTAACCACTGAGCCACCATATACAGTGATAACCACTGAACCACCATATACAGTGCTAACCACTGAGCCACCATATACAGGGCTAACCACTGAGCCACCATACAGTGCTAAACACTGAGCCACCACACAGTGCTAACCACTAAGCCCCCAAACAGTGCAAACCACTGAGCCACCATATACAATGCTAACCACTGAGCCACCACACAGTGCTAACCACTGAGCCACCACACAGTGCTAACCACTGAGCCACCACACAGTGATAACCACTGAGCCACCATATACAGTGGTAACCACTGTGGCACTGTACAGTGCTAACCACTGAACCACCATACAGTGATAACCACTGAGCCACAATTCCGTGCTAACCACTGAGCCGCCATACAGTGCTAACCACTGAGCCACCATATACAGTGCTAACGTATTTTAAATCAAGGCGCACGCCACTTCTCTGATTGGTCACCGTGCGGCCAACGGCGACCAATCAGTGCTCGCGGCTCGCGCCTTGGCATTAGACATGAATTCATATATCCCCCAAGGTGCGAGGCGCTTCTCTGATTGGTCGCCGCTGACCGCGCGGTGACCAAACAGCGCTCGCAGCTCACGCCTTGGCATTAGACATAAATTCATACAGTATCTTCTGCTATGGATTGAGCGCTGCCGCCCGGGATGCCTGTGTCAGTCCAGACTGTCACTCTTGCATTCTATTCATGAAACAAGAGACTCAGAATTGGCTCAGGCACTGAGCGCCGCTTCTCTGATTGGTCACCACGGTTAGCGGCGATCAATCAGCACTCTCGGCACGTGACTTAAATCATGCCTTGCTAATTAGTCGACACTGACCGCGCCACGACCAATCAGGGAGGCGCCTTTTCTCTTCAACCCAGATTTCAAAGACGCCTACAATTTGTGGTTGAGGCTACTAAATAACAAAATCCCTTGTGTGGATTCATGGTCATTAGTTGCCAAGAAACAACCAATTAATGACCTCCAGAAACAGCATGTAAAACGAATCATGCACCAATTTAGGATGCAATTTAAACCCAAATGGCTATGGTTGGAGGTGTTCACTCCACTTCCCAAAGTGGTTTCTAAAATATACATACATTTTCTCAATTGATCACTAAGTAGCTGTCCATTATTTGTACATTCTTGGGAACTGGAAATAAAAATTTCCCTGTCAGCACAAGATAATAAAAATATTCTATCAAACTCCCATGGATGTTCAAGGTGTGTTTTTCTCGAGGAAAACGCATTCAAACTGCTCTCAAGATGGTTTACAACCCCTAAAAAGCTATATCATTTCAGCTTTTGTGAATCCCACTTGGAGATGTAACGTTGAAACCGGCACTCCAGCTCACATCTTCTGGTCTTGTAAGCAACTATCTCAATTTTGAGGGGATGTAAACACAACGCTATGAGATCTGGGTCTTATCAGCAAAAACGTCAGTTTGACAGAGGTCTTTTATTGTCTTTTCCATCAGAAAACATCAAAGCTAAGAAACAAGGATAAGCTCCACTGACAGTGGGAGTGGACAAACATCTGATATCCATGAAATGCAGACAGACTTTCCCCCCTCCCCCAACAAAAACAGAATGGGTAGGACAAGTAAGGGAAGTATTTAGGTTAGAAGAACTATCCAGCTGGGAGACTTTTACACATAACAGCTTTCTCAAAATATAGAAGCCATGGGTAATGAAATATATGAAAAATAGCAATTTGAAGTGGACTCTTTAGCACATTCTTATTTCCCACCCAACTGGTGACGACATTTGCTTTCCCTCAATTGACTGACATGGATGCCGCGGTACTCGAGCTCCCCACCTCCCTCTGTAATTTCTCTATTTGCCCCTTAAGGTACCTTTACACACGTCAACTTTTCTAGCAATTTCACTGGCAATTTGCTGGTTGCAGTGAAATCATGGACACATTGTTCTATTTTGTTGCTGTGTACAAATGGAACAATGTGTCCATGATTTCACTACAGCCAGTAAGTTACCAGTGAAATTCCTAGAAAAGTTGCCACGTGTAAAGGTACCTTTACTGATCTTAACACAGCTAGTTATTGGATTTCACACACAATATATGTTTTAGTAGTTTTGGTATTGTTACACTTGCCTTAATAGTTGTAAATTATGTTTTATTCTAGGGTATGATATAAATTATGGTGTTTCTGAACTGTTTGATAATTTCTCTGTTCCCTAAAATTCTAAATTTAAAGAATTAAAAAATAGTAATTGAGATGTTGGTTATCGGACAGTGAATAGAAGGTGGAAAAATGAGAAATTCAGATTTGGGGAGATTCAGCTTCAAAAAGACGGAGGGGGGCATAGTGTGAGAGACAACAGATAGACAGTACTTGGTGTTTTGTAATAATTGTTTTATTGATGTCAGGGCATGATGTGTATAATTGGATGTCATCCACATAAAGATGATATTGAAAGCCAAATCTGGAGATTTGACTGATAGGGGTAGTATATAGAAAGAAGATGAGGGGGCCTAATATTGAACCCTGAGGGACCCTGACAGCAAGAGGAAGAGAAAAAGAGGAGCCAGCGAAAGATATACTGAAGGAGCGGTCAGAGAGGTAGGAGGAGAATCAAGAAAGAGCAGTGTCCTTGAGGCCAAATGACTGGAGCATGGTGAAGATGAGCTGATGATCCATGGTGTCAAAGGCAGCAGAGTCTTCTAAGAGGAACAGCAGACAGTATTTTCCATTCTTTTTTGCTATTAATAGGTCATTAAAGATTTCATGATCAGCGAGATAGCGTATCAGATGGGGATGGATCATCATTCCAGTAGTTTAGAGATAAAGGGAAGATTAGAGACAGGTTTGTAGTTAGCAGTGCAGTTCTGGTCGAGGGATGGTTTTTTAAAGTAGGGGAATTATGATGAAATAGTTAAATGAAGAGGGAAAGATACCACATGAAAGAGAGAGTTTAAATATTTTAATTAGGTAGCAACAGCTGGGGAAAGGAACTGAAGGAGATGTGAGAGAATAGGGTCACTAGAGCAGGTTGTAGACTTGGAGGAAGCAAGGAGCTGGGTAACTTCTTCTGTAACCGGCTCAAAAATGGAAAATGAGCTTGAGGTGCAGGAGGGAGGGGGATCCAGGCTCTGAGGGGATTGTGCTGAAATATACTGGTCGATGTGGTTGATTTTTTGTAAGAAAAAAATGGCAAGATCTTCCACACGGAGGTTGGTGACAGGGGTCTGTATTTTAGGGCTCAGAAGGGAGTGAAAAGCTTCTAAGAGTCGTTATGGGTTGTTGTGATGTGATGAGGGTGCTAAAATACGTTATTTGGCAAGATAGAGAGTGGAATTGTAAGTTTTGAGCATTAATTTATAGTGGAGAAAGTTTGCTGCTGAAATTGATTTTTTTGACAGACGCTCTGCACACCTTGAGCAGCGCTAGAGGAAACACATTTGTGGCGTGTCTCAGCGATGTCGTTGTCAATTTCAGGTCTTTCTGCACGTAGCCAGCGCAGCTTCATTCAGGCATTCTGTAATGTAATATTATAATGTGACAATGTGGAGTCTGACCAGGAAAGTGAGGTGATGGGAGCTAAAGATGACTGGAGGTTGTTAATGAGTTGCTGGGTGCTTAAAGATTTCTGTATGTGTGATAAGTGAGGGCATCCTGGGTGTGGAGACAATTCTTGAGTGAGTAAAAGGTTGTGGTCAGAGAGCAGGAGAGGGGAATTATTGAAATCATGCACTCAGCAGAACTGGGAATATACCAGGCCTAGCGTGTTCCATCTTCATGTGTAGCAGAGATAGTGAGCTGTAAGTGGCAGAGGCCAAATGAGTATGTTAGAGAAATAAGATGAGTGACATGGCTAATGGGAAGAGTGGAACATCAATAGGGATGTTAAAGTTCCCATGATGAGAGTGGGGATGTCATAGGATAATGTGGAAGCCAAGTGGCAAAGTGATCTAGGAAATGACAGGAAGAATACACATTACTGCCACTTAAAAGTAAAAGGGTTTTGAACACTCTAAAGGTGTGAATTTCAATGATAGGAAAGATAAGTGAGGGTACTGGGGAGATAACATGGAAAGAATATTGTTATTAAAGCAGTAGACCAACAATTCAACCTTGTCTGTGTTCAGATCTTGGGGTATGTGAGAATTGTAACCCACTTTGTGAGAGAGCAGCATCAGTAGTGGTGTCCAACTGCTGGATCCAGGTTTCTGTAACAGCAAAAACGTTAAGGGACTTGGAAAGCAAGAAGCCTTGAATATAGAGGAGTTTGCTGCACACTGACCGTGAATTCCATAAGGCACAAATAAAAGAGATGGTAGAAGGGGAGCAACGAATATTTATCAGATTGGCTGGGTTTCTATGAGCTGCAGGGATAGAGTTGAGTACACTAATGGAAGCAGGGCTTAGGTTTGGAGAGATGTCACCAGCTAAAAGGAGAAGGAGAAAGAAGTGAAATAGCTAGTGATGCAAAACATTGTGTGTTTTGTGTGTCGTGTTGTAGTGGTGAATGGTATGGTATGCTTGAGAAATGTTAACAGGGGGTCAGAATTTTACATAGGAAATGGTAGAAGATAAGAGCTGATGTGAATAGAGTGTACAGAGTGTGTAAAAAGGCGGAGGAGGTGAGAGACAGTAGAATAATAAAGCTTTATTTATATAGCGCCAACATATTCCGCAGCGCTTTACAATGTAGGGTTAGCGTACAGAAAATATACAGTAAGTAATTACAATAGAGAACAAATAAAGTACAATCATTGGATACAAAAACAATAGGCATAGAATCAATGTGAAAAAAAAAATACAATAAATAAAGCAAGAAATGAAGGTGACCCTGCTCAAAAGAGCTTACAATCTACAACGGGATAGGGGTTGTACAAGGTGCCGGGGCTTATTGCACTGGTGGTCCAGGCATCTTGAGGAAATGGGGTATAGGGCTAAGCTTACATGAATGGTCATCAGTCTAAGATATAAAGTGGGGGGAAAAAGTATTTAGTCATCCACCAATTGTGCAAGTTCTCCCACTTAAAAAGATGATAGAGGCCTGTAATTGACATCATAGGTAGACCTCAACTATGAGAGACAAAATCAGAAAACAAATTCTGAAAATCACATTGTCTGATTTGGAAAGAATTTTTTTTTTAAATTTTGGTGGAAAATAAGCATTTGTTTACCTACAAACAAGCAAGTTTTCTGGCTCTCACAGACCTGTAACTTCTTCTTTAAGAGGCTCCTCTTAAAGGAGCCTCTTAAAACTTTTTGTCCCCACTGTATATGAAGCAAAGTGATGTAATGAAAAGATAACTTAATAAAGGTGGAGGAGAAGCATGGTTTTGACAGTACTGACATAGCTAGTTTGTTTCCGTGCCATGTTTAGTAGGTGAAACAGTTCTGAGATTTTATTAAAGAAAAATATGGCACGTATGTTTTTCCTAATCAGGTGATACAGTGCCTTGTGAAAGTATTCGGCCCCCTTGAACTTTTCAACCTTTTACCACATTTCAGACTTCAAACATAAAGATATAAATTCTATTTTTTAATGAAGAATCAACAACTGGGACACAATTGTGAAGTGGAACAAAATTTATTGCATATTTTAAACTTTTTTAACAAAAAAAACCTGCAATATTATTCAGCACCTTTACTTTCAGTGCAGCAAACTCACTCCAGAAGTTCAGTGAGGATCTCTGAATGATCGAATGTTGTCTTATATGACCGGTAATGATAAATAGAATCCACCTGTGTGTAATCAAGTCTCCGTATAAATGCACCTGCTCTGTGATAGTCTCAGGGTTCTGTTTCAAGTGCAAAGAGCATCATGAAGACCAAGGAACACACCAGGCAGGTCTGAGATACTGTTGTGGAGAAGTTTAAATCCAGATTTGAATACAAAAAGATTTCCCAAGTTTTAAACATCTCAAGGAGCACTGTGCAAGCGATCATATTGAAATGGAAGGAGTATCAGAGCACTGCAAATCTACCAAGACCTGGCCGTCCATCTAAACATTCATCTCGAACAAGGAGAAGACTGATCAGAGATGCAGCCAAAAGCCCCATGATCACTCTGTATGAATTGCAGAGTTCTACAGCTGAGGTGGGAGAGTCGGTCCATAGGACAACAATCAGTCGTACACTGCACAAATCTGGCCTTTATGGAAGAGTGGCAAGAAGAAGGCCATTTCTTAAAGATATCCATAAAATGTCTCAGTTGAAGTTTGCCACAAGCCACCTGGGAGACACACCAAACATGTGGAATAAGGTGCTCTGGTCAGATGAAACCAAAATCAAACATTTTGGGCACAATGGAAAACTATATGTTTGGCGTAAAAGCAACACAGCTCATCACCCTCAAGACATCATCCCCACAGTCAAACAGGGTGGTGGCAGCATCATGGTTTGCGCCTGCTTTTCTTCAGCAGGAATAGGGAAGATGGTTAAAATTGACAGAAAGATGGATAGAGCCAAATACAGGACCATTCTGGCAGAAAACCTGTTGGTGTCTGCAAAAGACCTGAGACTGGGACGGAGATTTATCTTCCAACAAAACAATGATCCCAAACATAAAGCAAAATCTACAATGGAATGGTTCAAAAATAAACATATCCAGGTGTTGGAATGGCCAAGTCACAGTCCAGACCTGAATCCAATTGAGAATCTGTGGAAAGAGCTGAAAACTGCTGTTCACAAACGCTCTCCATCCAACCTCACTGAGCTCCAGCTGTTCTGCAAGGCATAATGGGCAAGAATTTCAGTCTCTCGATGTGCAAAACTGATAGAGACATACCCCAAGCGACTTACAGCTGTAATCACAGCAAAAGGTGGCGCTACAAAGTATTAACTCAAGGGGGCCGAATAATATTGCACGCCCGAATTTTCAGTTTTTTATTTGTTTAAAAAGTTTAAATTATGCAATAAATATCATTCCACTTCACGATTGTGTCCCACTTGTTATTGATTCTTCACAAAAAAATTAGAATTTATCTTTATATTTGAAGCCTGAAATGTGGCAAAAAGTTGAAAAGTTCAAGGGGGCCGAATACTTTCACAAGGCCCTGTATATTTTATAATTTTCCCTGCTGGCATACCAGACATAGCTTGCCTTGTTGATTAAAGGGGACATAGTCAGATC